>JAUCMX010000026.1:16795573-16925573 GCA_033459395.1 Hemibagrus guttatus | reverse complement strand
ATCAGCGTATTGTTATAGGTGAAAATATATAGCTGGTAACCGACTCACTGATTTGAAGAGTCGTTTAGATGAATCTAACTGAAAAATAACGAACGAAGTGATCTGGATTCTTTTTATATATATATATATATATAAATTTGAGTCGTAATATTAGAGTAGGTATGGGAGATACTGGAGGTATTTTTTTAATTGTATAGAATTGAGAAAATGACAGATTCGCTACGCTACTCTTAGACAACATGTTTTTTTGTTTTTTTAAAGCGCGAGCTTTTCGGCGGGAAAAAGAAACTTGCACGCGTCTCATAAAAAAATATGCAACGATGACCCTTGCTGACTAAAAGGAAGACAATACACACACACACACACACCTGCACACACGTGAAGTGTGAATCAGTGCGTCCCAGCTGAGAATAGACACCATTTTTACTTTGGCTGAGGCAGACAATAATCACACACACCGCCATTACACACACATTCTCACACGGCTTGTGTTTTATCAGCGCGAGACAGAGTGTGTCTGGTTCAGGCTATATCAGTGATCGCACCCAGAGGTTTTATGCTGCTGTGAAGTGCGCCATTGTCTGTGTAATGAGTTCTGCTCTCTCTCTCTCTCTCTCTCTCTCTCTCTCTCTCTCTCTCTCTCTCTCTCTCTCTCTCTCTCTTTCTCTTTCTCTTTGTGTGTGTGTGTGTCTGAAGAAGAGCTCTGTGTGCTGTTTTCATAGTTGTTCATGGCAAGCACGTGCAGCATTATCGCCATTAAAGCACCATGGAGTGTTTTCTAAGCGAGTTGACTGACAATTTGACTCTCTCGCACTGACCCACACATTACAACAAGCGACAATTAAAAGAAAAAGGAAAAAGGCGACGTACACAATGTCCCTCTTTATCCCAAATGTAGTCGAAGACATTTTCATCCAGGATTTTATTGGCGTCTCGTACAGTGTGGCCGAGTAATAATGTGAAAAGCCTTCTGAAATCTCTCAGTCTAAACCCAGCTTACTGGAAGCTTACTGGAACTAATGCTGTTCGTGTTCGTAATGTTTTCACAGAGATTACAAAATTCAGTAACTTCTGAAAGGGTTGTGACTCAGTTTTGTCATTGCTTAGTATGGCATGACGCTCCATACGACTAAATTTGCACCATAATTGCATTTAGCGTCACTAGATTTCATTATATGGAGCATTTTCTTATTAATCTACCCACATATCTGAGGTAAATGTTGATGTTTCTGTCTCATTTCTGCTATAATTCAGGCTGTGTGCTAATGTATAATGCTAAACTATCAGCTCTAAGCATGTCTTCCTTGTTAGCAACATAAGTGTCGTAGCATCCGGTACAAATCTCGAAGCAAAGCTTGTTCGGGGTTCAGCTAAATGAAGTGATCTGCCGTAATTTTACTTCACCAAGCTGTTTCTTTCAAGCTGAGAGAAGAGTATAGCACTTCTGAAACATATTGATGTATATATTTTGAACTATCGGTTGTTTTGCAGAAAGCAGACGACCGCGAGAAGAGACAAGAAGCTCATCGATTCCACTTCGACGCCATGTGAGCAACCGGAGTGCATCAAGGGAAGAGAAAGAAGTCCATCTGAAGCGGTCGTCTCACCGTAGAGTTTCTTCATTAATTTATTTGATATGTTTTCCCCACTGGAAAGTTTCTTCTGAATGTTATCAAACGTGCGATCTTGGGAAAATGCGGCTGTTATTCCTCACTTGTGTTTTGTTTTTTTTTTTCCCCTCGTATATGTTTGTGATGGACGATTAGCTGAACGTTACAACATTACAGTATGTGCTTATAGATGGAAGCAAGCAGGGAGTATTGATTTCCACAAAAAGCAAAGGAATGTTTCAGTGCCATTTTATTTGTCCTTCTGGCTTAAAGTGTTATGTTCAATGTGTTTCTTTCTCTGACTTTGCAAAAGGGAAAAACAAAACAAAAGAAAAACACCAGGACCGTTTATGGGAGATTAGTCATTATTTTTGGGTCTTGTTTGAATGTCCGCATCAGTCATATCTGTCTGGTCTGCTTTTTAATGTCTGGGAATAAAACAGAACATTTTCCTTGTGAGGTTTGCAAAAAAATAAAAAATTCATTGTAAACATTACAACTACATTGTAAAACATTTTTATTTTGTACTTTATTTGGTTTCCTGTAAGAACTTTTCTTTTGGAAATAGTCTTCAATCAATCTACGATGCTAATCACATGCTAATCATAGCACACATGCTAATAATAGCATCTTATTTCAGTATCATGTACTAACATCATTTGTACACGAACAGCCTAATAAAACAGACGGTTTTATAAATCTCCATAGCAATTTGAATTGGAGATGTATATCATTTGAAACACCTACGTTATATGAAGCATGTGTTAGCTTTCAGACAGGCGGTAGTTGTACGGTCAGCGCTGTGAAATGAAACTGGTTCAGGAATGCGGTTTTAGTGTTGATCGTAAAACATAACTGGAACTCGTATTTTGATCTTCATTAGCCTCAAGGCTACAGTGCAAAATTTAGAAAGCAAACCTATCTTGCTTACATTGCCATAAGCACGACTTTCATATTTGGCTCACGTTTTCTTTTGTGATTTTTTTTTATGCTGGTTTCATGCTCACCAGTTAGGTCCAACCAGTCAAGTGCATCCACTCGAGTGCAAGAATGAGGATATGAAGGAATTTGATGTAGGCTATTAAACAGGTGTCCCTTTAGCCTCGACTTGTAGATAATAAAAACCGTAAAGTGCATAATCTTTGGTGGGGAAGTGGCAATAGAAATTGTTAGTCATGTGATATTTATAAGACTTCTGTGTGAGTGTGTGAACTTTTTCTGTTAATAGATCAATGTCCAAAATGTCACATCTTCGAAACACTTTTAATTCAGCTTTCACTTTATCGCCTTATTGAATTACCTGCTGTTTGCTGTGTGGAGGTCATTCCTGACTAATACATCATTGTCATTAACACTGGTATTATTATTATTATTATTATTATTATTATTATTATTATTTGTATTGTTGGTGATTTCAAACTGTATATTCATTTTTGTACAACATTGGGTTATGAATGTGAATTTGCATTCATTAATGATGAACTATTCAGCTTGTGACTGTTTTTCATCATGTTGCATTAGTCAGTACTTACAGACTTAATCTTATTGAATTTCTTTTTGTTTTTGCTTATTTTCTTTTGTTCTATTGTCATGAAAGAGATAGAACAAATCGAAAAAGCAAAAATAAACTAGTCTAAGGGGTGTGTACGGCTTAAAACACCCTCACAGAGCTCTTTCATTCTCTGGTTAAAAAATACAGCAACACAATACACAGAAAAATCACCGAGTATGGAGATTTTTATTTTTTTTTTTGATGGAGTTAGTTTCACGATTTTGTTGCTAAGTCATTTCAGCAGGGTTACAACTCTGTTCTTTGGCCCAGTCTGGCCTCGTGGCTCAGTTTAGCGGCGCACACAAAAATAATGTTGTTTTCTTACTTGCCTAATGGACCGCAGCGAGGTTGGGAGCACATCAGGATTGCATTCATACAGACTAAACACTACATATGTGCTACCCTTAGGCTGCTTTGCAGTGTTTAATCCATTAATACATGTAGCCCTGGTGCAAACCCCGGAGCTGTAGTTCAGCAGAAATCCTGTGTGATGAAGAAAAAAAACCCACTGGACATGACTTTCATGTCCCGTCATGTTCCGTCTATTTATGACTAATAAATAAATGGGACTTTGTAATATGTGTGTGACACTAAATCAAACCATGCAGCAAAAAAAAACCTAAATGATTTTATTATTTTCAATCTGATTCATACTCCAAAACATGTTAATCAGTATCATCGTGCTCTTTGTGGTTAAAGTGGTCAGTGTGCAGCAGCTGAAACTGGACCTGTCATGTCCATAACACATTTGTGATGTTTAAACTGTATATTGTAATAAAATGCTTCAACTGGATTAACTTTATGCTTGCGAGTCATTAAATGTATGTGGAATAATCACTGGAGAATAAACTATACCAAACATTCACTATCCTGATGTAGGTTTTCTTTAAACTGCGATCAAATCTATTTATCAAAAGTGCTTTATTTCTATTATGATACTCTAGCTTTAATTCCATATTATAGTAAAAAGAGATGTATCTCTTTAATCATTATGTAACCAACCACATTTTCCTAGGAATCTTTCCAGAAAGTATAGGCACTTATCCAACCCACCGGTCACAATAAATTATTCAGAGAATATTTCTGCTCCTGTTATTTTGCTTTTAAAATCAGAACTGAAGCCTGTGAAAGGGATGGTGAAAGGAGGACGGTCACACCAGCTGTTTGTCGGGTCATTCTGTAGAGAGCCGATGAAAAACAAGCACTTTGTAGAGACCAAAATTGCCGTGGCGGTAAATTAAATTTTACTAGTAAATTTCACATAGGTCAAGTTCAAGTACAAAACATATTAAAGCACAGTGGTGCAGTGGGTAGTGTAGCTTCACCGGTTTCAGGGTCTTCGATTCAATCCTGAGCTCAGATTTCTTTCTTCATGGAGCTTCCTGTACTCTTGTGCCCATGTTGGTTTTCTACATGGTTCTCCAGGTTCTCTGGTTTTCACCCACCTTCCAAATACAACGCCAGTAGTCTGTGGATTTGCGATGCTAATTTTAAATGTGTCAATGTATATATGTACACTGACAGGTGAAGTGAATAAGACTGATGATCTCCTCATCATGGCACCTGTTAGTGGGTGGGATATATTAGGCAGCAAGTGAACATTTTGTCCTCAAAGTTGATGTGTTAGAAGCAGGAAAAATGGACAAGCGTAAGGATTTGAGCGAGTTTGATGAAGGGCCAAATTGTGATGGCTAGACCACTGGATCAGAACATCTCCAAAACTGTAGCTCTTGTGGGGTGTTCCCGGTCTGCAGTGGTCAGTATCTATCAAAAGTGGTCCAAAGAAGGAACAGTGGTGAACCGGAGACAGGGTCATGGACGGACGAGGCTCATTGATGCACGTGGGGAGCGAAGGCTGGCCCGTGTGGTCTGATCCAACAGACGAGCTACTGTTGCTCAAATTGCTGAAGAAGTTAATGTTGGTTCTGATAGAAAGGTGTCAGAATACACAGTGCATGATGGGTCAGGGCTGTTTTGGCAGGGGGACCAACACAATATCAGGCAGGTGGTCATAATGTTATGCCTGGTCGGTGTATTACTCGTAAGCATGGATGCTAATAAAACCCAACCATCAAACTTAGCATCTCTTTTCATGAACTGATTAATTCTGCCATCCGTGTTTGAGCAGGAAAATAATCAAATGCTGCTTCAATCCAAACATAGACCAGACCAGAGAATACTTAACTTACTTAATAAATATTTACAGTTAATTCCTGTGTAGACAGTTCATCTCAAATATCTTCCTCTGCTTCTGTCACCTTTATAATGTTTCAATCGTCAGTTTTCACGTCTTCCCAGGAGGCGTGACCCTAAAATATCGCTGTTGTTTGTGGGCGTGGTTTGCGGTGTAGGCAACCACAACTGCTTATGTTATAATTGCTAAATTAGAGCATCAGTGTGGTGGAGTGACTGACATTGAACCTGAAACGTGTTTTTTACTTTTGCCAAATTAATTTTGTGGTTATTGTGGTTAGATTTGTGATTCAGGAAGAGCAAAATGTGGCTGAATAGAAATAAAAGGGGTCTCCAGGAAGAGAGCTGTGAGTTTTAATGAAAAATATGGCTACTGTTGTAACAGCAAATTAGTGGAGACATTTCCGGAGCCATCTGATGGTTCGTGTTTAAAGCTGTTCCTCCCTCCAGCGGCTGCGCTGCTCTTTATTTATGAAAAGCCAAATGGGTCATCAACATGATGAAAGTATTCAACAAAGAAAAAAAAATATCTCTGAATGTGCCTTCTGACCTGTTCCTCGCATAATTTGGCACATTTTTCCTCAAAAGATTTGCATAAAAATCTATCTCAACATGTCAGTAAGTATTTTACGGGTAGTATGACCCTTCTACCCAGAAGCTTCTAGCACAGCTAATTTTGTTCTCTTGGCTGCTGGACTCAAGTGGTTTTGGTATTGAGGGGATTTGAACTCACCATCAGCTGATGAAAGGATGACCCTAACCCTTGAGGAGATTTAAGCTGACAATCAACTGATAAAAGGATGACCTTAACCCTTGAGGAGATTTAAACTGAATCACCTGATGAAAGGATGACCCTAACCCTAACCCTTGAAGGGATTTGAACTCATAATCAGCTAATGAAAGGATAACCCTAACCCTTGAGGGGATTTAAACTGAATCACCTGATGAAAGGATGACCCTAACCCTAACCCTAACCCTTGAAGGGATTTGAACTCATAATCAGCTAATGAAAGGATAACCCTAACCCTTGAGGGGATTTAAACTGAATCACCTGATGAAAGGATGACCCTAACCCTAACCCTAACCCTTGAGGGGATTTGAACTCACAATCGGCTAATGAAAGGATGTCCCTAACCCTAACCCTTGAGGGGATTTGAACTCACAATCGGCTAATGAAAGGATGACCCTAACCCTAAACCTTGAGGGGATTTGAACTCACAATCGGCTAATGAAAGGATGACCCTAACCCTAAACCTTGAGGGGATTTGAACTGAATCACCTGATGAAAGGATGACCCTAACCCTAACCCTAACCCTTGAGGGGATTTGAACTCACAATCGGCTATTGAAAGGATGACCCTAACCCTAACCCTTGAGGGGATTTAAACTGAATCACCTGATGAAAGGATGACCCTAACCCTAACCCTAACCCTTGAGGGGATTTGAACTCACAATCGGCTATTGAAAGGATGAGCCTAACCCTAACCCTTGAGGGGATTTAAACTGAATCACCTGATGAAAGGATGACCCTAACCCTAACCCTTGAGGGGATTTGAACTCACAATCAGCTAATGAAAGAATGACCTAATCCTAACCCTTGAGGGGATTTAAACTGACAATCAACTGATGAAAAGATGACCCTAACCCTTGAGGGGATTTGAACTCACAATCAGCTGATAAAAGGATTTCTGTTGCACAACTTAAACAATGAACTGGTGTGTTTTTAATAGACCTAATTTCTAAATTCACACTAATGGATGAATAATTAGCCAACAATTCATGCAGCAGAAAACCTTACCACTTCACTTCTTCAGGGTCTAAGTTTCCTCTGGGTACTTCCGGTTTCCACCAAGATCCCACAACATTTATTAGGTATACTAAATTGCTCCAGATGTGTGTGGTGTTCTGTGATGAACTGGTGTTTCATTCAGGGTATTCACCTTCCCTGTAGTCAGTGATATCAGTACTACAGACTCATTGCAACCCTTACCAGGATAACATAATAAATTTAATAAGCATACAAATGGTATTCCATTAATATTAATTATATGATGTCTTCTTCTTCTTCTTTTGGCTTTTCCCTTCAGGGGTCGCCACAGCGAATCATCTCTCTCCACCTATCCCTATCTTCTGCAGCTCTAGCAGCTCTGCTACCTCTAGCTCTGACTCCTGTCTCTTCCTCAGTGACACTGTCTCTAAACCATACAGCATGGCCGGTGTCACCACTGTCCTGTACACCTTCCCCTTGATTCTCGCTGATATTTTCCTATCACACAGAACTCCCGACACCTTTCTCCACCCATTCCAACCTGCCTGCACTCGCTTCTTTACCTCTTTCCCACACTCTCCATTACTCTGGACTGTTGACCCCAAGTACTTAAACTCCTGTACCTTCTTCACCTCTTTACCCTGTAACCTTACTGTTCCACTTCCCTCCCTTTCATTCACACACATGTACTCAGTCTTACTACGACTGACTTTCATTCCTCTTCTCTCCAGCGCAAACCTCCACCTCTCCAGGCTTTCCTCCACCTGCTCCCTGCTCTCACTACAGATCACAATGTCACCTGCAAACATCATTGTCCAAGGAGACTCCTGTCTGACCTCCTCTGACAACTGGTCCATCACCATAGCAAACAGGAAGGGGCTCAAAGCCGATCCCTGATGCAGTCCCACCTCCACTTTGAACTCCTCTGTCTGACCTACAGCACACCTCACCACTGTCCTGCTCCTCTCATACATGTCCTGTACCACTCTGACATACTTCTCTGCTACTCCTGACTTCCTCATACAGTACCACAGCTCTTCTCTTGGCACCCTGTCATAAGCTTTCTCCAAGTCTACAAACACACAGTGCAACTCCCTCTGACCATCCCTATACTTCTCCATCAAAATTCTCAGAGCAAAAATTGCATCTGTTGTGCTCTTTCTGGGCATGAAGCCATACTGCTGCTCACAAATTTCCACTACCTTCCTTAACCTAGCTTCCACTACTCTTTCCCATAGCTTCATTGTATGGCTCATCAACTTTATCCCCCTATAGTTGCTGCAACTCTGCACGTCACCCTTATTCTTAAAGATCGGCACTAATACAATTCTTCTCCATTCCTCAGGCATCCTCTCACTCTCTAAAACCCTGTTGAACAAACTAGTTAAAAATTCCACTGCTGCCTCTCCCAGACACGTCCAGACCTCCACCGGGATGTCGTCAGGACCAACTGCCTTTCCACTTTTCATCCTCTTCAAAGCCTTCCTGATTTCATCCTTTCTAATTTTATCTACTTTCTGCTTTACAGAGTTCACCACTCCTACTCTTTTTTCCCCTCTCATTTTCCTCATTCATCAGCTCCTCAAAGTGGGGCATTGGTGGCTCAGTGGTAGGTTTCTCGCCTATCATGTGGAAGGCCCGGGTTTGATTCCCAGCATGCAGTGCCGGTCCCAAGCCCAGAAAAATGGGAGGGTTGCGTCAGGAAGGGCATCCGGCGTAAAACATTTGCCAAGTTGTTGTGCGGACCAGTTGGTTCGCTGTGGTTACCCTGAACAGGGAGCAGCCAAAAGCAACTTCTTCTATCAGCTCCTCAAAGTACTCCTTCCATCTCCTCTGTACACTCTCCTCACTTGTGAGCACCCTTCCATCTCTATCCTTAATAACTCTAACTTGCTGCACATCCTTCCCATCTCGATCCTTCTGCCTAGCTAACCTGTACAAGTCCTTCTCTCCTTCTCTAGTGTCTAACCTAGTGTACAACTCATCATATGCCTTCTGCTTGGCCTTAGACACCTCCCTCTTCACTCTGCGCTGTAACTCCTTGTATTCCTGTCTATTCTCTTCAGTCCCGTCCATGTCCCACTTCTTCTTGGCTAACCTCTTCCTCTGGATACTATCCTGAACTTCCTCATTCCACCACCAAGTCTCCTTATCTTCTTTCCTCCTTCCAGATGACACACCCAGCACCTTTCTCCCTGTCACCCTGATCACTTCTTCTGTAGTTTCCCAGTCATCTGGCAGCACTACCTGACCACCCAGAGCCTGCCTCAACTTCTGTCTAAATTCCTCACAACATTCCTCCTTTTTCAGCTTCCACCACTTGGTTTTCTTCTCTATCTCTGACCTCTTCTTCTTCTTACAGACCAACAAAGTCATCCTACACACCACCATCCTGTGCTGTCTGGCTACACTCTCTCCCACTACCACTTTACAGTCACTAATCTCTTTCAGATTGCCTCTTCTACATAGGATGTAGTCTACCTGTGTGCTCCTACCTCCACTCTTGTAAGTCACTCTATGCTCCTCCCTCTTCTGAAAATAAGTGTTAACCACAGCCATGTCCATCCTCTTAGCAAAGTCCACTACCATCTGTCCTTCAAGGTTCCTTTCCTTAACTCCAAACTTGCCCATCACCTCCTCATCACCCGTGTTCCCCTCACCAACATGTCCATTAAAATCCGCTCCTATCACCACTCTCTCACCCGTGGGAATACTCTCCATCACCTCATCTAATTCACTCCAGAATCTCTCTTTCTCCTCTAACTCACAACCTACCTGTGGGGCATAACCACTAACAACATTCAACATCACCCCTTCAATCTCTAACTTCAGACTCATCACCCTGTCTGACACTCTCTTCACCTCCAGGACATTCCTCACAAACTCCTCCTTCAGGACCACACCTACCCCATTTCTCTTACTATCCACACCATAATAAAACAGCTTGAATCCTGCTCCTATACTACGAGCCTTGCTACCCTTCCACCTGGTCTCCTGTACACACAGTATATCCACCTTCCTTCTCTCCATCATATCAGCCAGCTCTCTACCTTTCCCTGTCATAGTACCAACATTCAGAGTTCCTATTCTCAGTCCTACACTCTTACCTTTCCTCTTCTCTCTCTGTCTACACACTCTCCTCCCTCCTCTACTTCTTCCACCAACAGTAGGCCAATTTCCACCAGTGCCCTGTAAGTCAACGGCGCCGATGGCAGTCGTTATTAACCCGGGCCTCGACCGATCCGGTATGAATTTCAGAGTACTGACGATTCGCATGGTTAAATTTGGCAATGTTTTATGCCGGATGCCCTTCCTGACGCAACCCTCTCTATTTATCCGGGCTTGGGACCGGCACAGAAGACACTGGACTGTGACCCCCATGGCTAGATTATTAACTATATGATGTCTAATGTGTTATAATGTTAGCATTTAAAAAGTAACAATTAATTTAATCATTTTTTTTACTTCATGTAGAACTCCTGTATCTCACCCACCAACCTGCAAGAGCATCAACCTGATACTTTACACCTGCGTCCTGCTTTTTCAGCATGAAAGTATCATATCACATCTCAATTCAGCTTTCACTTGTCATGCTGTCAATTTTTAACTTGCTTTTGTTGCTGAAATTGTGGCTCAGTCTTGCTCACATACATAGGAAATCAATGATAATCTGTCGCTTTGTGTGTGTTACTGTCAACGTTGTGTGCAGGCATCCGCTGGATTTATGGATTCTTTGGCTTTCCACAACGCCCAGCGTCTTCGCGTCCATTTCCATAGGCGGAGACTCCCTCTCAGCGTGTGTGTGTGTGTGTGTGTGTGTGTGTGAGTGAGCGAGCTGTCTCGGGTCTGTGGTATAAGGAAGCATTAAAGGGCTGCATGCCTTCAAGCAGCTGCTCATTTAAGCCAGACAGCGCTCTCAGCTCCGGAGCTAGGGGCAAGACCTTGTGTTTGGAAATTTCAGGAGAGCATTTCTAAATGGGATTAACAGCGTTGTCTTTCACAGCCAAGGACTCCTTTCTGCATCTGGAATATCATCCGAGGTGTTTTTTGCCATTTGTGGAAGAGATGGGATTAACCAGATCGCAGAAAAGTTGGGATTTTTGAGACAATCTGAACTGAAATGCATTGGATTGCATTACAAAGGATGGAAAGATAAAAAAAAAAAAGCTTTTAAAAAAAGCTACAAAGGAAACAAACGGGTAAAAATATCAGCTAATAACAGGGAGAGGAGATGCACAGAGGTGAGTTTCCTTATGTGTATCACATGTGCAGTAGCCTAATGCGTCCTGAGAGTTGTTTCTGCAAAAAAACGCATCACAATACAAGACTGTTCATCAATATTATTTAGACTTTATTTATTCACCAAACCTGTCTCAATATATCCAGTAGTAGCCAATGTCCCTGTCCTAACAAGTTGCTAATCATTATACATCAAGAGTCGCCACCTACAGGTGTAGAATATTGATAAAGACAATGCATTTGCACACAAACGTATTATCTGTAGTTTATCTGTGCTGAAGTGAAGATTTTTCATTCCCTTTCTCTCACTTGTCTTGCGTAAAAATAGGCAAAAATGAAAAAAAAGATAATGAAAGGTATTACTGCACTGAAATAGTCATGTCCTGATAATCACGGGGTTTAAAGGATTAAAAATAACCAAATTATGTCGTGTTATTTCGATATAGATTGCAGTTAGGGTAAACGATGATGCACTTCCTGTCGACGCGCTTTGCTTCGTTTTAATGTCGGACTCATTTCTGGTACCATAGCATGTATTTTTATTTATTCATTTGCAGTTTATTAAAATACTGTGAAGATCCCGAGCAGCATTGCACAACACGACTGGTTATTTCTCTCGGAATCATTTGTGCGCGCTTGAGAGCGCACGGCTTGCCAAGCGCCTGTGTGCGCGCTGTTGTGGTGTTTCACCTGGTATTTATTGAGCGATCGTGTTTTAAATGGTATTTATCGTGCTTGATTTCGGGTGTATTGTGTGCGTGGTTCGGTCGTGAGCTTTGTGCAGCGCTTCGGGGTAACTTCGCCGTGCGCCGCAGCACCGGGAGCGCGTGCTGGAGTGACAGCTCCCCGCTGCCTCGTGCGCGCACTTTGCCGTTAACCCTCCCGGGATTGTGTGGCAGGTTTCATTTCACCGCCTCATCTCCCGTTTCCTCTTTTTTTTTTTTTTTTCTTGTCATTGTTCTTATCCTGAAGAATGAGCACACGGGGTGATTAGAGAACTTAACAGATTTACTTTCAGCTTAAATGAGATCTTCACACTGAAACACACCCAGTATGATTATAATCAAATATTTCTGATGTGTTTATTGACACCGGTGCTACATTTTTGTTTAGTAATGCATTTCCGTTATCAGTGTGAGTGGTGTGTGTCGTGCTGACGTCACAGAGAAGAAATGAACGCGATCTCTGACATGAGGCAGTTTTTACTGTTAGCTTCTAATAAAACAAAACAACAAGAGCTTCTTGTCCTACCTAGCCTTGAGCATCATATTGATGAGAAATGCAGCATAGAATTAAGGGATAATACGTTAGAGCAAACTCTAGGGGTCAAAGTCCCTCAATGCAATGCAGCTATACGGTGCTGTTGTGCTGAGTTACGGTTTAGTGATCTAGGAAAATGGGGGTGGTATTAGCATGAAAGGTAAAGCTTTAGAAGCTGATATATTTGAGAAGAGTGTTTAGATGAGGGGGTGAGGTAGCTGGACAGGATTAAAGCGCTGCTGCATCACATGAACAGCACTGTGGGTAATGGGTTACTATTAACTGTTCAGTTTTCCTTTAAATCACCAAATTTCTCATTTAGATGTAAATGAATCGTATTAAGATTATGTTAAATGATGTAAATCATCGTCATCATCATCATCATCAACAACAACAGTGTTGTATTTTTTTAATCGATTCATCTTAGAACTAGGAGCAAAAAAAACAACTATGAAAACTGGTGAGGTTCAATTACGTTTTTTTTTTTTTTTGTCTGCTCCATGACAGACAAATTATTTAATCAATCAAAGAAAAAACGATTCACATTTAGCATCAGTCACTGTACTTACTATAGCAACGTGCATGCTCAGGAAAAAGAGTATTTTGTTTCCTTGGCGATGAGGTGGTACCCTATATATACTATACCTTTATACTTGTACACATGTATACAGTCTAACTAGGTAAATAAATGGACCAGAAAAGATGTAGAATCATGACAGTGGACAGAGGTATAATCATGACCCTGTATAAATCAATTCTGTGGTCAGGACAAGTGACAAGTCAGATGATCGGTGCTTGTGTTTGACCCGTGATCACCTAGACAACAGGCTACACCCCCTTTCAACAACAGCATTAGAGAGGCATTAGAGAAAAGGAATGCAGGAAGTCCAAGATCTTGTTTAGTTGATAAAAGAGGGTTTAAAAAGCATTAAAATCCAATAAATGAAATCATATGGGCCTTAACCTAAACTCCATCACTGTTAATGTGAGAATGAGATGATAGTTTAGCTTTAACTACAATTCTGCTCAATTCTAATAGTATAAATTATCTCTTTATAGATTTTTTTCCCTAAATGCAAGAGTTTAACAATGAGTTAGTAGTAATATTGACTACATGACTTTGTTTTTTGATTTTAGAAATCTTTAGCTGTGTTTATCTCAAAGCAGTATAGAGAAAAAGGCTGTTTCTTTAAGTGTGATCCATAGGTATATTATCTAGGATAAAATCTCTATTGCAGTGTTTAATGTTTAATTATTGAACCAGTTTACATTTTGCAGATTGCACCTTAAAGGCAACTTTAGGAATTTATTAATCATGTTCATTAAACTAGTCTAGTTAATTTGTTTAATCTTGTAATTATTTTAATAATAACATTCAGCTTACATGAAAATGTCATCATTGTGTTTAAACATCAGGTTAAGACTGTAAGGTTTATTTATTACGCATTCAGTCTTTTTATTCTAAACATTTGAAACAAAGCAGGAACAGGGAACACCCAAATTTTAGTTTTGTCTCAAAAGAATTAGTCTCTCATTTAATTAGTGTCTCAAATTTATCATTTATTTAGCGCTGAGTAGCTACGTTCAGTCAATATGTATAATTGAAATGACCCATTCAGTGGAAAACTGCCAGTGGGATCATTAGTTCAGAATTAGTTTAAGGCTTCTATTATAGCTCTTATAGCTTTGTTCAATCCGCTGATGCTTTTAATCAGCTCACACTTTTAGAGCCATTTAAAGTAAATAAATCAGAGCCGTATAAGCTTAAAGGGTTAAAGCAGAAATAAAAGATGACTTTTCAGCAATCAGAAAGAATTTAAAGCTGAAATTCATACCCCAATTTCACACCCCTGCAGGAAAACGCTCACCTTCAGGTATATCTGTGCAATTAACTGAATCATATCGACTCGTATAAGTCCATAATAGCCTGACAAAGTCTCCCTTTAACCTTGTAGAAATTAAAGCCCCAGTCGTGTCGCTGTCCCCAATCCAAATCTGTCAGAGCCGTTACTTCAGAAGACGTCTTTGATTTCTGCACCGTCTGCCGGCTGCAAAAGGTCTGGCCTGATATTATCCTGGCTTTCCACTTGATTTGCTTGTGAGTTTGAGACGGTCAGAGCAGTGACAGATAAATCACAGATAGTTAGAGGCTTATCAGCGAAACACACGGATAGTTTGCCGAAAAGTGAATATGGGCATTAAAGCTTATCGCCACATTAGTGCTCCGTCTCGCACAGGAGAGCTGAATACGGAACGGCCTTTAGAGATATTTTATTGACCTACTTCAATTATGCTTGGGCTGATTTTAGAGCGAGGAACGTACTCAGCAGATTATCTCTTATGACTCTGAATGTTCCTTTACCATCTGCTTTTATATCCTTTACTGCCAGAGGCAGGAGCAGTGAATAAATATAAAGGAAGTGTGCAGTGAAAAATGATCTTCTTTATGCAGCGGAATTCACAGAAGAAATAGTTGAGTGGAATTGACTAATAATCATATAAAATTAGCTAAATAATATATGATCTCTGTTCTATGTGATGCGACATGACGTGACATGGCACGTTAAGTTGAAAGCAGTCGAGCCACGTTTAAAAGCTTCCTTGTCGGCCGTTGTCATGGTGTGTGGGCTGTAATAGGGGACTTGTGATCGATGTCCTCATATGTTTTCTCTACCCACAATGCCATTGGCCTCTGACCAGAGAATGGATCAATCCTGTCAAACATAACCCTTCAGACACACTTAGAGATTATGGTGCTTCATTTTAGTGTAGTGCAGCTTGTGGGAGCTTGAGGCTCACACACACACACACACACACACACACACACACACACACACACACACACACACACACACAAAGCTATCACGTAACTCTATTACGGACTTTAATGCACGTCCTCTGGGACTGCTCATTTGGACCACAGGGACCCTTTTTTTACTTCTAAATTTTTCACAGATTTGTGCACATTTTACATGGAAAATCACATGATGGATATCCTCATCCTTGACCACACCCACTCAGTAAACAGTGTTCCAGATAGACGCAAACCAGTGAGTGCAGCAGATATCTGCAGTTAGCCAACCAAAGTAGACGTGCCTTTGAATTCATATTTAAAAATATATGAACAGGGAGTCAAGAAGTATTTATACCCTAACCTTATGTAAATGAGTCAGTTCTGATTGGCTGTGCCTTTAAGACCATATATGGAATGCCAAGAAGATTTTCTTATTGTTACATATATATTTACAGTATAAATGATGTAGTGATGTGGATGGGGTGAGAGTTCAGGTGAGGTGGTTTTCTGATGATGGAGACCTGAATTGTGGGGCATTTTGTTTTACAGGTGCATCTCAATAAATTAGAATGTTGTGGAAAAGTTCATTTATTTCAGTAATTCAACTCAAATTGTGAAACTTGTGTATTAAATAAATTCAATGCACACAGACTGAAGTAGTTTAAGTCTTTGGTTCTTTTAATTGTGATGATTTTGACTCACATTTAACAAAAACCCACCAATTCACTCTCTCAACAAATTAGAATAAGGTGACATGCCGATCAGCTAATCAACTTAAAACACCTGCAAAGGTTTCCTGAGCCTTCAAAATGCTCTCTCAGTTTGGTTCACTAGGCTACACAATCCTGGGGAAGACTGCTGACCTGACAGTTGTCCAGAAGACAATCATTGACACCCTTCACAAGGAGGGTAAGTCACAAACATTCATTGCCAAAGAAGCTGGCTGTTCACAGAGTGCTGTATCCAAGCATGTTAACAGGAAGTTGAGTGGAAGGAAAAAGTGTGGAAGAAAAAGATGCACAACCAACCGAGAGAACCACAGCCTTATGAGGATTGTCAAGCAAAATCCATTCAAGAATTTGAGTGACCTTCACAAGGAATGGACTGAGGCTGGGGTCAAGGCATCAAGAGCCAACACACACAGACGTGTCAAGGAATTTGGCTACAGTTGTTGTATTGCTCTTGTTAAACCACTCCTGAACGTCAGAGGCGTCTTACCTGGGCTAAGGAGAAGAAGAACTGGACTGTTGCCCAGTGGTCCGAAGTCCTCTTTTCAGATGAGAGCAAGTTTTGTATTTCATCGAGAAACCAAGGTCCTCGAGTCTGGAGGAATGGTGGAGAAGCTCATAGCCCAAGTTGCTTGAAGTCCAGTGTTAAGTTTCCACAGTCTGTGATGATTTGGGGTGCAATGTCATCTGCTGGTGTTGGTCCATTGTGTTTTTTGAAAACCAGTCACTGCACCCGTTTACCAAGAAATTTTGGAGCACTTCATGCTTCCTTCTGCTGACCAGCTTTTTGAAGATGCTGATTTCATTTTCCAGCAGGATTTGGCACTGCCCACACTGCCAAAAGCACCAAAAGTTGGTTAAATGACCATGGTGTTGGTGTGCTTGACTGGCCAGCAAACTCACCAGACCTGAACCCCATAGAGAATCTATGGGGTATTGTCAAGAAGAAAATGAGAAACAAGAGACCAAAAAATGCAGATGAGCTGAAGGCCACTGTCAAAGAAACCTGGGCTTCCATACCACCTCAGCAGTGCCACAAACTGATCACCTCCATGCCACGCCCAATTGAGGCAGTAATTAAAGCAGAAGGAGCCCCTACCAAGTATTGAGTACATGTACAGTAAATGAACATACTTTCCAGAAGGACAACAATTCACTAAAAATGTTTTTTTTATTGGTCTTATGAAGTATTCTAATTAGTTGAGAGAGTGAATTGGTGGGTTTTTGTTAAATGTGAGTCAAAATCATCACAATTAAAAGAACCAAAGACTTAAACTACTTCAGTCTGTGTGCATTGAATTTACTTAATACACGAGTTTCACAATTTGAGTTGAATTACTGAAATAAATGAACTTTTCCACAACATTCTAATTTATTGAGATGCACCTGTATATGCGCAGGAAAATCATTTTGGCATTTGTAAATAGTAGCTCTAGTACTTCGGGTCTGTTCCTTTTTCATGCTGTTATGAAGCAAGTCGAGGTAGAAAAGGAGAAGTAGAAATGTTCTAGACATCTTTGGATCGATGTTTTGTCTACAGGTCTTGGGACAAATTCCCAAATTTCAAAACACAAAGACAATTTGTCAACAATGTTCATCAGTTTTTATATAGCTGATATCCATTATGAGAGACATGGTGGTGCGTTGAGTATCTTTCCTGCCTCACTGCTCCAGGTCTCCATTTCAGTCCAGACTGTCTGTTACTCATGTCTGTGTGGGGTTTAGATTTACCTCATTGGGCTGTTAATTTGATCCAAAACGACTGAGCACTTAAGGGTTAAGTGTCTTGCTCAAGTGCTAACAGTGGCAACTTGGCTTGAATTTGAACTCACAACTCTCAGACCAGTAGCCCAATACATTAACCACTGAGGTACCACTGACCCCTATGAGTTCCTACAGGTTCTTTGGCTACTTTCCCAGAAATTTCCCATCCAGGGTTTTATTCCTGCCTCGTTCTCAATGCTCTCAGGATTCACTGCGATCCTGACCTGAAGATGAATAAAAGATATCCGCTAATTAGCGTTATTAAAAACAGCAGATATGAAAACCATGAATTCAAAGTCATGCAGAGAGTGGGCCAATGAATTCACTTTGGAAACTACACTGTAGAAATGATTCCTGTTCTATTTTTTCCCTGTCTGCTGTTGCTATTTTGTGCATTGATGCCGTTGACCGAGTTTCTTTTTCCTCCAGCTTGGATTCTTCTCATTGTAATAGAAGAGGGCTTTGCTCTGGCGCAAAAAATCAGAGGTACAGTTCACAGCATCCTCACTGCCATGTCAGCATCTATATTAACCTAAAAATGACATTATATAGATTGGACATTTTTGCAAAGAGACTAAAGTGCTTTCTTTTATAAACCAGAGAGTTGCATTATTTATTAATCATGTAATCAAGTGTTCTGTTTACTGATGACAAAATGGCGGAATAATCATCCTGGTTTGATGATACTTAGGATAAATAAATAAATCTCTGTCAGGACTGGAAATCTGTCTGCTGTATGATTGTCACTCTTTCAGGCCATTAGCTAATGCCTAATGTTATCGTTTTCTCGAGTGTCTAAATCAGTCTCGGTAATCCTTCTTCACAGAGACGCCGAATGAAGATGGCCCTCCAGCCAAGAACGAGCAGTGTGGCATCTGGACTAAAACCATCAGTGGAGGCCAGTTCATGTCTCCCAACTACCCCAACACTTACCCACCTAACAAGGAGTGTGTCTACGTCCTCGAGGGTAGGTTAAAAACAACAACACACTTTTTTTAGATCACTACATTAGCCAATGGCCTAGTCTTTCTTCGCTGTCACAGACAGGAGTTATTAATTAACACAGAGTGATTAATGCTGACCTCAAATAAACAGCGACGACATCATTTATAAAAGCCTCTCGAAGGAAACTTTGCTCAGACATCCTGACCAATCCGGGCTAACATCACATTTGTGGGCCATATGGTCTTTTTTTTCTCTATTTTTTACACTTTCAACCAAAAAGCTGTTCTCTTCTAAATCTGTCTCATGCTGTGTGACAAAATCCCCACTTACAGATCAGACTGTTGGTGTAAGAGCGCCCCCTGTTGAACAGCTGCTAAATAATTCAGCCATGAAGAAATTAAATCGTCATAATATTTAATGTACACTATTTCAGGCTGAGTGACATGCCCTTTTGGTGCTTGGATGGAATTCTATTTTGTAGAGATAAAATGGAAAAACCTCTGCAAAAATATTTTCATATTAAAAGTGGCAGATAAATCACAAATATGATCTACAGTATACAGGTATGATGATACAGTGAACGAGAAACAGTTTCTTTTATTTTGTTTGTTTGTTTTTCGTATAAATATATAATATATAAATAAAAGGACAATAAGATTGCACAGAATGACATAAATAAAAACCTGCGATTATTTTTTTTATTAAAGAATTATTCATTTAATAAAAGAATCAGTTCGTTTGTATTTGCTATATTCGATTTCTTTGAGTTTTAGGTAAAGAGAATTTAAAGACTGAATCACTGCTTTTAACCGCTGTTTATATTTAATATATGACAGATTATTGTATTGATTACTGTATTTATTAATCTGATCTCTCTGTTAGTGTAAGAGTATAAAATATGTCATATATATATATATATGCAGTTTGTTTTAGTTTTCTCACTAACCCTCTATAACAGCGGACTATGAAGGCTTATAAAGGATAAAGGAATATCAGGTGTGTTATGAACTTTTCTGGGCTGGATAAATAAAAATATAAAAGAATTTCCAGTACTTTTGGTACTCAGTAGAATGTATAGAACTATGTTTAAAAGTAATTGTGAAAAATGTTACATAAGTAAAAGTTTTGAAACCAAAAATAGGAAAAAACTCAAAAAACAAAACTGACAGCTGTGTATGTTTAAGCTCAAAATATCAGTCATTGCATGTGTCATTCATTTCTGCTCATTTTCTTGAAGGATGCCAATAATTCTGCAGATGAGCGAATAATGAGACGTATTGGATCCGACCGTGCGCTCACACTGATGTGCAATATTTTTGGAATACATTTCCATATTCCCATATAAGTACAATACAAAAGTTAGCACACATTGCATCATCTTTAGAAAATTGTGCGATTCTGTGTGCGTTTCTGTGTGTGTTTTTGTGTGTGTGTGTGGGAGGAAGGTTGAATCCATTGGTATTATTATATTGACCCCTTGAGTCTGTTGAAGTGTGCTTTAGAGTTATGTGAGCATGATGGCTTGCAGCAGTAAAAGGTTAAAGCACACTACATGGTGTGGATGTGTGCTTCCCACACGTTCATCGAAAAAGAATAGAAGCTAAATCCTATTTTCCATTTTCACTCCTCCAGCTTTGCCTCGTCAGAGAATCCAGCTGGTATTTGACAAAAACTATTACATCGAGCCCTCTTTTGAATGCCGCTTCGATCACCTGGAGATAAGAGATGGTCCCTTCGGTTTCTCGCCACTCATCGATCGTTACTGCGGCCCGAAGAGCCCCGGCGTGGTCACCTCCACCGGCCGCTTCATGTGGATCAAATTCATCAGTGATGAAGAACTAGAGGGCCTTGGCTTCCGCGTGAAATACACCTACATAGCAGGTGGAGTCATCATCTGTAGCATTCAGATTACACTCTTGTATTTAGGCTAGTTAATTAAGTTTATTTAGTTTGCAAGCCATAAATTGGTGACAATAAAGGTCCTGAAACCTTTATTACAGCATTATTAACAAGACTTATAGTTTATGTACTAAATATTCATGCTCAACACTTTATTTATTTATTTACTTATTTATATTTTATCAACTTAATCCATAGATTAAATATCCTCCCCAAATTATTATTTATTTTTAATACTGACGATCATCTATATTTTCCTGGGAGCTCTACATACGAAGGCTGTGACATTTTAGCTTGAAATGTCTCTATAACAATTTTTTTATTAAGCACCGTTTTCCTGTTTCGGTGTAGGGTTTACGTGCTGTACCACTCAATTCAGCGCTTGTTAAAATGCTGTTGAATTATGTGTAAAATTGCAAATGTTTTTTGTCCATGATCTGACATCTTTGCTTTAACGCAATGTAACATCGCTGGCTGAAAGTGATATATAAATGTAAATTAAAATAGAAGCTGTCACACCAAAGAGTACTAATTATAATAGGATATTTTGCTGTTCTGCTGTCATTTCAGTGTGTTAGCCTTCTGCATGTTAAACAGGTCAAATAAGTCAAACGTTAAACACGGTCTATTTAGATCAAGCCTCAGATTTTCCTGTTTCAGCTTCAGTGCCTGCAGCTGTTTTAAACGTGACTTTCTCAGCACCCTGAAATTCTGCACTGCGATATCTAACAGACACCATGTCTGTCTTATCATTTCAGACCCGGATTTTAAATTGCATGTGGGCGGACTCTTAAATCCGATCCCGGGTAAGCCTTTCCATCTTTCACCGCCTCATTCAATTCCTCCTGAAGAACCCTCTGTGCCATGAGGCCCTGTCAGCCAGCTATCTTTTACCAGCACTTTCTACTCCACCATCCATCATGCTGGGTATCTTTCCATGTCTGAGATTCTGTCAGTCTTATTTTCACCCCCCAGTCCACCCCCCAGTTCCTTTTCATCATTTCATCTTCAACCTCCATTTTCACTCAATTCTCTTTCAGCTATACTTTTTCTATATTCTTGCTGTCTCTCTCTCTCACTTTCAGTCTTTTATCTTTATGTTGATGATTTCAGATTGTCAGTTCGAAATCAGCGGCTCAGATGGGTTTGTCCGCTCCAGCCAGGTGGAAGAGGAGGAAAAAGTGAAACCCGGTGAAGCTCTGGACTGCATCTGGACGATCCGAGCACCTCCTCGTTCCAAGGTGACTTTCATCGGTGCATCTCTGTCATTCCACACCCCAAACCTGGGCCACCATGAATCCCAGCCTTGATTAGACCACGGGGGATTGCCAGGCTCCCGACTGCTCGCCTGTGATGAGGAGACTGTTGAAGGCGAGCTTAAATTAGCAGTGCAGTGCTAGCAGGTATTCGGCCGATGAGGCAGAAATAATGGAAGAGCAGACTCAGCAGGAGCAGGAATAAGAGTTGGGGTGGGAGGATGTAAGATGGCAGTGGGATTGCACACATTTACACATTCAACAATCCAGACAAAAGAGAACATTCAGCATGTTTCAGACAAATTAGCAAAGAACAATACTTACAAAGGTAATATAGCTCATACTATTATCCATGAGTGACAAAAATCAAATCTTCTGGTGTTTAAAGCCTTGACCTACAGATAGACCGACAGAGACATATGTAGAGAAATAGAGGCTAGGTGATGGATGGATGGATGGGTGGTTGGTTAGATGGTTGGATAAAAAAATAGCTAAACAACCTATTAGAGAGACATCTTGATAGTTAAATAGATGGATGGTTGATTAGACAGATGGATAAATGATGGATGATTGAGGAACTTCTTTTAAAGGGAAAGGATGGATGGATGGATGGATGGATGGATGGAAGAACAGACATACAGATAACCTCCAAGAAGGGCTTGCAAGTAGTTATATGGATTGATGATTGAATATGGATAGATGGATGAATGAATGGATAAATGATGGTTGATCTATAGATGGATGAAGGGATAGGATGGACCGACAAGACAAACATATTTAATTACTGAGTTTGAATTGAATTTTATTTGTTAGCTTCAGTTATGAAAAGCTTATTCAAAACAAAATTCTAATTTTTACAGCCACTTTTGCTGTCTTGAACTCCTGGCCACAAATGTCTTGGGAATTCATCCAGATTAGAACTCATGGTTTACTAAGTTGCACAACAGAAACATTTCAGGATTTTTCTTTTGTGCCACTTAGGAACAGTGCATGACTTCAAACTCTCCAATAAAATCCAAAGAAAAATACTAAAATATCCCACACAGTGCCCAGAGTGGTCAATTGCATATAATCACCACTGGATGAATGAATATGCATGTAATTAGCCACCTGCAGATAATGTAGATTTAAAGACAGGATACATGAGATGATACATGAGATCTAGAGCGCTAATGAGCAAGGGAAAATGGAGAGTTGTTTAAAAACACCTGATACTCATGAAAAAGAATCTGTCCTAGGTGACACCAAAGAGTTGGACTGGAATACAAAGAAAACAGTATAGAGCACCCCAAGGTTCTCAAGAGACCTGGCTAAATCACATTAAACACCCTGGAGATCCAATGAGGATCTGTGTCAGAAGTTTAGATAACTGTCATGGAGATCCTGCGTTACATCTTCAGGGTGATAAATGAATAAGTAGAACAAGCAAGTATTGGAAGCTAAACTAATTTGCAACTCATTACACGATTGTGCATTTCTGGGCAGCCAGGAGCATCCTGAGGGTGAGAGACACGCTCAGCTGGCTCAGGGTTGCTCTTGGCATGCACAGTATTTGATATATGGTGTGTATGATTATTATATTGCAAGCTGAGCCTTCTGCAGTCCTAGCTCTAATAATCATGTAAATCCTGCTTATGTATTTCTTCTGTTTAAGTGCAGTGTGTGTCCTGATATTTAGGTAATAAATCATAGAGTGATTCTCTGTGTCATATATGCAAGTCAGCTCATCAGAAGTTGTTTCAAACCGGCAGATCTACCTGCGCTTTCTGGAATACCAGATGGAGAACTCGAATGAGTGCAAGAGGAACTTTGTGGCCATTTATGACGGCAGTAGTGCGATCGAGAACCTAAAGGCGAAGTTCTGCAGCACGGTGGCCAACGATGTGATGCTAGAGAGCGGACTTGGAGTCGTGCGAATGTGGGCCGACGAGACGAGTCGCCTCAGCCGCTTCCGCATGCTCTTCACCTCCTTTGTTGACCGTAAGTATATATTTTTAATAGCTGGTGTGGATGAGGAGTTTTAAATGAATCATTACAGAATGGATGGGCAGATGGGTGAGTAGTTGGATGCATAATTAAATGAATGGATGGCTTGGAAAATAAACAAATATGGATCTAGAGGATGGGTGGATTCATGGATTGATGGTTTAATGCATTTACATATAACTAGATGGATGGATCGGTAAACAGGTCCTCCTGGATACACAGTCTGACATGCAAATGGATGGATGCATCAGTAGATAAATAGATAGATAGATGGATTTATGGATTTATGGATGGATAACTAGATGGATGGGTAGACAGTTATCCATTCTTAGACAATATGAGATTCAGACAGATTGAGAATCAGATGGATGTATAGATGGGTGTGTGGATTGATGGACTGATAGACTTATGGATAGATAAATGGACAGATGGTGGAATAGATGGATAATGGATAAATGAATGGTGTGATAGACCTATGGATAGATAAATGAATGGTTGCATGGATGGATGGATGGTTAGATGGACAGTTAAATTAATGATAAACATATGTATGTATAGATGGATGGATGGGTGGGTAGATAACTAGATGGATGGATGGACAGGAAGACAGCCAATGAGAAAGACAGTTTGAAAATCAGATGCATGGACGTATGATGGATAGATGAATAGATGGATGATGGTTTGAGGGATTTATTATGGGCAGTTGGTTAGATTGTTGTTTTTAATTTATCTATTCAAACATAAAACATTTTGAGGTGAAATAAAATGACTACATGCTAAAAGAAATGATCAGAATATCTGAAATTTAAGTGATGTCATTTGATGTTTATTAGCGATGGATACATCTTGTATTCATAAAGAAATTAGATTATTTGCTGCTTCCTGTGGACCTGAAGTTTTTTTTTTTTTCACATTGTTTTAGTACATACATGCCCAGAACTCTTGATGTTTATCTATTTAAACTCTATTTCATAAATTAACCCTAAAAATGGACTTCATTTGGTAATGAAAACCTCAGAATACCCCGTTTTTCTTTTGGAAAGCTTTAGCAAGTGTGAAAGTCCTTCTCTGACAGCACACATATGTAACATCATCTAAAAATTACTGGCCATTAGTTCATGTCATTTATCTACGAGGTTTCATGCATGATTCATTGTTATGAATTCTTTATTTGACTTTCACACACAGGGCCGTAACTGATTAATCAACACAGCTTTATATTCAGCCTGGCAGAACTGAAATTTAAAACCAAATTCAAGAATTTTATTTTATTCAATTTTTTTCCCCGGCTTTTTATTGGTATGATTAAATACATAAACATATCTTTTAAAAAATGGGTGTGGCTTCCATTCAAGACTTGAACTGAGAACTGAAGCAAAAAGATGCTTCCCATGTAACACAGTCGCCTTTTCATTCATTTATTTATTATTTATTTACATACAATGTGTGGTTCAAGATGTCTTACTTTAATAACAACAGCTCGGACACTATTTCCAGCTCTAATGTAATTATTTTTATATTGATGCAGTCTTTTTAATACATCATTGTTTTTATAGTGTAGGTGGGCATTGGTGGCTCAGTGGTAGGTTTCTCGCCTACCATGTGGAAGGCCCGTGTTCAATTCCCAGCCAATGTCCCAACCCTAGCCACTGGATTCAGTGCCGGTCCAAAGCCCGGAGAAAAAATGGGAGGGTTGCGTCAGGAAGAGCATCCGGCGTAAAATCTGTGCCAAGTTGTTGGGCAGACCAGTTGGTACGCTGTGGAGACCCCGAGCAGCCGAAAGCAACTTCTATTGTTTTTATAGTGTCATCTCATTCACAGATAAATGCTACTCAAAATCTAAGGCTAATTATAAACTACTCTTATTTAAAAATGGTAAAGCTTTTTGTTATGATAAGCTCATGATCATGTAACATTTTATGAGAGAGTCTCCAGTGCCGGTGCCTCGTATCTTGTTAACACAACACGCATTTCTTTTTTTTTTTTTTATTATTTTTATTTATTTATTTACTCAACTCCTGCACCGCACACAACACAAGACAGAGGAAACAAAAGAGGCTGGTGAAGGAAAGGCTGTTTATAGCTACTATAACGTAAGGGATATCAGGAACTCTCATGTTTACTGGAAGTTATGCAGCATTAAATGTAACTACAGTTGGTTAGAAATTATTATAACGTGTTTTTCTTTAATAAATAGTTTAAAAATTGCAATGGTTGGTATGCTATTAGAATTAAAAACAGCACAGCCTTTGTTGCATAAATTACATTAGTAGACAACAGTGAGATAACTGGCATAGATGGATTGTTTTTGGACTAAAGTATAAGTAATATCACAGCTCCTTAACAGAACCAGCTGGACTTGACTGGAGTTCTCTAATCCAGCGCTAATCTTTAAGACCCAGTACACAGTCAGATTAAACAAGTTCTGAAACTTCATTCATATTTCATCCTTTAATGTGCTCCAGGCAGGTGGCACTGCAGCACAGAGAGACATGAAATGTATAAAAGATAGATCTGCCTTAGCCTGCAGCACTGCACTCTGATTTTAGCCACATGTGAAAGGTAAAGTGACGAAGGTTTCTACCTGCATAGGAAAATCTTTCACTTTGGGTTTTAATAATTGGATAAATAATGTAATGGAATGTTGTAAAATGCTTACAATGGTTTAATGTAACTAAAGCAAATGATAAGCCACACTACATCTCTCTCTCTCTCTTTTAAAAAAAAAAAAAAAACATTATCTATTGTCCAAAGGACAAAATAGTAATCAAAATAGTCAGTGAAAGAGGGACCTTAAAGTTCCAGTGTATTGACAGTAGACTGTTAAGTAGCCTTTATTTGTCACATATATATTACTGCACAGTGAAATTCTTTTCTTCACATATTCCATCCTTTGGGGTTGGGGTCAGAGCACAGGGTCAGCCATGATACAGCGCCCCTGGAGCAGGGTGGGTTGGGGGCCTCACTCAAGGGCCCACCGGTGGCAGCTTGAACCCCTTGATCTCTCGGTCAAAGACTCAGAGCCTTAACCACTTGAGCTACCACAGACTGTAGTTATGATCAATAAAGTGTCAGAGAAATGTGAGGGATTTAGGGTAACACATTAAGCCATGTTAATCTATTTATTTAAAAAATACTTTTCAAAAAAGGCTTATTGTGAAATATTGTGCTTTTGGGGTCAACATGAAAATGAGTTACTGTCTTGTCCTTTGGGCAGTTGAGAGATCTGAAGTAGTCGTTACTCATTGTTTTAGGACATTTAGCCACGTTAAGCTTTTCTGTTTGAGGCATCCCTGTGTTTGCTTTCGGCTCACCTGCTAATCTAAATGCAGGAGTGAAAAAAAAAGGATAAGTTGTTGTTGAACCTGTGTACCGTTTGAACAGCTCAGAACTCAGCAACAGTTACAATCCATTCTGAAAAGTGTAAAGTTAATTAAACTTAATGGCATTACACAGCAGCGATATTGAAAAAGGCCATTACTCTTGCTCAGCCTTTTTTTTTTTTTTTTTAGCTGTGCAATTCAGCAAAGGGCTAACACATTTTCCAGGCTAATGGATCAGATTTAATGAAAAGGGGAACATCATTTATCAGCCTTTGATGGACGAAAAAAAAGGTAGTGTTGTCAGCGTAGTCATTTGGCAGGAGCTGTGTTTAATATTTGCATTTTTTAAAATGCTGTGCATAAATTGCTGATAATTACAGCTAAGCGCCTTTCTCCGGTGCTAGTCGGTATTATTTGTATTAAATGGTTGGATAATCAGTGGAATTAACGCAGCGTTGTTTGGTCAGTGCTGTAGCTCAAATCACGCTGTGTGACCTTCATCTCAGAGGCAGTAAACAGCATCGGGGCAGCATGCTGAAACCTGGCAGCTGCGGCTGGATTTATTGCCTCCATCAATCAAACGGTGAACAAACTCCACCTCAAACTGTGTCAAATGAAGGAAAGAAAAATAACACTGCTGTTGCTTGCTCTTGGTGCTCGAAACAGATGCTTCGATATTCATAATGGCTCCTGATAGACGCAGTATTCTGGATGAAGCAGCACAGGTCCTGTGGGATGTGAGGTCAGGTCTGAAATGCGTTCTGAAATGCGAGAGCTGCGATTGTTTCTCTCGGTGGACGAACAGAGTCCAATCTAAAGCCGTAACAGACACATTAATCTTTATAAAGCAGAGAAGCAGCTCGGGCTGTCACTGTGAATGTGCCACTGGTACAGAGAGAGAGAGAGAGAGAGAGAGAGAGAGAGAGGATCCTGATGCCCCATGCCTGTCTCACTCCTTCCTGTTCTCTCTCTCTTCCCCATTTACTTTCTCTTCTCATCTCATTGCTTTCATCTCTTGATTTATATTCTTCCCCTTCAACTTAAAGATTTTCTTTAGAACCCTTGTTTTTCTCAGATTGTATGTATTAACTGGGTGAGTTATCGTGCAGCATTTTCTTGAGAATATCTACAACCTGTCAGTCATTTAAGGTAAACTTTGTTGAAAAGTTCTTCACAGGGTTTACAGAATAATTAAAGATTCATAGCATCCAAGAAAGGGTGGAAGCTTTACTTAGATTTTTTTATGTTCTATTGATCTAAGGGAAAGACTTGTGCTGTATACAGAACCTTTAAAGGTAACCAAAGAGGAACAACCGAAGAACCATTACTTCTAAATGAGTAAACAGCGTCGGATATAAATAGGTTGTTGGGGGGAAAAAGAGAAGAAAAGATAGAGAAAACGAGAGAGAGAGAGAGAGAGAGACAGAGAGAGAGAGATACATACATGCTTAAATGATCAGTTTTGTTCTTCTCTCCTTCTATCATTCCTTGCTCTCATTCTTTCACCTCCCTTATTATCTCTCACTCTTGCTTTCCGCTTCTCTCTCATTATCTTTTTCTTCTCTTCCACTTCCTTTATCTCTCTGTCTTATCTAGCTTGCTCCTGCTGTCCTTTTCTCTCTCCTTCCACCTATTTACATTATCTTTAGTTCTTATTGCTTTATCTCTCTCTCTCTCTGTCTTTTTTCTGTTCTCTCGCTTGCTTGTTGTCTTACATTCCCTTCCTTTCTCTCACTTATTTTTTCTTTCTTATTTTGTTATTTTCTGTCCCAAATTGTTCATTCCCTTTCTGTCTCTCTCTCTGTTTCTCTCTGTCTGTATGTCTCTCTCTCCCTCCCATGTGCTTCTGCTCTCTTTTCATTTATCTCTAGATTGTTTGTGTTCTCTTTTTCCTCCCACTTTCCCATTTTCCTTTCTGCATAACTTTTTCTTCTGTATATTGTATTCAAAAGGGATTCAGGCCAGATTTCTTTCCCATATTTTCTCATTTTAATCTTGCCTCACTCACATCCTATTATTTTTTCTCTCTGTTATTCTCTTTCCTCTTTTCTCTCTCTCTCTCTCTCTCTCTCTCTCTTTGGCGTTCATTTTCCTCTTTTCCATTCTTGCTCCTCATTGTCTTTCTCACTTCATCATTATCTTGTCTCCTTTTCTTTTCTCTTCCTCTCTCCTTTATTCATTCACTCATTCTGTCTCTCTCTCTCTGTCTCTCTCTCTCTCTCTGTCTCTCTCTCTCTCTCTCTTATCTAACTACACAATGCATGTTGTCTCGAGTCAGTGTTCATTAAGCTGCGAGAAGTGGTTAATGAGTTTGGATGTGAAAGTGGTGGAGAAGCTGCAGTTCGCTGCATGGTACGACCTCTTCATCCCACTGTCACATGCACTTAACAGCATGTGCTGGAGTGTGTGTGTGTGTGTGTGTGTGTGTGTAGCTGCGGCTCGTGTTCAGTGTTCAGCAGGGATTTAATGGCGATGAGAGAGATTTGCGGTGGAGGGATGAGAGTGAGGAAGAGTGTGGAACTAAGAGAGAATGTGAAAAAGATGATACCTATTTAATATCTATAACGGAGAACAGGATGAGAGAGAGAGAGACGAGAACGAATGAGAGAAGAGGAGGAGGAAGAAGAGGAGGAGGAGGCAGAGGTGTAGGAGTTGAGGTTCGCTGATTCAGCCAAGGTTTTTTTTTCCTCTAAATCCGACATGTCACTTTCCATTACCCACGCATCTCCCTCTTTCTGCATCACTCTCTCACTCTCTTTCACCCGGCTGCTTGTCCGTCTTTTCTCTTTCTGATCTTGATAAGTAAACCTACCATACAGGTCACTGTGTAGGTGTTCAATTACTGTCTGTAGCACATCTGGTGCACTGTGGAAAAGTATTGGCACCCCTATAGACTGTCTATCACATGAGAGTGACTATCACAGGATCATCACTACACTGAACTGGACATTTAAACAATTCATTCAATTTTCAGTCACGAGATATTAAATGACAGTGTCTGGGGATGTAGATTACTTTGTGAGACGGTTTTAAACTCATCCATGAGATTATACATAAAAAAAACAAACAAACATAGTGCCTGATCTCAATGACTAAGCTCTGACTTCCCTGATGTACTCCATTAAAATAAATAAATATATATATATATATATATATATATATATATATATATATATATTTTAGGGATATTTAAATGAACTGTACTTGTGGCCTTGAATGGCATTTCATAATATTTTTGAGTCACACAGCTGAAATTTCAGACATGCAGTAGTTACATCAAACTGTCAGAAACTGTCTTAACGCTGCCTTTCACATGAGCTGCAAGGTCAAAGTATTGCCCCTGGACGAAAATGTACATTTGTCCCATACAGTAACCCATGTACAGGTCATTATACACAATCTAAGCTATGTTGTTCAAGATCTAATTTCTCTTTCAGCTCCTTGCTCTTCAAACACCTTCTTCTGCCACAGCAACATGTGCATCAACAATTCTCTAGTGTGTAACGGCGTGCAGAACTGTGTGTACCCTTGGGACGAGAACCACTGCAAGGGTGAGTTTGTCCTCAAATTAGCTTCTGCTGGTGCAGACTGCACTGACATTTGTGGAATGAACTTTGCCTGTGGTCACTGTGTTATATAAGTAGATTAGGAGCAGAGTTTAGGTGCCGTCACTCGGTAATGCAGAGCTGTTTTGAAGAAGCTGTTTGCTGTATCTAAGTTGAGAGATGAACAGACGAGGGTTATTGAATTAAAAGTGTAATCAATAAAAATAAAAATGTAATCAACAAACAGATCAATCATTACAGCATGATCTCAGTCTCAATGTGCAGTCTATCTTTTATTATATATATATATATATATATATATATATATATATATATATATATATATATATATATATATATATATATATATATAAATATATATGCACACATCTATTGTTTTTTCTATCTATCTATCCATCTCTCCATCTCTCTGTCCACCCATATATGAATATGTCTTAGCTTACACCAAAATGAAAAAAATTAGAAACTTTAACAATACCTCACTGGTATCATTGGGGAACCTTTAAAGATTTTATGTAGAATCCTACAACACAGTGTGTCCCTAATGGTAAGGGTAAGCAATGGGTTCTAAATAGAATAGAATAGAACCCATTTGGAAACTTACAACCCATTAAAAACCCTTGAACAAGCATCGTGTTAAAGAGTATAATCTGTCTGTCTGTCTTTCTGTCTGTCTGTCCATTTGTCTATCCAGAGGATTTCCATTCTTAGAAAAATACTCATAGAAAACACTCAATGTTCTTTGTAGAACCCTAAAATATAGTGATAGGCCTTTTTCTATCATTTTGTATGCTAAGGGCCTTTAATTATCTAATGAACCTTTGAACAACTAGCAGTGCAATCTGTCTTTGTCTGTCTAAATCTTTCCATTTTCTATGTACCTGTAGAGCGGAAGTCTAAGGGCCTGTTCCACCAGATCACCAAGACCCACGGCACGGTTATTGGCATCTCTTCTGGCGTGGTTCTTGTTTTGCTCATCATCTCCATCCTGGTCCAGATGAAGCAGCCTCGTAAGAAGGTTGTGTCACGTCGTCCAGCTGTCTTCAACAAAACCGGCATCCAGGAAGTGTTTGACCCTCCACACTATGAGCTTTTCTCCCTACGAGACAAAGAGCTCTCGTCTGACCTTGCTGAGCTGAACGAGGAGCTTGAGAGCTTTCAGAAGCTTCGTCGTTCGTCCACGACATCTCGCTGCATCCATGAGCACCACTGCGGTGGCACCGGCAGCATCAAGCAAAACCGCAGTGCGCTCGGCTCCATGGAGCTCTCATATCACAACGACTTCTCCAAACCACAGCCCATGAAGACCTTTAACAACAGCAGCCTGGGGAGCTACAAGAAGAGCTGCTACAGCTACAAACAGACTCACGAGTGCGCCGAGCAGGTCATCGAGGACCGTGTCATGGAGGAAATCCCATGTGAAATCTACGGTAGGGGTGGGGCCATGGGTGGAAATGTTGGCGGGATTATGGGTGGGGCTGTGGGTGGAGCTACGGGAAGTATTGGAAGTGGATGCAGCAGCATCAGCATCCGTAACCATGGCGGTGTCCGTAGCAACAACACCACTAGCGTACCAGATGCGAGTCAGCGCTCCATTTCCATGGACTTTTAAAAGACTGGAGGGAGGAAGAGGAGGAGGAGTAAAGAAAAAAGAAAGAAAAAAAAAACAGAAAACCTTCACAGACTCTTTTATTGTCTTTATTTCTTGTGTGACTAGTAACGAGTCAAATCGTCTTTAAGATATCCACTCCAAATCAAGTCGCCTTGATTTACTTCTGCTAGACATTCAGAATGACCTTAATGACTCAAACCCTTCAAGGCATATCCTTCATTTCCTGTTTCACAACAATAAGCCCTGGCTTCCTGTTGTGAGTCTGAAGAAGCGGACAGAGTGAAACCACAGATGTACATATGATAGTGCTTCACCACACAGTGCTGTACGGTGTGGCCTGATTTCAATCCAAACTCTGGTTTCTCTGGAAGTTATGGCATGGTGCAACAATATAGGATCTTCAGGATCTGTTCAACCTTTAACTCACTCTTTAGTTTTACATCTTTATTGGAAAAGACACAAAGCTGTTCATCATACAGAACATTCTGCACTTTCCAGGACACTCCTGAAGAAAAAAAACAACATTTCAGCTTACTAGTCTAAATCCCAAACTCTCAATACTAATGTCTGGCATATCATCAGCAATGCCTCCTGGTTCCTGAAACAAAGCAGGAGTCTGTAGTGATTTTCACAAGCAGGGCCAGAATTCATTTAAGTGTCAGGTTCAGAAAAGTGTTCATAAACCTCTTTGTTGTATCCTAGTGTAACACTGTCGGATCAGACACCTTTCCAAGCCAACAGGTTGGTGGTGGTTACAGGAAGGAGAATTGCTTCTACTGATGCTCTGCTCAAACACAAATTGAATTTAACACTACAAAAATGTGGTATTTTGGGATTTCTCACTATACCTCAGCAGATTGTGTGGTGAAACAGCACTGACAGAGATCTAGATAGATGAAGACACCATTTTGTATGAAATAAAGTGAATCTTGATGGCTGCCATGTTGTTTCTACCTTAGAGCAGTGAAGTGTAAGGTGTTCTATGGATGTATCTGTTTAAAAAAATGCAAAAAGGATCGTCTTGCAAAGATTTTAGCTAGCTAGCTAAACTAGCTAACTGATTTTGCATCAGACTAAACACAAATAACTGGCATGATTAGACTCTAACAAAATTCACTGAGGCGTGAATGAGTGAGGCACAATTATTTTTGCAGAGCAAAAAAGTCACATTATAATATGGATCCAGAGGGTAAGACTTTGTATTTCGAATTTCTGTGTATTAATTATTATTTTTTATTTGCAAAAAAAAATTATTATACTACATTAAAAACAAAAAAATAGGTAATGCAAATGAAAAACAAATTGCTTGAATTCTGTTGCATATCATTTAACAAAAAAGTTTAAGAATGAACAGCACACGACCTCTGGAGTAGTGTCCACTTTGTAGTGTGCACTCTGTCACCTATCTAGGGCTTTAGTTTGTATATCTATGAGTGACACCGGGAAGCCATTTTAACTGTGTATCTTATTATAAGACAATATTTAGGGCTCACTCTGTTGCTTAGCATTAACTCATGGATTATTTACATTGTTATCTTAAAGCTGATGAGTATTAAATAGTCACGTTGCTTTTATGGACACTCCTTTCAACCCTCACACACACACACACACACACATTACCTATTCTGAAGAGAATAATAGGAGAAGTACGGATCAGTTATAGCCTAATTTTTTTTTAATTACTGGCTGTATGATTAATGAAAAACTTTGTCTAGACATCTCATTGGTATCTTGTAAAAACACACACATATGAATATATTATGTTGCTTTGCTAGAGAGACACACACACACACACACACACACACACACACACACACACACACACAAACACACTGTATGACTGTCCAGTATTCAGTATCCGGGTGTCACATAGACCGAGCATGGAAATTGTAAATGAGGCCGACGCCTTTTGTACAGAAATAATCCTTTTGTTGGTGTATGAGGGACGATTCAGTGGAATATATTTTCTAACCCATGAACGTTCAAATCTATACTGCGCTTCCATTTTAGTCATGGCATTAATAATTGTAAAAGATATTGGTGTAAGAAATGTTCAATTATATGTTTTAATAAAACAGCATCACATTACTGCAAGTTTTTTTTCAATTTACTTTATTTCATTGATTTATTTAGCAAACATTTTTACAAAAATGACAATACATAAGAAACATTAAAGAGACATTATGCCAAGATAAAGAAATCAGTCAAATATGCAAATTAAAATGGAAATGTTGAGGTATTGTTACAATTCAAAAAAAATGTTTTAAGTAATAATAATTGTCATGTCATTTGATTTTATGTTGATTTTAAACAGAACACACACACACACACACTGACATTTATAGACTACACAAAAATCACAAAGATATTTTAATCAAACCACACCACCATCTGCACCAATAGCTGCACCAAGAACTGCAATGATAACTGCAACAATAACTGCACAAATAACCACACATTTATCAGCACCCTCAACTGCACCAATAACTGCCCCAATTATTGCAAAAATAATTACATTAACTGTACCAACTACAGCAACAACTGAATTAACTTCACCAATAGCTGCAGTAATTGCACCAATAACTGCAACAACCGCACCAATAACCAAATTAACTGTACCAATAAGTGCACCAATAACTGCACCAATAACTACCCCAATAACTGAATTAACTGCGCAAATAACTGTACCAATAACTGCATTAACTACACCAATAACTGTAATAACTGCACCAATAACTGCACCAACTAGACCAATGACTGCATTAACTGCATCAATAACCGCACCAATGACTGCACCAGTAACTGCATTAACTGCACCAATCACTGCACTAGTAAGAGCATTAACTACACCAATAACAGCATTAACTGCACCACTCATTGCAGCAAAAACTGCATTAACTGCACCAATAACTACATTAACTGCACCAATCACTGCATCAATACCTGCCTTACCTGCACCAATAACTGCACCAATAACTGCATTAACTGCACCAGTAACTGCATTAACTGCACCAATCACTGCAGCAGGAACAGCATTAACTGCACCAATCACTGCACCAATAACTGCATTAACTGCACCAATAACTGTGCCACTAACCACACCAATAACTGCACCAGAAACTGCATTAACTGCACCAATCACTGCACTAGTAAGAGTATTAATGGCACCAATAACAGCATTAACTGCACCAATCATTGCACCAGAAACTACATTAACTGCACCAGTAACTGCATTAACTGCACCAATCACTGCAGCAGGAACTGTATTAACTGCACCAATCACTGCACTAGTAAGAGTATTAACAGCACCAATAACAGCATTAACTGCACCAACCAATGCACCAGAAACTGCATTAACTGCACCAATCACTGCAGCAGGAACTGCATTAACTGCACCAATCACTGCACCAATAACTGCATTAACTGCACCAGTAGCTGCACCAATAACCACACCAATAACTGCACCAGCAACTGCATTAACTGCACCAATCACTGCACTAGTAAGAGCATTAACTGCACCAATAACGGCATTAAATGCACCAACCATTGCACCAGTAACTGCATTAACTGCACCAATCACCGCACTAGTAAGAGTATTAACAGCACCAATAACAGCATTAACTGCACCAACCATTGCACCAGAAACTGCATTAACTGCACCAACAACCCCATTAACTGCACTGGTAACTGCATTAACTGCACCAATCACTGCAGCAGGAACTGCATTAACTGCACCAATAACCGCACCAATAACTGCATTAACTGCACCAATCACTGCACCAGTAACTGCATTAACTGCACCAGTAACTGCACCAATAACCACACCAATAACTGCACAAGCAACTGCATTAACTGCACCAATCACTGCACTAGTAAGAGCATTAACTGCACCAATAATGGCATTAAATGCACCAGTAACTGTATTAACTGCACCAATCACTGCACCAGTCACTGCACTAGTAAGAGCATTAACTGCAGAAATAACTGTATTAACTGCACCACTCATTGCACCAGTAATAGCATTAACTGCATCAGTAACTTCATTTACTGCACTAATCACTGCACCAGTAACTGCACCAACTGCACCAATAACTGCAGCAACAACTGTATTAACTGCACTAAGCACTGCGCCAATAACTGCACCAACTGCACCAATAACTGCACCAACTGCACCAATAACTGCACCAATAACTGTAGTAACTGCACTAATCACTGCACCAATAACTGCAACAACAACTGCATTAATAACTGCACCAATAACTGTATTAACTGCAACAATAACTGCATAAAGTAGACCAATAACTGCACCAATAACTGCACCATTATCTGCACCAATAGCTGCCACAATAACTGCCACAATAACTGCAGCACAGATTTTCCAATGGCAAGAGATGTGGTCAACCTGCAAAAAATAAAAATAAAAATTATACTCAGGCTAACTCTCAAATAAAGTCATATTAAAAGTCTGTTATTTCCTAACCATGTCAAAGGGGTGACATTCAGGACTTTACCTCAGAGTGATCCTCTCTGATCAGGTGATTCTTCACGGCTCTGATTGCATCGTCATTGCGCGGGCATCTCAACAGTCCTTGATCTTCATGAAAGAGACAATCTACAACAAACACATCCTTCCTGTCCACATAGGGTCTGACATTTGGAACAACAGCATCTGGATTACAGGTGTGGTGGAGCATCACGAGAACGACAGGCTTATCCTCTGATAGAGAGGGAGAGAGAGAGAGAGAGGGAGAGAGAATGTGATAACACTGAGTTAATAAATTATACTTTATCCCTCACCAGAAACCGATGAGAGGTGTGTTGGTATCAGGGGTTTATAGCCAGGGGTGTAGCCCCGATTCTTGGGCCCTATGCAAAGACAGTGTGTGGGGGCCCCTTTTCCATCATCTCATAATCCATGCCATTTAGCACTTTAAAAATAATCATAGGCTATAGAAAAGTATACATTTCATTCATTGATACAATAACTGCTGCCAAATCAGTGATATAAAATTAAAAAAAACATTATTAAAAATATGAATAAAATGTATAGCATCAAAAAAATTATTTCCATTCAGGGATTATTTTTGTGTATGAATTGTGCTATACCAGGGGTAGGCACCATCTTCAGGATTACTAACACTACAGACGTGAGTTTTTTTTCAGGGTTGGCGCTAAAATCCGCAAGACAGAGGCGCTCCAGGATTGTCTACAATGTACAGACACCATTTTCATATTTCTTTTCATATTTCATATTTCTGTCTTTTCTTTTTTGGTAGTCTGATTTTTGTTAGGACATTGTGCATGTCACGTCGGTCTCGACTTGAAAAACCGACACACTTGACCGCTCGCTTCTCTTCCAAGTCTGTGCTCCGGTGCTCCCTCAGTCACAGCCAATTAGCATTTGTCATTGTTCCTGAACAACCAATCGAATCATCCAAATTTCCATGCACGTTGTTCTTATGGGGAGGCGTCAACACAGATGTGTGGGTGTGCCAAGGTTTGTTAAAAAAGTAAGGATCAAAATATTGCATGCATGCGTACACATGGTATACACTCAATTTCACAACAATAATACAATAATAATAAAAATATTCCAGTATCCACTCCGGTTTCCTCCCCGGTCCAAAGACATGCATGGTAGGTTGATTGGCATCTCTAAATTGTCTGTAGTGTGTGATTGCATGAGTGAATGAGTGTGTGTGTGTGTGCCCTGTGATGGGTTGGCACTCTGTCCAGGGTGTATCCTGCCTTGATGCCCAATGACGCCTGAGATAGGCACAGGCTCCCCGTGACCCGAGAATAGTTCGGATAAGCGGTAGACAATGAATGAATATTCCAGGATCCTTGAGGGTAGGGCAACCCTATGCCCCACTTAACACCTTGTTTAGAGTAGATCTGAGTGCAAATTTTTACTGTATAAAATGCAAAACAACAATTAAATCTGTGGGAATTAGAACCATAAACTAAAACTGAAGATCTAAGGCAGAAGCATGAGAGAGAATGAGACACAAGCAACAAAAGCTTGACAGTGAAATGAAATGTGAACTTATAAAACATGAACTTATAGAATTATGCTAATCAGGGTGAAGATAGCTCATTTTAAATTTTCTCATTTTTATTTTATATTTTCATAAAACTCTATAATTTCTTTGAAACAATGTCCATCGTTAAATGTCCAATACAAATAAAATGAATTGAAACATGACACGGGTGTGAGTGCTTGAAAAGCTCTAATAACAGTAGGATATTAAATTAGAGTAGTGCTGATGCTTATTGCAGCTTATTTTGTCTCTTAAAGTGGTTAGTACTTACTAGCAATCGTATTCATTGCAGCGTGAATGTCAGTACTACCTTGAGACACGACTGGAACAAAAGCAATGGTAACATCACTGTCTTCTGTGTAAAGGACTTCACAAAGCCTTGGTGGTATTTTGAGATGATCCAGAAAGGTCTTGTGGGAAGCCATGGTGTTCCCAAAGACCATAATAAAAAATCTGATAACTGGTGGAAAGACTGTACATCAGGAACAAAAAGAGGTTAAATTAAAGGTTAATGGAATGTTGCTTAAAAAAAGCATATGCTATAAATTTCTCATGTAGCAAATGGTTAAGAAGATCAGAATAATGTCATATAAACATCAAGCAGCAAGATTGAACTAAAAACACATACCTTGGGTCATTTTGAAGTCAAATCTCTGCTGAGTTGATGTACATTGTAATCAGTTGTAATGTAAATGATTGAGTGCAAACGACAGATTGTATTAACAAGTAAACTTGTTTTTCTAGTATTTCTACTCTACTCTTCGGAATCAGGCTGTGTTTCTGGGTAACCATAAGGAAATTGCACATTTACAAAAACACCTGTATGCAGAATGTCATGGTGCAATTCAGTTTTGAACAGTGACACACCCCCTCATAACTCAGAAGTGTGTGCCTTATCTACTGAATATTTAACTAAAGAATGCACTTGAAAGATTTCTCTGACAATTTATAAAGTCTGTTTTAATAATACTATTATTAAATCACTATTTACCACTACTAATCACTATTATTAAATCAGAATGTATACTAACTATACCTTCCGATTAATCACTTAATAACTTAATTCACTTCTTCTTCTTTCGGCTTTTCCCTTCAGGGGTTGCCACAGCGAATCTTCTCTCTCCACCTATCCCTATCTTCTGCATCCTCAACACTTACACCCACTTGCTTCATATCCTCATTTATTCCATCCATATACCTCCTCTTTGGCCTTCCTCTTTGCCTCCTGCCTGGCAGCTCCATGTCCAATATTCTCCTACCAATATACTCACTCTCCCTCCTCTGAACATGTCCAAACCATCTTAATCTGGTCTCCCTAACTTTGTCCCCCAAACGTCCAACATGAGCTGTCCCTCTGATGTACTCATTCCTAATCCTGTCCAATCTTGTCACTCCAAAAGAGAACCTCAACATCTTCAGCTCTGGTACCTCTAGCTCTGACTCCTGTCTCTTCCTCAGTGACACTGTCTCTAAACCATACAGCATGGCCGGTCTCACCACTGTCCTGTACACCTTCCCCTTGATTCTCGCTGATATTTTCCTATCACACAGAACTCCCGACACCTTACTCCACCCATTCCAACCTGCCTGCACTCGCTTTTTTACCTCTTTCCCACACTCTCCATTACTCTGGACTGTTGACCCCAAGTACTTAAACTCCTGTACCTTCTTCACCTCTTCACCCTGTAACCTTACTGTTCCACTTCCCTCCCTTTCATTCACACACATGTACTCAGTCTTACTACAACTGACTTTCATTCCTCTTCTCTCCAGCACAAACCTCCACCTCTCCAGGTTTTCCTCCACCTGCTCCCTGCTCTCACTACAGATCACAATGTCATCTGCAAACATCATTGTCCAAGGAGACTCCTGTCTGACCTCCTCTGACAACTGGTCCATCACCATAGCAAACAGGAAGCGGCTCAGAGCCGATCCCTGATGCAGTCCCACCTCCACTTTGAGCTCCTCTGTCTGACCTACAGCACACCTCACCACTGTCCTGCTCCTCTCATACATCTCCTGCACCACTCTGACATACTTCTCTGCTACTCCTGATTTCCTCATACAGTACCACAGCTCTTTTCTTGGCACCCTGTCATACGCTTTCTCCAAGTCTACAAACAGACAGTGCAACTCCCTCTGACCATCCCTATACTTCTCCATCAAAATTCTCAGAGCAAAAATTGCATCTGTTGTGCTCTTTCTGGGCATGAAGCCATACTGCTGCTCACAAATTTCCACTACCTTCCTTAACCTAGCTTCCACTACTCTTTCCCATAGCTTCATTGTATGGCTCATCAACTTTATCCCCCTATAGTTGCTGCAACTCTGCACATCACCCTTATTCTTAAAGATCGGCACTAACACACTTCTTCTCCATTCCTCAGGCATCCTCTCACTCTCTAAAACCCTGTTGAACAAACTAGTTAAAAATTCCACTGCTGCTTCTCCCAGACACTTCCAGACCTCCACCGGGATGTCATCAGGACCAACTGCCTTTCCACTTTTCAAAGCCTTCCTGACTTCATCCTTTCTAATCTTATCTACTTTTTGTTCCACAGAGTTCACCCCTTCTACTCTTTTTTCCCTCTCATTTTCCTAATTCATCACCCTTCCATCTCTATCCTTAATAACTCTAACTTGCTGCACATCCTTCCCATCTCGATCCCTCTGCCTAGCTAACCTGTACAAGTCCTTCTCTCCTTCTCTAGGGTCTAACCTAGTGTACAACTCGTCATATGCCTTCTGCTTGGCCTTAGACACCTCCCTCTTCACTCTGCACTGTAAGTCCTTGTATTCCTGTCTATTCTCTTCAATTCTGTCCATGTCCCACTTCTTCTTGGCTAATCTCTTCCTCTGGATACTATCCTGAACTTCCTCATTCCACCACCAAGTCTCCTTATCTTCTTTCCTCCTTCCAGATGACACACCCAGCACCTTTCTCCCTGTCTCCCTGACTACTTCTGCTGTAGTTTCCCAGTCATCTGTCAGCACTACCTGACCATCCAGAGCCTGCCTCAACTTCTGTCTAAATTCCTCATAACATTCCTCCTTTTTCAGCTTCCACCACTTGGTTTTCTTTTCTATCTCTATCTTTGACCTCTTCTTCTTACAGACCATCAAAGTCATCCTACACACCACCATCCTATGCTGTCTGGCTACACTCTCTTTTCAGATTGCCTCTTCTACATAGGATGTAGTCTACCTGTGTGCTCCTACCTCCACTCTTGTAAGTCACTCTATGTTCCTCCCTCTTCTGAAAATAAGTGTTAACCACACCCATGTCCATCCTCTTAGCAAAGTAGACTACCATCTGTCCTTCTAGGTTCCTTTCCTTAACTCCAAACTTGCCCACCACCTCCTCATCACCTCTGTTCCCCTCACCAACATGTCCATTAAGATCCACTCCTATCACCACTCTCTCACCCGTGGGAATATTCTCCATCACCTCATCTAATTCACTCCAGAATCTCTCTTTCTCCTCTAACTCACAACCTACCTGTGGGGCATAACCACTAACAACATTCAACATCACCCCTTCAATCTCTAACTTCAGACTCATCACCCTGTCTGACACTCTCTTCACCTCCAGAACATTCCTCACAAACTCCTCCTTCAGGACCACACCTACCCCATTTCTCTTACTATCCACACCATAATAAAACAGCTTGAATCCTGCTCCTATACTATGAGCCTTGCTACCCTTCCACCTGGTCTACTGTACACACAGTATATCCACCTTCCTTCTCTCCATCATATCAGCCAGCTCTCTACCTTTCCTTGTCATAGTACTAACATTCAGAGTTCTTATTCTCAGTCCTACACTCTTACCTTTCCTCTTCTCTCTCTGTCTGTGCACTCTCCTCCCTCCTCTACTTCTTCAACCAACAGTAGCCCAATTTCCACCGGCGCCCTGTAGGTCAACGGCGCCGATGGCGGTCGTTGTTAACCCGGGCCTCGACCGATCCGGTATGAAATTCATACTGACGATTCGCATGGTTAAATTTGGCAATGTTTTACGCCGGATGCCCTTCCTGACGCAACCCTCTCTATTTATCCGAGCTTGGGACCGGCACAGAAGTCACTGGACTGTGACCCCCATGGCTAGATTAACAATAAGGACCATATATTTATTAAATATCTTTTTAATAATAATATTTGCTGGTGAGAAATGGAAAATAACATCAGGATACAGTGCCTTTCTGGGAAATATGTGTTTCTGAAGAATTAATCCAACCTCTTCATAAATGCAGGAAAGTGTCAAATTTTCGAATATTTTAATTAATTTAAGGCTATAAATATTCACTAGACAATAAATAATAAATGAACATTTTAAACATTTCCTGTTTCTTCTTCTTCTTCTTCTTCTTCTTCATCTGCAGGTGTCCCTCCTCTGTGACTGTAACACAGACTCAAAACACACCAGCAAGTCCACCTCTGAATGGCTGAAGAAAAAAAAAAAGAAGACTTTGGAGTGGCCTAGTCAAAGTCCTGACCTCAATCTGATTGAGATGCTGTGGCATGACCTTAAAAAGGTGGTTCATGCTCGAAAACCCTCCAATGTGGCTGAATTACAACAATTCTGCAAAGATGAGTGGGCCAAAATTCCTCCACAGCGCTGTAACAAACTCAGTGCAAGTTATGGAAAACGCTTGATTGCAGTTGTTGCTGCTAAGGGTGGACCAACCAGTTATTAGGCTTAGGGGGCAAACACTTTTTCACACAGGGCCATGTAGTTTTGGATTTTGTTTTCCCTTAATAATAAAAACCTTCATTTAAAAACTGCATGATGTGTTTACTTGTGTTATCTTTGACTAATATTTAAATGTGTTTGATTATCTGAAACATTAAAGTGTGACAAACATGCAAAAAAATAAGAAATCAGGAAGGCGGCCAACACTTTTTCACACCACTGTATCTTAAACAGAAAAAATCTTCACATGTTGATGTGCACATATCATCTCCATTCCAAACGAGTTGGATGAGTGTGTTGCTGAGCATGTTTGGCCACATAATTACTCTATGCACTTCTTATCTTATCTTAGATCTCTTTCATTTTAGACAGTGTTAAATATTCAATCATTAAAATATGCACATGCTTGTGTCGTAAAACTTCACATATGTTAACACGGTGTAATGCAGGCTGAGTCGGATCCATATGTAGTAAAACACACTTTTAATGACCAAGGCAGAATAATCCAAAATGTGAAACAAAGGCAGAGTTGAAAACAAAGGCAGAAGGTCAGAAATAAGTCCACGTAACAAAAAAATCCAAAGAACAGAAAACAGGTCATACACAATGGCAAAACAAACAGCAAATATGCAAGGCTTGATATGCAGTCAGAAAACTGACTATACTTCATTTAGAGAAGCCAGTGTGAGCGTCTTAAATATCTGAATGTCCGGAAGTGCCCGGAAATCCCCCTCCTCATAAGCACCTCCAAGGTGTTCTTCTTCTTCTTGGATGGCCCCAGGGTCTAGAAGCTGGATGATCAGGGTGATGATGGTGAAACTTTGTGATCAGGGATGGATCTAGAATATCATTGGCCTAAGATAAAGTAGATAGTAGATAGAAGAGTAGATAATAGAATGGACCAGGTAAACGGGGGCACCATTGATCTCTAATAGGTGGTGGTGGTGTGAGGCTGTTAGTGTCCATGTTGTTGGTGTGGGCTGGTTTGTAGAGACTGGTATGGAAAGAGGGTAGTTCTAGGTGGTAGTTCTAGGTGGTATGTCACAGGATTGATCTGTTGGAGAATGTTGAATGGCCTGATGTTTTGAATGGCTCGGGGCTCAGTTTGCCACATGAGAGTTTGAGGCATATGTTTTTGGTGGACAGCCAAACCCTCTGTCCTGGTTGGTATTTAGGGTGTGGTAGTCTCCTTCGATTTGCTTGGATATGTTGGGAATGGATAGCTTGTTGGAGGTGCACGTGGGCACTCTCCCTCACCTTCTAGCGCCGGTGAAACTAGTCATCCACTGTTGGTACATCTAAAAGCTTTCCTTTTTGGGAATTGTACCAATTTGATTGGAGACTATGTTTTCCAGGATACTATAGCATGGAAAGACATGTTCAAACAGGGCAGTGGTGGTTTCCATGGCTGTGGGAAGCTTTTTCAGAGGGATGAGCTTGCATGCTTTGGAGAATGGTGGTGAATACTTAGAAGGTTGGTGATGAAATCCACCAAAATGAGGCTTCTCTTCCTGTTGTGCCTGACAGATTTCCTCCATGATATCCCAACATGTGGGTGCTACTATGACAGAAGGGGCCAGAATGGGTTCAGGGTCAGCTTCGACATGGATGGAGTCATGGTGGAGGGAGAGAGCATTGGCCTTATTTTTCTTGGACCCTGGATGATAGGTCACAACAAAGTTGTACCTTGTTAGGTTGGCCGCTGGTTTCTCTGGGCAGAAGGCACATTGATGTCTAGCTTGGCAGCAGTGAAAGCATAGGTGATAGCGTTGGCAGTGCTTTCGTTCCTCTGGTGTTGTCTGGGTGCGTCTTACCTGAATGGGTTCAGGTGTAGCTGGACTCAGTAAGTTGAACATGGTGTGGGTGCATGGATGTGAATGCAGATTAGGTTGTCACAGCAGATAGCCATGGCAATATATTGAGATGGCGATAAGTCTTCATCTCTACAGACTTGTAGCGCAGTGTTCAGGCCATCCTGAAAGATGGCCTTTAGTGCCGGATCATTGCATTTGGGCCACTAGTGTACGGAAGTTAACTGCATAGTCCGCTGTAGGGTCGGTACCTTGTCTAAGCTGCAGTAGTTGGACAGAAATGTCATAGCCTCCAACGGGGTGCTCAAAAACATCTCTCAACAAATGAGGGAAGTGTAAATAGGTGTAAAGTGCAAAACGGCCGTGGCCCAGTCCAGAGCTCTCCCAGTGAGCAAAGCCAGAAGGAATGCACCTTTGGTGGGGTCATCATGATAGGTGTCTGGCTGGTGGGTAAAGAAAACTTCACATTGCCTGAGAAACCCCTTGCATTGGTCTCAGAAGCCATCAAACTTGTCTGGGAGTGGCATGTGAATCTGGATTCTCGTAGGTCCTGTGCAGTTAGCTAAGGCATAGGGAATCTGAATATTGGTGTTCTGTAGTACTGTCAGCTGCTCCTGGTAGGCCGCCAGAGCTTGGCCTTGTTGGACAACCATAGCTTGCAGCTGTATCATGTCTGCTGGATCCATTGGTAGCAAGGTATCCTGTAATGCAGGCTGAGTCGATTCCATATTCAGTACAAGACATGACAAGACATTTATTGACCAAGACAGAATAATCTAAACTGTGAAAAAAATTTGAAAACACAGACAGAAGGTCAGAAATAGTCAAACAATCAGTCAGTGTAACAAACAGGGCAAAACACAAACAGAATGGCACAATGGCAAAAAAGGGCAAATATGCAAGGTTTGGTACACAGAGAGAAAACTGGTGATACTTCGTGTAGAGAAGCCGGCATGAGCATGTTAGATATTGTGGGAGTAATTTTTGAGTGTCTGGAAAATATTTGGATGTAACACCTTATATGTGTGTGAATAAAATGACCAGGAGGCAGCATGATTGGGTATCAGGCAACAAAGCTTTATTGAGCACTTCTCTTCAAGGGTTTTTCAACATAGGGCTTGACACGGTAAACAGGGCGGCGCTTGTAAACCCTGCGCTGAGTTTGAACCACCATTTCAGAATCAGAATCAGAATCAGAATCAGAAAGAGCTTTATTGCCAAGTATGTTTGCACATACAAGGAATTTGTTTTAGTGTAACAAGCTCCAGTGCACAGAGATAACAATAACAATACAAATAACAACAACAGAAAATAGAATGAGAAATAAAAATACACATATTTAAATAAGAAAATAATGTATTTGTATATACAGAATAGAATAGAATGAGTTGAGATGTAGGGATGTGGGGGTGGTAATAAATATGAGGTTATTGCATTTTTTATTTTTATTATTGCCCAATGTTGGGAACATTCAACTGTTCAAAAGATAGATTGCTTGGGGGAAGAAACTGTTCTTGTGCCTGGCTGTCCTGGTATTTGCTGCTCTGTAGCGTCGGCCAGATGGCAAAAGGTCAAAAAGGATATGGCCTGGATGTGAGGGGTCCAGAGTGATTTTCAGAGCCCTTTTCCTCACTCTGGATGTATACAGTTCTTGAAGGGTGGGCAGGGGAGCGCCAATAATCCTTTCAGCAGTTCGAACCATTCTCTGTAGTCTTCTCATGTCTGATTTTGTAGCTGAGCCAGACCAAACAGTTATAGACGTGCACAGAACAGACTCAATGACGGCTGAGTAGAAATATATTAGCAGCTCCTGTGGCAGGTTGAACTTCCTCAGCTGCCGAAGGAAGTACAATCTCTGTTGGGCCTTTTTAATAGTGGCGTTTATGTGAGTGCCCCACTTCAGGTCCTGAGAGATGGTGGTGCCCAGGAACCTGAATGACTCCACTATTGGTACAGTGCTGTTCATGATGGTGAGTGGGGGGAGTGCAGGGGTGTTCCTCCTGAAGTCCACTATCATCTCCACTGTTTTGAGCGTGTTGAGCTCCAGATTGTTACGACTACACCAGGCAGCCAGCTGCTCAATCTCCTGTCTGTAAGCAGACTCATCACCGTCCTGGATGAGGCCGATGACTGTAGTGTCGTCCGCGAACTTCAGGAGCTTGACGGATGGATCAGTGGAGGTGCAGTCATTGGTGTAAAGGGAGAAGAGCAGTGGGGAGAGAACGCAACCCTGGGGGGCGCCAGTGCTGGTGGTGCGGCTGTTTGATGTGAATTTCCCCAGTTTCACTAGCTGATGCCTATTTGTCAGAAAGCTGGTGATCCACTGACAGATAGAGCTAGGGACAGAGAGCTGGGTAAGTTTGGTCTGGAGGAGTGTTGGGATGATGGTGTTAAAGGCCGACCTAAAGTCCACAAAAAGGAGCCTCACATAAGTCCCTGATTTGTCCAGATGCTGTAGGATGAAGTGCATTCCCATGTTGACTGCATCATCCACGGACCTGTTTGCTCGGTAAGCAAACTGCAGGGGGTCCAGTAAGGGTCCAGTGATGTTCTTCAGATAAGCCAACACCAGTCTTTCAAACGACTTCATGACCACAGACGTTAAAGCAACAGGTCTGTAGTCATTAAGTCCTGTCATCTTGGGTTTCTTTGGGATGGGGATGATGGTGGAACGTTTGAAGCAGGCAGGGACTTCACACAGCTCCAGTGATCTATTGAAGATCTGTGAAAAGATGAAGGCCAGCTGGTCAGCACAGGTTTTCAGACAGGCTGGTGTGACACCGTCTGGGCCTGGTGCTTTTCTTTTCTTCTGCTTCAGGAAGATCTGGCGCACATCAACTTCACTGATCCGAAGTGCAGGAGGGGGGGAGAGGGGGGTTGCTGGAGGTGTTAATGGTTGTGTAGAGAGATGTTCAGATGGGGCATGGGGTGTTAAACCGGCAGTTTCAAATCTGCAGTAAAACTCATTCAGGTCTTCAGCAGTATTAGCAGAATCAGCTATGTCGGTCTGGCAGGCCTTCTCAGCAGTTAAGGGAACCTGGACAGCAGCGTCAGCTGTGGCATGGCTGTGCATAGGGACATACAGTCCATTCAAAGGCGTATTAGTGCCCTGTGAGGTAAAGAGCTCAGCCCTGCTCTTACGCACAGCCTGCTGAATAGCAACAATTGTATCAAAAGATAAAGCTGGAAGAAAAATACACATAGAAAACATCTAAATACACCATGTAATGGAAAATCACTGTAATAATTAATAATAGGCCACAAAAGGAGGAGAAGTGACCCTGAGACTTACCCATGCTGTCTTCTGTATTAAAAATGAGTTGAAAGATGAAAAACAAGCTAGAAAAGTCCCACTGATAAGGACGATTACACCCACCTTTTTTAATAAAATGTCTATCTGAAATTTAATTATAATGGTATTCGGAAAAGTAACAATGTAAGAGATAATGGTGTCCAAAAAGCACCTAAAAATCCAAAAGAAAAAGAGGTGTGACTTTCCCAGCAAAAGAGTGTTAATTTGCAACATTGTGAACTGATAAGAGAAATGCATAAAAAGAAGAGCTCCCGGAGCGTTGGAAAAAGGTTTTGTTGGGACGTTCTTGTGTGGGCATCTCAATTCTTGTATCAGCGCTGATTGTAAATAAAACCTTTATCTGCACTTCATCCAGTCTGCAAGATTCGTCTTCTTTAGTTTGAGTCTCACTCAACTGAGCTGTCGGGTCAGTGTGGAATTGGAGTGAGATAGTGGTAAAGTTTTCAATGAGCTAGAATTAGATAATTTGTTGTTGTGTTGGATAAAAATATTTTCCTGACACATGTTTATGTTTATTGCAGTTATAAATAGTTGCTATTTTAGAGACACTGGCGTCTGGTTTAGAGATTCTGCAGCACATGCTCATGGACAGGGTATATTCCCTCCACAGGACAAATCATCACCCAGGACCTCCAATCGGTGCTACATATAGACTGTTTAATTAAAAAGAGCACCAGTGGTTGTACTTCCTGTGGCAGCTAAAGATGTTCAGCCTAACAAAGACGATGATGTCTCCATTATCGAGTCCATAACTCCTCCATCACCACCTCATATGCTGCTGCCATAACCAGGGACAAAAACAGACTGCAGAGTGTCATTCATTCTGCTGAGAAGGTGATTGGCTGCAATTTATCACCTCTACATAATGTCACAAATCACGCTAGAGGTGACCGCGAGAGGGAGCCCTCGCCCGTGTTTTGAAGCCGCTTCCGGTTCACGGGAGGATTTAAAAATGTTGCGCACTTCCTGGCCGGCACAAAGTAATATTTCTCATGGGATTTACCGAGCGCTAGCATACTGCTATTTCTGATTGGATTATTGTGTTTGACCTGGACTGTTTATTGTTGCTGCTTTCGTTTTGCCCCAGATATTTCTATTGTTGGATTATTGACCTCGGACTGTTTACGGACTTTCGCTTTTGGATTTACCCCTTTTGTACTGTCGCTCGGATTATTGTCTTCCTGGTATGGACCCTCTTTCTGTCCCCGATTTCCCGAACTGTTTGTGTCCCATCGCCAGCTCGGCGAATGGATCCTGCCACTTCCGCCTCCGGCGGCCAGCCGCAACAGATTACTTCGCCTATCACGGATCCAGCAGAGCTGCGTGATATCATCGTGCTTTAAGGAGCGATCATTGGCTCCTACCAGGATCAGGTGACGGCGCTGCAAGCCCAGCTAAGCGGCGCGAGTATCGCGGCACCTATTGATCTACCATCTGCATGCGGTGAGTCACCCCGGCTGGCTTTGCCAGAAAAGTTTGATGGGTCTGCTGACCGTTGTCGTGGGTTCTTACGTCAATGTGAGGTTTTCTTTTCGCACCAGCCGGGGATGTATCGTGAAGAGCTCTCGCTCATGATGGATAGGGCTCTAGAATGGGCTTCGGCCATCTGGGACGCTGATCTGCAGGTAAAATCGTCCTTTGCTTACTTCGCGGGGATGATTAGGGAGGTTTTTGAATATCCTGCGGGCGGCAAGGACATCTCCCTCCAACTCATGGAGTTGCGCCAGGGCTCCGAGACCGCAGCTGACTATGCCATCAGGTTATGCACCCTGGCGGCCCAGTCTGGCTGGAATGACGCGGCACTTTGGGCCGTGTTCCGCGCCAGTCTGAACCCCGGTCTCCAGGCTGAGCTAGCGTGCCATGTGGAGGCGACCTCTTTGTCTCAGTTCGTGGCTACGACCATCAGACTGGACAATCTGTGGCGCCAACGCCGCATGGGGACCCAAGCCTTTGCCTCTGCTCGCCCCAGAGTACGCACGGATTACCCTGAACATCGGGAGGAGGCAACTGAGCCCATGCAACTAGGGAGATCCAGGTTGGCTGCACAGGGACACCGGCCCCGCGGTCAGATGCGGTTGTGTTACAACTGCGGGGCCTCCGGACATTTGAGTCCTCGGTGCCCAGAAAGATCCTCATCGGCCCAGGTGGGTGGCAGTTCCCTGTTTTTTAGTCTGACGGTGCCAGTGTCTCTCCGTTTTTCTGATTGCTGGTTCTCTGTTACAGCGTTAATTGACTCTGGAGCAGCCGTGAACCTCATAGACAGGGCGTTGGTGGAGGAACTCGGGATAATAATAATAATAATAATAATAATAATAATAATAATAATAATAATAATAATAATGTTTTATTTATTTAGCGCCTTTCAGGAACCCAAGGACGCTTTACACCAAATTGCTATATAAAATGAATACATATAAGTATATAATGAGTATACAACATGTAATCAACCAGATGGAACAGACAAAAAAGGTTAATCTACAGTAAACTTACAAAACATAAAGTGAATAAATGAGTTTTGAGGGCAGTTTTAAAGGTCTGAAGAGAAGTGACATCACGAAGGTCTTGTGGTAGTTTGTTCCAGAGCTTAGAAGCTGTTATGCTGAAAGCCCTACCACCCACACTAGATAGACAGAACTTGGGTACTGCGAGCAAGTTTTCAGAGCTTGATCTCAGAGTACAGACAAGGACATAGGACATAGGTTCCTGAAAGGCGCTAAATAAATAAAACATATTATTATTATTATTATTATTATTATTATTATTATTATTATTATTATTATTATTACATAGGGAGTAATCATTTCGCAGAGATAGGAAGGTGCTAAACCATGACGAGCCTTGAAAACTAGAGTAAGAATCTTAAACTGGATGCGGTAACTAACAGGGAGCCAGTGTAGTTGCTGTAAGACAGGAGTGATGTGAGCTAATTTTTTGGTAAAAGTGAGGGCCCGAGCAGCTGAATTCTGAATGAACTGCAAGCGATTTATGACTTTTTTGGGTAGACCATAAAGCAAGGAGTTACAATAATCAAGACGTGAAGTTATGAAAGCGTGAACAGTTTCTGCATCTTTGAGATTTAGTGAGGGTCTTAGACGGACAATATTGTGAAGATGGAAAAAACAGGACTTGACTAGCTGATTGATGTGGGGTTCAAAACGTAGCCTAGAGTCGAACAACACACCAAGGTTTCGTATAGTGGAAGAGGGTTGAACCAGAACACCGTCAATGTTAATAGAAAAGTCATGTTTGGTGAGATCAAAGGATTTAGGAGCTACTAGCAGGATTTTAGTTTTTTCCATATTCAACATTAAATAGTTTTGAGCCATCCATATTTTGAGATCATGTAAGCAAGATGTTAAGGAAGGGGGAGGAAAAACAGAGTTAGGTTGTACAGTAAAATAAATTTGTGTGTCGTCAGCATAACTATGAAAATTGAAGCCATGGCGCCGGATGATCTGACCTAGGGGAAGTGTGTAGATTAAGAATAAAAGTGGACCAAGGACAGATCCTTGAGGCACTCCACGGGGGAAGGCGACAGAATGAGAATTGAATTTGTCGATGCTAATCAAATGTTGCCTGTCTGTGAGATATGAATTTAGCCATTGTAAAGCCGTTTCTGAAATGCCGATTTCAGACAAACGTGACAAAAGTACAGAGTGGCAGACGGTATCAAATGCTGAACTCAGGTCCAAAAGGACCAGAAGGCTGAGGGCACCAGAATCAGAGGCGAGGAGGAGGTCATTCACCACTTTGAGAAGAGCAGTCTCTGTACTGTGGAGGGGGCAAAAACCAGACTGAAATGGTTCCTGCAGATTATTTTTGTCCAAGTGAGTCTGCAGTTGTGTGGCAACCACTTTTTCTAGGACTTTAGACAAAAAAGGAAGATTGGAAATTGGTCTAAAGTTACTCAGTACTGTGTCATCAAGGCCAGGTTTTTTAAGTATAGGGGTGATCATGGCTATTTTCAGTCCAGGTGGTACATAACCATACATAAGGGAACTATTTATCATGTGAGTGATAGGTATAATGAGGGAAGGGAGGAGGTTTTTGAGTAGATGTGTTGGTAACGGATCTAACTGGCAGGTGGAGGAGTTGGAGCTCTTAATCAGCTGTTCGACCACAGATGTATTGGTGAGAGTAAAGTTAGAAATTGGGTAGGGTACCTGGAAAGTAGAAGTTTCTGAAGGAGTAGAAAAAGAAAAGGATTGATAGATGTTGTCAAATTTGTGTGTAAAAAATGTCAGAAAATTTTCACAAAGGTCAGAAGAACCATTAAGAATTGGAGATGGTGGTTTAACAAGTTTGTTGATCTCAGAAAAAAGGGTCCTGGTTTACACTTTGCTCTGTTTATGATATTAGACAAGTAAGTAGCACGTGCAGTGTTAAGGGCCTTTTTTATATTGTGACATGAATTCAGCGTAGAGGGTAGCATGAACAGGAAGACAGGTCTTCTTATAGAGACGTTCAAGACGCCTAGCCTTAGCTTTCATTAATCTGAGCTCTGGGGTGAACCAGGGGGAAGAATAAGCTGAGGGGACAGTTCTGGTCTTTAATGGGGCCAGAGCTTCCAAGACATTAGATGTAGTTTCATTATATAATGAGAGAATCTCACCAGGACAACAGAGATTAACAGAGAGTGGCAGGGAGGAAGCAGCAATAGCAGTAGAGTTTCGATAAGATATTGAAGATTTGAAGATTTGATTTTAGATTTAGCAAGGGGGAGTGAGAAACTAAAGTCAATGAGTTTATGGTCAGACATGCCAACTTCGAGACCCTGGACACAAACATTATTAATTCCAACAGAGCAGATTAAATCAAGGGTATGAGAATGGCAGTGTGTAGGAAAATCAATGTGTTGTGTTGCATCAAAACAGTCCAATACGGTCAAAAAATCCTTAGCAGGAGTACAGTCAGAATCCACATGAATATTGAAATCACCAAGCATAATAATATTGTTATATTGAGCACAAGCAATAGTAAGCAACTCGGAGAGATCAGAAAGAAAGTTTGCATGATGTTTAGGCGGTTTGTAGATCAGCAAAATCAAGAGTGGTGTGGGACCAGCAATTCTAAACGACAGATATTCAAAGCTAACAACAGCATGGAAGTTGATATTGATAGTTTTATATTTGTTCTTAATCACAGCTGCCAGGCCACCGCCTCTGCCAGTGAGACGTGGTTCAGACAGATGGTAGTATCCAGGAGGAGTCAGCAGGTTAAGCTCCATAAAGTCATTAGGTGATTGCCAGGTTTCAGTGAGTAGTAGCATGTCCGACTTTCTTTTGATGATAATGTCATTCAGAAGTGTAGCTTTATTGGCCAAGGAGTGAGTGTTGAGTAGAGCAAAGTTATGTCTAAGGGGCGTATGAGTTTCACAGCACTGGGAGTATGTCACATCTCTAGCCAGAGGTGTGAGAGTACGAGACACGTTATTGCGACGAAAGCGCTTGTCGTTATGGTGACGCATCATTCTATGTGAGCATATCATGGGTATTGAAGACAGAGAAGAGGAGTGTTGAATCATCCAGCGCTTAGGAGACCGATGAATATATCGAGGGCGACGAGAAATTCCGAGGCTTTTACACGCTTCATATGTAGAAAAGTCCAGCCGAGAGAAACAGTTCATTAGGTGCAGTTGTGACGAGGTGTAAAAAAGCTCCATGTTAAACAAAAAGAGAAAAAGACAAGAGATGAAAAGGGGTCTAGTGACCGCAAGTTTATTTATGAAGTACATTGCCTTACACAGTTCGAGATGAACAGCACTCACAAAACGCAGCCACACCAAACACTGTAACACGAACTACATTAGCCAAGCCCAGGGGGGTACGATCGCCAGATCTGTCATGACCCGCGAATTTAAACATACTGAGAAACCCAGAAATGGGCACGGGCAGATGGCTCGCGGGGAACAGAGGAGTGAGGCCGCACCACACACGTTAGCCAAGCCCGGTGAGGAAAACATGCAAAACACAATCAATGAGGAAGGGGAGACTTACTCACCGAAGGTATCAAGCGTTAAACCAGACACAGGTGGAAGGCTCGCGGTGAGAATTGAGGCTCGTCACGAACACCAGCCATACAGGTAAAGGCAGAAGTTTGCAAAAACCAGGAAACAGTCCAGTAATATTTGATGATTTTATATCCAAAATGGGGAAAAACACAAGAGAGAGCGATGATTGATGTTGATAGTGATGGTGAACTCTCTCATCCACTCCTCCACGGGGCTGACGCCGTTTCAGTGCGTACTAGGGTATCAGCCACCACTGTTCCCCTGGTCGGGGGAGCCGTCCGATGTTCCGGCTGTGGAGGAGTGGTATCGGCTAAGTCAGGAGGTTTGGGAACGAGCCCATGTGCGCCTACAAAGGGCAGTGAGGAGACAGAGAATTCAGGCTGACCAACGCCGTCGTCCGCACCCCGCCTACCAGGTGGGACAGAAGGTGTGGCTGTCGACACGGAACCTTCGTCTGAAGCTGCCCTGTCGGAAACTCAACCCTAAATTTGTCTGCCCTTTTGAGATTGTCCGACAGGTGAATCCTGTGGCGTACCGACTTCGGCTCCCGGCATCCTACCGTATATGCACCACCTTCCACGTTTCCCTCCTCAAGCCAGCACACTCGTCCGCCGTGGAGACAGGGGCCTGTGAGGGGCCACCACCACCCCTGGACATCGAGGGGTCCCCGGCGTACCAGGTGCGGGCCCTTCTGAACTCCAGGTGGGTTTGATCCCGCCTTCAATACCTCGTGGACTGGGAGGGGTATGGCCCCGAGGAACGTTCGTGGGTGGAGGCCGCCGACATCCTGGATCCATCGCTTGTGGAGGATTTCCACCCCGACCATCCGAACAAGCCCACTCCGCACACTCAGGGGCGCCCTCGGCGTAGAACCCCAGGAGGTGTTCCTAGAGGGGGGGGGGCTCTGTCACGACTCGCGCTAGAGGTGATTGCGAGAGGGAGCCCTTGCCCGTGTTTTGAAGCCGCTTCCGGTTCATGGGAGGATTTAAAAATGATGTGCACTTCCTGGCCGGCGCGAAGTAATATTTCTCATGGGATTTACCGAGCGCTGGCGTACTGCTATTTCTGATTGGATTATTGTGTATGACCTGGACTGTTTATTGTTGCTGCTTTCATTTTGCCCCGGATATTTCTATTGTTGGATTATTGACCTCGGATTGTTTACGGACTTTCACTTTTGGATTTACCCCTTTTGTACTGTCGCTCGGATTATTGTCTTCCTGGTATGGACCCTCTTTCTGTCCCTGATTTCCCGAACTGTTTGTGTCCCGTTGCCAGCTCAGCGAATGGATCCGGCCACTTCTGCCTCCGGTGGCCAGCCGCAACACATAACACCTCTCTCATCTTTTTGAGGCATTCTCCTCCCACAGAAGACTGTGGTCCATCAAGACAAAAACCTCATACCATAAAAAACAGTTTCTTTCCATCATCAACTGGCCTCATTAACAACATGCAGGACCCACCATTGTCTCTTACCCGCCTACTTGGACATTAACACACAAATGCACAAAATGTTGTATTCATATGTGTCACATTAATGCACACAACTCAGACAACCATTCTGCATCTGCATCTTTATCTTACCTTCCTACCTCAAACTGTGTGGTTTGCACTGGTCACTAACATACAATTAATGTACAGTTAATGTTTCCATCTGCACTGATTGTAGCATTGGTAATTTAATTGTTTGCACTGGTTCACTTTTTATACGATATTATACTGTACAATTACACAGGTAACTTTTTCTCTCTCTTTTTTTCTGTGTTTATGTTAATCTTGCTTAAAATTCTAGGATATTTCTTTATATTTTTATGTTATACACCAAGGCAAATTCCTTGAACATGTAAACCCACAATACTTGGCATTAAAGCTGATTCTAATTCTTCTATATTTTTATATTTCTGTAAAGCACTGTAATTTCTTTGAGACATTGTCCATCATTAAAAGTGCCATACATATAAATTGAATCGAATCGAATTGAAATGAGACATGGGTGCGAGTGACTGAAAAGCTATCATGAAAGTTGAACATTCAATTACAGTAGTGATGATGCTTATTGCAGTTTATTTTTTCTCTAAATTCCCCAGTTTAATACTCAATTATTCATCTGATTAACTCATTCCTGTAAAATTGTGTGCTTTATACTTACTAGGAATACTCATTGCAGTCTGATTGTCAGCTCAAGATATAATTGGGACAAAAGCTATCATGAAATCACAGTCATTTATAAACTGGACTTCATGAAGATTTGTTGATATTGTAGGATGATCCAGAAGGGTCTTGTGGGAAAACATGGCATTTCCAAAGACCATGACAAAAGATCTGGTAATACCTGTAACACTAGGGGGGAAAAAAACAAGCAACAAACATAATAAGAATGAGGTTTAGGTTTAAGAGGTATATTATACAGTATATCATATTGTATATTATAATACTGTACAAAAGTTTTAGGCAGGTGTAAAGAAATGCTGTAAAGTAAGAATGTTTTCTAAGAATTTACATTTTAATTGTTTGCTTTTTTATTCACAAAATGCAAAGTGAGAGAACAGAAGAAAAATCCAAATCAGAACAATATTTGGCATGACTACCCTTTAATTTTCAAGATTTGCACACTTTGTACACTTGCAGAATTCAGGGATTTGTAGGCTCAGGCTCAGGTTTATGATATGAACAGTTATACCAAGCAGGTGCTAATGGTCACCAATTTCAATGGTCATTTCAATTCCATACATATATTGAAACAAAGTCATTAACTGACACAGAAACAGCTGTGCAGGAACTTAAAACTGGGTGAGGAACAGCCAAATTCTGCTATTCAGTTGAGGCTGTGGAAGTTGGTTTCATGTTGTAGGTTATACACCATGGTAAGACTGACCACAGCGACAGGACACAAGGCAGTTCTATTGCATCAGCAAGGTCTCTCCCAGGCAAAGATTTTAAAGCAGAATGGGATTTCAATATGTGTTGTTCAAGCACAAAGAAACCGGCAATATTGGGGAGCATAGACGTTGTGGTCAGCCAAGGAAACTTAATGTAGCACATAAAAGACACATCAAGCTTAATTCCCTTTAACATCAGAAGATGTCCAAAAGTGCCAAAGTGCCAAACTGGCAGAAACCAGTGGGACCCAAGTACACCCATCTACTGTCCAGAGAAGTCTTCATGGAAAAATTGCAGCCAAAAAAACAGACCTCTGACTTGGAAACAAGGCTAAGAGACTCAACTACGCAGAAAAAACATAGGAACTGGATGCAGAAAAATGGCAGTAGGTCTCTGGACTGATGAGACAAAATTTGAAATATTTAGGTATAGCATTAGGCAGGATGTTTGCTGAAGGGGTGGACAACGGTACAATAATGCACATTAGTGTCTGCATGTAATAGTGAAGCATGGTAGTGTAATGACGACCCTGGGGCATGAGGTTGTGAATCCATATGGTGGGCAGGTTTCAGGAGAGATGTGAAACTGCGGGAGAGATATGATAGGATGGTGGAAGCTGGAGGCGATAGGTAACTGGATAGACTTTTACCACTACCTTGAAGGGACCAATGAATTGTGGGCTTAACTTACGACAGGGGAGCTTTAGCTTAACATTTTTTGTTGAGAGCCATACTATTTAACCAGCCTGGAAGGGGTTTTGGTGGCGTCTCCTAAGGTCTGCTTGCATGTGCTGTCACCATATGGCTCTTTGGAGACGTGAATGTGCACTTTCCCAGACAGCTTGACTACAGTGTATCCAGTCATCTATGGCCGGAACATCTGATGATTCATTGGACCAGGGAATCAAAGGAGGTTGGTAGCCTAGAACATGCTGTAAGGGGGTGAGCCTTGTGGAGGAGTGCACAAGGAAAGTTTAGCCATATCGTTCCCAGGGGATATACTCTCTCCACCAATGCTGCTCTTGGCTGCAGTATGATCTGAGATATTAGCCAGCTGTTGGTTCAGGTGCTTGGTCTGTCCATTCGATTGTGGGTGATAACTCGAGGTCCGACTTATGCTTATATCCAAGTGGTGACAAAAGGCTCTCCATACCTGAGAGGTGAGCTGAGTCCCCCGATAAGACACAATGTCCTCAGGAAGGCCATAGACTCTGACCACCTGATGGAACAGGACTTGTGTCATCTCCATGGCCATGGGTAGAGCCTTGAGGGGAATCAGACAACAGCCTTTAGAAAAACAGTTGAAAGCCACCAGAATAGTGTTCTAACCATTGGAACAAGGTAGATCTGTAATAAAGCCAATAGCAATTTGTGACCAGGGGTGTTGAGGCACAGGTAATGCTTCAAGCAGGACTGTAGGGAGCTGGTCAGATGACTTGGACTGGGCAGAAATTTGATAGGCTTTGATGAAGTTGTTGACCTTGTGTCAAAAAGGGCCACCAGAAGACATTTTGGACCAGTGTGATGGTTCTTTGAATTCCTGGGTGACCTAACTGCAGGTTGTGAGGACCCACTAGATTACCCTTGAGTGGACATGAGTTGATACGAATAGCTTGGAAGGTGGGCATTCAGTAGGGGAAGGTTTGGTTTGTCTGGCTTCTTGGGACTACTACTTCCATGATGTCCCATGTGATGGGTGTGAGGACCAGAGATGAGGGCAGAATTGGTTCAGGTCTCGTGCGCTGGTGAATGGGATCATGGCATCATGAGAGAACATCTGCCTTACTATTTTTTCCCCCCTGTGCAGTAGGTCACCGTAAACTAGAAAAGTGTAAAAATAGTGCCAATCGGGCCTGTCAGAAGTTCACTTGGCATTCTTGATGTATTCCAAGTCCTACTGATCAGTAATTACCTGAAAGGGGTACCTCACGCCCTCTAACCAGTCCACCACTCCTCCAGTGCCTCTTTAATGGACAACAATTTGTGATTGTCCATGTCATAGTTGGCCTCAGTCGGTGTTAGTTTCCTAGAATAAAATGCCATGGAAATAATATTCTTGACTGTCCATGGCGCTATGACAACACAGCCCCAATTCCACAGCTTGAGGCATCTACTTCTACCACAAAGGGTATATTTGGGTTGGGTGCTTTAGGATAGGGGCTGAGGTAAAACGGTTTTTGAGTTCCTGAAAGGCTGCAAGAGGGACATGAGAGGTGAGTCGACCAAGCTGTAGTTTCTACTGAATTGCCAAAAAAAGTTTGAGAGCCTTAGGAAACATTGTAACTCTTCACAATTGGTAATGGCCATTCTGTCACTGCTTGCACTTTCCCTGGCTCCATCTCTATGTCTTGTGGGGTGATTGTCCAAAAACGTGATTGTCCTCCAAAAACGTGATTGTCCTCCAAAAAAACTCACATTTTTTAGCTTTCACATATAGCTTTTGTTGTTAGAGATGATGAATTACTGTGTGAATGTGGTGGATGTGGTCCTCTAGGGTGGCCGAGTAGATCAGAATACCATTGGTTGTTCAAGGATAATGTTGGGTTGTGAAGACAAAGCCAAGGAAATCCCTGAATTGTAGGATTGGTCGGGGAGAAGATGACCTAGAGTGTGAGCTCCTCAGTGTGAAATAATCCTATCTTGAGGGTTATGGGGATGGCTTGGTTAGTGATGTATCCTTTCCCGATAGGTCAATTATCCACTGCAGTAATGCGGTGTGGGGTGGTGCATGGTAGCATGGGAAGCCGCAGTTCCTCAACAAGCTGTTGGTCGATTCGATTCACTGGAGCTCCGGGAATCTATTGGGGCTGAGAGACAGCAAAGCTCATGAACATGATGCAATTGCACAGGAACAGTGAAACAAGAATAGTTAGGGAACCAATCCACCTTAAAGTTCTTAGGAGGAGTTTTCTCAGGGCAGGTTGTGCATCGGTAACCTAATTGACCACAGTAAAAACACAGCTGGAGGCGCATGCAGCGCTGTCATTCTTCTGTGGATATGCAGGCCATCGCTAGCTGCATTGGCTCCCCTGTGGTGGTGTCAGGCCCTTCTGTGCATCTGACATTGTTCCAGGTGGGCCCAACAGTATGTTGATGGTGCAGAAGTTTATGTAGCCTTATAGCCATGGTGATACATTGGGCTAGAGGCATGTCGGCATCCAGACAAGGTAGCTCTGCTTGTAAGGCAGGACATAAGCCTTCATGGAAAAGGGCCAGCAGAGAGGTGTCATTTCAGCAGATTTGGGCAGCTCGGGTCCCCAAACGGACCACATAGTCAGCTGCTGAGTCAGATCCCTGGTGCAGCTGGAGGAGTTGTACTGCTACATTCTGGTCCCCCAAAGGATATTCAAACACTTCCCAAATTAGGTTAGTGAAATATAAAATGGAGCCAAGAACCTGTGGGCCGTTGTCCCAAACTGCAGAGGTCCAAGCTAGAGATTTCTTGGTAAGCAGGGACATGGGGAATGCACATTTATTGTTTTTTTCCCGGTAGGTGTCTAGTTGGAGGGAAAAGAAAATGTCACATTGACGCAAAAAGCCCTGACAGCAGTCATGTCAGGGAGTGCCATGCGCATGGGTTTGCTGCGGGGAGGTGCAAGGCCTGCTGCAGCCTGCGGTGCCTGGGTAGTAAAGGATGCTATCTGTTCCTGACATGCTAGTAGCATTTCCCCCTGGTGTGGTTCGATTGCCTGAAGCTATGTGACATGTGCTGGATTCAACTGAGTTGAAGTGTTCTGTAATGACGACCCTAGAGCATGTATGAACCCTAGAATGCATATGCAGAGAATATGAATAATACAACAGTAAAAACAAACATAATCCAAGAATCATAAACTAGTAAACAGGTAGAAAATAAACCAAACACAGAGTATCATTCCAACTGGCAAACAAATCCAGTGAACAAGAGACACAACTCGGCAACTTGGCTTGGTATGTCACAACGGAACAATACTTTACACAGAGGGTAGATGCATGCTGTTTAAATGCTAGAATAACTGTATAAAAAAACTGTATAAAACTGTATAAAAAAAAACTTATGTGCATTTATAAGTTGGAAAACAAGGGATGTGCAAACATCAGATTGGGAATTGAGAAGAAGGGTCTCTGGTACTCTGTTTACTTTCACTATTAGAGAACAGACTGTGTTTCAGAAAAACAAAAAACCTGAAAGTTGCAGATTGCCTACAACAGGGGTCTCCAACTTTTTTTTACTCTGAGAGCTCATTCATTCATTGTCTACCGCTTATCCGATCTATTCTCGGGTCACGGGGAGCCTGTGCCTATCTCAGGCGTCATTGGGCATCAAGGCAGGATACACCCTGGATGGAGTGGGCACACACACTCTCATTCACACACTACGGACAAGTTAGAGATGCCAATCAACCTACAATGCATGTCTTTGGACCGGGGGAGGAAACCCCCAAGGCACGGGGAGAACATGCAAACTCCACACACATATGGCGGAGGCGGGAATCGAACCTCCAACCCTGGAGGTGTGAAGCAAATGTGCTAGCTACCAAGACACCATGCCCCCCCCCCCCCCTCCTCCTCCTCCTCCTCCTCCTCCTCCTCCTCCTCCTCTTCTGAGAGCTACTTTGACAAAATTAAACAAACCAGCTGAATAAGCTATTTTTGTGTGAACTTTAAAAAAAAGTCAATATCAGTCATATTTTGAGTTGAGTTAATTGATTTTTCTCACTAGACTTCAGTTTACTTTTCTTTTGACTATTGTCAGATTTTTTTCATTCACGTGGATTCTGTTATTTTTCAGAAAATTGCTACTAACTAATCCTGAGTCTTTCTAATCCTCAGCAAGACTGAAAAAGACTCTTTTCATAAAAAAGGAACACCTTTGACATTGAAGGTAATCTTAGTTTTGAAAACAGAGACCTGACATTACATTGAACTTTAACTTATTAAATGATAGTATTGTTTATGCCATTCATATGCAAGTACAATGGGAAATATTAAACAGTACTTTACTACAAAACACCACCTGCACTACTAAGAAATGTCTACTGCACACTTGTCCTGCATCTTCATTTAGCAGGATCGATTCTTTCAAAAGTTTTGTTTTGGCAGCATCATAACTTTATTCCTAATGCTGTCAAATTCTCAGCAGCTTCCAAGTTGAATGGATCTGCCATGTGTTTTCTTTATTCTTTATTAGAGCTACTTCAATTTGTGCTTATACAATTAGGTTTAAATGTTCCTTCCATGTAAGGTCTTGGTGCTAGCTGTGTGTAAAATCGATTAATGATGCACTCATAGAGGAGTCTTATCTGGGGAGTCAGATTGAAAAACAAGTGAGATGTCACTCAGGTCTATTTTAACTGAGAACCTTGTTATAAGAAATGTCCAATTATATGTTTTAATAAAACAGCATCATATTACTACAAATATTTTTTAATTCACTTTATTGATTTCATTTATTTATTCAGGAGCCATTTTTACAAAAAGGGCAACACATAAGACACACACTACATTTCACACAAAATTGTTCATGTATTTATATGCATTGAGAAATTCTATTACATCATGATGAACAGGGAACTGCTGGCTGCATGTGGTGAATCTGAGCAGTGTGATTTAACAGCTTTGTAAACTCATCACAACTGGTATCTTTTGGTCAGAAACAAGCTTAAAGATTAAACTGGGGAAAAATGGCACCTGTAAACACTATGTTAATATACAGAAATCAATCAAATATACAAATTGAATGTTAAGGTATTGTAACATTTCAAAAAAATGTTTCAATTAATAATATTAAAATAACAGGTATTTGGGCTCATCATGAAAAAATCTGGACATCATTACTATAACTTATATTTATATGAAAATAGAAATAATTTTCTCTTATAATTATCTGATTCACTTGACAATGAAATGAAATTGTGATTTGTGATTTCAGAAAATGATAAAAAAAGATAATTGAAATATGTTCCTTTAAAAATTGTGTCAGCATTACAGAAGTAAAGAGTCGTTCTCTCTCTCTCTCTCTCTCTCTCTCTCTCTCTCTCTCTCTCTCTCGCTCCCTCTCTCTCTCTGTGACACTGTGTCCCTGTTTCCAACTTGTCATGTCAGATTTGATTTTGTATCTATGCTGAGGGGCTTAAACAGAACACACTCACGTTCACACACACACACACACACACACACACACACACACACACACACACACACACACACACACACACATTCCTGGACCACACAAAAATAACAAGGACATTTCAATCCAGAGTTGAGGAAACAAAGCTCCCTCAAAGTGATAGATGTAGATTAGAGAGAGATGATGAAGCTAATCTGTGTCTATAGTCTCTCATATAATAAGACTATATTATAATCTATATACAGATATGATTTCTTTTCTCCTAAACCCTACAAAGCCACAGTGTAAAGCACATGCAGTCTTCAGCAGGAGGACATGAAGAGCTGCACTAACATTAATACTGTAAATCATTACATTATATTATTGATATAAATCTAGAAGAAGCTCAAGGATGAAACATCATGCATGTTGAACTATGTTTTTTTAATCATGAATTAAATCATTAACTATGATATATACTATTGAATTTAAATAAGAGGAGCATGGCGAGTAGAATTCCCTTTGAAATATTTAACAATCATAAAAATGTCCACACCACCAACCGCACCAATAATTGCACCAATACCTGCACCACCACGTGCATCACAGTGCGCACCAATAGCTGCACCAATAACTGCACCAATAACTGCACAAAGGACTATCCAACACCAAAAGCTGTGGTCCACCTGCAAAAAATAAAAATAAAAAATTGATTTAAAAGAAATATAGAATGTGACAACTAAATGATGTGTTACGGGTGGCAGGTCCGATGTTGGACCACTAGGGGGGGTTTCCAGCAGGGGTTATGTTATGTTGTGTTGTTGTTCATGTCATGTGCTTGTTTTAGCCCCACCTTATCCCCAATGTTTCCTGATTGATGTTCACCTGTTCCCAATTGTAGTGTTTTTGATGGGAAAAGAAAGAGAGAGACATGGAGGTATAACGTGTACAGTCTTTACTGTCTTTTTCTGACTTCCCAGTCTTCACTGATACAACACAACAGCGCATGTGCGCTATGAAAATACCGTAATACATATAACACAGTTGCACCAATATACCACACTCCTCCCTCCTTAGACTGAAACCTAACATAAACCAAACTTAATGTGGTCTAGCCCAAACACATGCATTACTTTAAAGTGATCAACAAATTTAACTTACGTTTTCTTGAACAGTACTTATCTACTACTCAAACCTAAAAATTAAGTCTTTGTGGTGCTTTACGTTGCCTTTGTGGATAGCGCCGTTCAGGTTGAGCTTCCTGAATTTGATCAGGTTGACCTTCTGGGTCAGATGTTACAGCTCTCTGCATTCCACCAACTGGCAAGCAATCAAACATGTCTTCAGTAATACCTTCATGCTGCTGATCTGAAGATCTTGATGGTAGCATGTGATCGACGTGCACTTTAACTTTTCGATGGCCTACTTGCACACAGTAAGTCAGAGGTCCTGTACACTGCAGAATAGTGCCAGGTACCCAAAGCTTCTTGGGATGTCTGAAGTCTCGTACTAACACCCTCTCCCCCAAACTGAATGTCCGGAGAGACTTTGATTTCTTATCATGTGCTTTCTGCTGTTGGATCTGGTGCTTGGATACAACATCTGCCACATTAGGCTTAATCAATGAAAGACGAGTGCGTGGTTGCCGTTTCAGGAACAACTCTGCTGGTGTGCGCTCCGTGACAGTGTACAGTATGATAATGACAGTATTCCTGTATGTGAACAGGAAACGGGCTAGCTGCTGATTGGGAGATGCTGACTGAGACTGCAGTCGAATCCATGCCTTCTTAAAGGTTTAAACAGTCCTTTCAGCTGCACCATTTGAAGCCGGATGGTATGGCGGTGATAGGACATGCCGTACACCATTCTCCTTAAAGAATTTCTCAAACTCAGGAGCTGTAAATTGAGGGCCATTGTCAGAAACCAGAACTTTCGGCAGGCCATATGATGCAAACAAATTCCTGAGAAGGTTAGCAGTCTTTTCCGCGGTTGTCAGCTTTGTGGGCAGGACTTCAATCCATTTTGAATGGACGTCTATCACCACCAGGAAATGCTGCTTGTTGACCTCTGCATAATCAACATGAATTCTCTCCCATGGTGCTGTGGCCCATGACAACGGGTGAAGAGGGGCTGCTGGGGGTCTATTTAGTGTACTTTCACAGGGTGTACACTGAGCCACAAATGTCTCAATCTCATGATCTAAACCCGGCCACCAAAGGAAGCTTCTTGCCAAAGCTTTCATTCGAGTGACTCCTGGATGTCCCTCATGTAAGTCAGAAAGCAATCTTCTTCTGTACTTAGGCGGTGACCACCCGTGATCCCCAAAGAAGACAACCTTGGTCTGTAGACAACTGATCTTTCCTTTCATAAAAAGGTCTGAGGTTTGGATTGGGTACAAACTTAGGCCATCCAGTTAGTGTGAGATCCAAAACCTTGGATAGGATAGGGTCATGCCTGGTCTCTTCTGCAATGTCTTTCGCTGAGACCGGTAGTTCCTCCACATGAGAAATCAGAAACACTCCTTCCTGCTCCTCCTCTAAAGGACCATGATTGCATGGAAGACGGGATAATGCGTCTGCATTTGCGTGGTCACAGGAACGATGGTACTGTATCTCATAGTCATAGGCCAAGAGAAGTAATGCCCATCGTTGCATTCATAATGCAGCCAGAGTTGGAACTGCGGATGTTGGTCCAAATATGGCCAAAAGTGGTTTGTGATCTGACAGTAACACAAACTTTCTTCCATATAGATACTTATGGAATTTCTTTACACCAAAAATTATGCCCAAAGCTTCCTTTTCTATTTGAGCATAATTGCGCTCAGTAGGTGTAAGGGTCCGTGATGCGAATGCAATCGGTTGCTCTTCTCCTGACGGTAGGATATGAGAAATGACTGCACCCACTCCATACGGAGAGGCATCACAGGCAAGCCTGAGAGGTTTTCCTGGATCATAATGCGCAAGGCACTTACTGTTCAGTAACCATTGTTTGCTGGCTTTGAATGCCTCTTCACAATTTGGTGACCAATTCCATTTTGTGTCTGCTTGCAAAAGCTGGTGCAGTGGGTGCAACAATGTTGAAAGTTTGGCCACAAACTTTCCGTAATAATTTAGCAATCCTAAAAATGACCTTAGCTCTGAGACATTCCTTGGAGCTGGGGCATTTATGATTGCTTCCACTTTCTCTTCTGTAGGGTGCAAACCCTGCTCATCTATCCTGTACCCCAAGTATTCTACAGAGTCTTGAAGGAAAGCACACTTTGCGAGTTTCATCCTCAGTCCGTGCTTCTCTAGCCTGGCCATCACCTGATCCAGTACTGCTAGATGTGCTTCATCAGTAGATGCTGACACTAAAATGTCATCCATAAAACAGACCATATTGTCTATGCCTTGCAGTATCTGGTCCATTGTGTGTTGAAAAACAGCTGGAGCTGTCGAAACACCATAGGCCAGGCAGTGATAACGGAAAAGACCCTTGTGGGTGTTGATTGTCAGATACTGCTCTGACTCAAGATTTAGAGGTAACTGTTGATATGCGAATGACAGATCAAGTTTGCTAAACACTTTACCTCCTGCTAGGGTGGCAAAAAGATCCTCAGTATTTGGCAGTGGATATTCTTCAGGGAGTATACAACGATTAACAGTCACTTTGTAATCACCGCACACTCTAACAGAGCCATCGTTCTTGGGAACCACTACTATAGGCGCTGCCCAATCACTTCGTTCCACCTGAGTGATGATTCCATTGCTTTGCAGTCGCTGCAACTCTTTCTCCACTGCATCCCTCAGAGCATATGGTACAGGACGTGGCTTATGGAATATTGGTTTACTATCACGCTGAACTTGGATTCTAGCCTGGAATTCTCTAACCGTCTTTGAAAAGATCCTTATGCCTGTCCAGTATGGCTTTAAGAGAGGGCTCAATTCTTGTCTCTTGTTTTAGGCTGAAGATTTTACTCCAGTCAAGCTTGATCTTCTGCAGCCAATTTCGTCCTAGTAATGGTGTTTTGTCACCCTTGACTACCATCAATGGCAGTCTCCATTCATTTCCATTATACTGGACTGGAACTTGAATTTCTCCCAGAACTGGTATTGTATCCCCTGTATATGATGAGAGATGAATTGCAGCTGGCTGCAAGGGGCAGTCATTCAGGAGCTCTTTGTATACGGATTCTGGAATTAGAGAGACAGATGCGCCAGTGTCAAGCTGCATGGTTACTATCTTCCCTGAGAGTTCCAGTTGCAGAAATAGTCCATCTTTCTGTGCTTGTGCAGTGTAAACTGTAAAAAGTTCAAATGCATCAACATGAGCACTTAATTCGTCAGCCGTAGCTGTCACTAACTGGGCTTTACCTGCTCGTTTACTGCTTTTGCAGACCTTTTTCAAATGGCCTGTTTTACCACATGCATGACATACTGCAGAGCGGAAATGGCATTCATGTGGCTGATGACCCTCTCTGCCACAACAATGGCATTCATGTGACTGATGACCCTCTCTGCCACAACAATGACATGCAATTTTTCGTCTGGCCGAAGAGCTCTGTGCCGAACTGCTCGATGCAGAGAAACTTGAATGCGAAGATCCTTTCTGTGGTTTGTTCATCTGTCTTCCCCGTGAAAAACTGGCAACCTTGTGAACACCAGCACTGGAATGGTCAGCACGCTTTTTCAGCTCCTTTGTATCCTTGTATGCCAGTTCAAGGCCAAGAGCAATTTCACAGGCTTGTTTGAAAGTCAAATCCTTCTCAGATAAGAGACGCTTGCGGTAAGCTTCACCTGACATACCACAGACAAACTGATCCCTCAGTGCATCATCGAGGAACTGGCCAAACTCGCATGTGCTAGCAAGTCTTTTCAGGTCAACAATATAGTCTGTTAACGTTTCACCTTCTTTCTGGTATTGTCTGTGAAATCTGAAGCGTTCAGCGATCAATATTGGCTTAGGCTTGAAATGCAGCGACAACGTTTCAGTCATTTCTTTAAATGTTAGTTCTGTCACTTTCCTTGGTTGGCTCAAATTCTTCAGTAGTCCATACTCTGTGGGACCCAAGACACTTAGGAACACGTCAGCTTTCTTTTCTTCTGCAATCTCATTTGCTGCAAGCCATCTTTCAAATCTTTCTAAGTAAGTTTCAAAATCTTCTTTCTTACTTTCAAATTCAGGAACTTTGCCAATCATTGCCATGTTGCTGTCAGTATAATTTCCGTTTATCACCTCCGTGCAATTCTGATTTATTTATTTATTTTTATTTATTTTCTTCTCACTCCAGTTTATTTTCTTTCATATCTGTTTTGTTGAACATGCGATCTCTCCATGGAGTACTAACGATGGCCACTAGATGTCAGTCTTCCGTTTTTTTTCTAGAGCTGCCGACTGATTAGTTTCCTCTATCACGCAGTGCGATCGGCTTGAAACTTTCGATTTCCAGTTGCTTCAATAACTGGCAAACTGTTACTCTAGTATTGCAAATTCACTTGCAATTTTACTTTCCTTCACTGTGGAATCCAAGTCCTCGTCGCCAATGTAGTGTTTTTGATGGGAAAAGAAAGAGAGAGACACGGAGGTATAACGTGTGCAGTCTTTACTGTCTTTTTCTGACTTCCCAGTCTTCACTGATACAACACAACAGCGCATGCGCGCTATGAAAATACCGTAATACATATAACACAGTTGCACCAATATACCACACCAATGTTGTGTGTGATTATGTTTAGTATTTATAGTGGCCTTTTGCCAGGGTTTGGGGCTGGTCTTCGTCTTTATGTTCCGTGTTTGTGTAGCGTTATGTATGTTGTCTATGTCTGCTTTTGATTTAATAAAACCACTGTCTGCTGTCTATCTCCGCGCTGGGTCTGGTTCATCATGCTCGGGATACCGGAAACATGACATGATGCTTTGTGGAAATATTTTCTGTCTATGAAAAGATAAATAATATGCCTCGTTCTGTTAGGCTTATTTAAGTGTTTTTGTTTCTCTGTCTGCTGCTTGGTTTTTAGTTGTTCCATAAGCCTACCTTATGAGTAAGTCTCTAGCTCTTTGTCTGTTTTGTCTCTAGTCTTTGGATTTGCCTTTTCCCTGTGTTTTTATTTTCTCCTCTGGAGTTTCTTCTGTATGTATTTTTGTTTGGCTGGAGTTTTCTCAAGACTGCATTTTGGATTATTTCTGTTTCTGGAGAGTTCATAGTTTCCCTTCTTGTTTTTGTTCTCGTTATGGATTTTTGGTTGTTTGAACTGAATTAAAACACACTGCATTTCAACTCTCTCAAGTGTGTCTCACTATTGGGTTCACCATCCCCCTGTGGCTCACAAGGGCAAGACGTGTATAGTTGGCATTCAGTGCCAGCCAATCAAATTGAAGCTTTTCTGCTGCTGTCCGAGGTGCTAAATTCCCATTTAATTCAATTCAATTTACATTTATTAAAACATTTGTCAGGAACAGGGTTTGAATCCCACTCAGTGCAACTGAATGAAATTTTTTCAACTGAGTGAAAAAATTGCTGCAATTCTACAAAAATCGCTGCAAAAACTATAAGCACAAAGACAGCATGCAGTTCATGAAAATGTTTATGTAAACACACATTTATGAATAATATATAATGAATTCTGTAAATAGAGACACACAACACCAAAGAAATCAGTGTTTATTAATTTATTTATTTGACATTTTAAACACTAAAGAGCAGTTACAAACAAAAAGCAATAGTGAAATAACACACACCTGAGACTGCACTCATATACGCATTCTTGCAAACTTTAAACACTAATTAACTTAATGCACATTAAAATAAAGACAAAATATATACCAAATATATCTAAAATATGTACAAAATATATCTAAAAATATATATAAAATATATCTAAATAAGTTAAGTATTTACTACAAGTGAATGTTACGGGGGCAAGTGCCCCCGATGGACCACTAGGGGGCCTTCAACAGGGGTTTTGTTTATTTATCTATGTGTTTGTTCTAGCCACGCCTTTCCCTAATGTGTTCATGCCTGTCACCTGTTCCTAATGTGTGTGTAATCATGTTTCTTATTTATAGTGGCCGTCTGTCTCCCTTTCTTTGCCAGTCTTCGTCTTAGTGTATGTCCGTGTGCTTCTATGTCGTTTGTTTAATAAAACCCCTGTCCGCTGTCTAACTCCGCGTTGGGTCTGCTTCCTTTACACCGGCTGCATCATCATCATCATCTTCACCATCATCGGTAACAGCGTTCCGTGACAGTGAACATATATGTACAACAGAACAATCTATAAAGTCTTGAAAAGGCATTCTGGGGATTGTTAGTCCCTCAGCACTGTAAGCTTTGAAGACCTTTGTGGAACCGTAGAAGTATCTGGATGGGGCCTTCTTGAAAGTGGAGAGAGGAGCCATTGTTCTCGTAGCGAGATCTTGGCTGAAAGACAAATAATAAATAAAAAGGCATTTAAAAGCGTGACAATAAACAAAGAAAAACAACTTCATTAATGACACAGATAAGTGCACAGCTCCAATCTTACCATGTGATGCCTCAGCTGTATGTGGAACACTGTATGAAGTGGTCTCTGAAGAGATATTTTCTAAAAAAAAAAATAAAAAGATGGACAAACAATACATTCTAAAATTAGAACAAATTCAGCACAACATGATGGACTCAATAAGTCATGTCCAGTCAAGTGAAAGACACCCTTACCATCTTTGCCACATTCCTCAACAACAGGTGTCCTGCACACTGGAGAGCTTATTACAGTGCTGCTGTCTGCAAAAACAGAGTACCATTCCTCTATGAGCAATTATTTGTATAGGAGATTATAAATATTAAATATGATTTTAAACGCTAAATAGTAAAGGAAGGTAAACATGAAAATTAGCTAAAAAAATCAGACACAAAACACACCTGCAGTTGAAACTGGTCTCTTAGTTTGTGCAGAAGCTGGATTGTTCTGGCACAAGAAACACCAGCTCTTTGGGAAGGGGCACTAGCGTTTTCTGAGCAGGCGAGGCCGGTGCTAGAGAAGGAAAAGATACATAATCAAAGAAGAAAATAAGATTAGTACCACAGTAATTGAGAGAAATGTCTGAATATATAAGCAGAATTATAATCCAATTATAAATAAATAATATATAATTATAAATCATTTACCATCGACTGGTGGCAGTTTCTTGGTGTCACGGAGAGGGCAGCAAAATGTACAGCGAGATACAAAATCTTTTCAGACTTTTGTGTATAATAAAATAAAATTTTCAAAATGCCCCATTCTTACTTCACCTGCTTATCTTAATGGTAGAAATAAATAGAAAACATAACTCCTACTCAAGGACTGTTAATCATTTTAAACCTTGAAAAGGTAACTTATATGCACATGCATCATTCTGTGTTTGTAGACAGAAATATTTAAAACTTGACAATAAAAAAATGACTTACCCTGATTGTGGTGGATATCAGTTCATCATGGTCGGGAATCAATTCATAGCCCCTTGAACAGTTAGTATTCATTTCACAATTCAACAGAACTGTGCTCAAGTGCTGAGCCTAATGTGTAAAAACCTTTTCCTGCTCCAGCAGACTGTCCCAGCTGTTTAGCAGCTGAGGATGATGATGACGATGACGGTGGTGGTGAAACTAGTGATTAACACACAACATATTAGCATATACAGCATATTTTATAAGACATTTGGCAAAATGAAAATCGATTTGGAATACAATCAATTCATGACTTGCAGTCAGTTCAGAAAAAATACTTACACTGCAACTGTAGCTTGGAGGGGGAGATGTTCAGCATTGCACTCTCTAACTCGTCGTCGTCTTCCATTTCTGTTGTGAAAGAAGAATTAGCAAGAATTAGCGATTTGCGTTTTTACTGTACTTGGATTTCTTAAAATATACCTCTGTGTTAACTGAAGCATAGTGTAGAAGCTACGTTGTTATCCATACTACCAGATACAATGGCAAACAATTCCTTCATACAAGCAAAGAATAAACAACTGACCCGCTGGCTTGGACGTTGCATTTGAGGCAGGCATGGGCGGACGATCTGATTTCGGAGGTACATCTGGAGTTTGTACATCTGTGTCCCTGGGACACAAGTTGCCCCCATTGTAAAGGAAGCGTAACCATCAGCCCTGCTGTCCCAAATCTCCCGCCACGTACTCTTGGCACGAGCGATAACAGACTGATCTTGCTGGGTCCCTCGGTCGTAAAGACCCCTGCACCCTCTTAGATTGTGTAACCCATGTCATTTTCAAGCAGACTTTTTTTCAAGAGAAAGACTTCCCCTTGTACTTACCAAACTGCAGGATGTATTCGCCAAAGACTTCTCTTTTGCCAGAGGCGTCACCTCCTCTCTAACGGAACACATAAAGAGTGTTTCGCCTGACAAGCTCCTCCTACTTTGGTGCCGACATGTCCTGCAGGGATGGATTGTCTTTGATCAGCCTTGCCTCCTCAGTTGGCTCCTGATGGAGATATCCGAGTGGTCCCTTACGGAACACGACCTTAACTTATCCTGGGAAAAACACAGCTTTTTTTTCTGTAGAGCTCACACAGACCCTCTTTAGCATTAGCGCTGTGGGGAATGTACACTCTGACAATGAATATGGTGGTGAATTCCTGTGGTAAATAACTCCGGGACTTACGTCTGGAACTCTGTCGCTGAGCCATGTCTCTGTAAAAACAAAAACACAGCAGACACGGGGCCTGGTCTCCGAAGCAAGCTGAGATTGCGAAGGTTTTTCCATAGGTCATGAATGTTGGCTGGTGCATGGTTTCCACACTCTGTTAGTGGCTGGCAGTCGTACACATGAACTCCGTTGTATCTGGTGTCCATATAAGTCGGGCTATATGAGGACAATAGCACCATTTTTGATCCGATTTTGGCTACTGCTGCACTGCCATCCTTGATATAGTCTAGATCAGATCAGACATCTAATCAGAGATCAGATCAGACATTTAATCAGAGATCAGACAGCACATGTTGCACAACAAATGTGAGACACCCATTCCTTTGTATTGATCATCAATTTTAAAGCCAAAGTACAGATGATATGCTTTCTTCTCAAGAGCAGTCACTGAGTGTCTCTGATGAACAAACGAATATACTCACCACAAATATAGTAGAATGCATCGTGTTGATGAGACATATCGACCGACACCAATTGTCCTGTAAAATATCTAACATCTAACTTACTTGTTACAGTGCTACTGAGGCAACGCTATATTCTGAAACAATACATACCACAATACATAAGGTCGATATTAATCCAATGAGCAGCATCTGTGTATGCAAGCCACTTTTATAGCCTGCTGAGACAGTGTCAAGCTGGCTCTGGCCTGCCCAGACATGCCTGGGTTGCATACTTCCACAGAACATCTTCCAACCTGGCCTGATTTCATGCCTGCACATGCCCAGACTGCACAAAACATTGTTCATAGGTCTCTTACAGAAACAAAAATATTTGGACACAAATATAAGAAAAAACATGACAAAACTGAAGATTTCAATAAAACGGTATGTGAAGGGGAAATTTGGATGTGATTTTCATGATCAGCAGCCAAAAATCTATAAGGAACATCCAACAGTGTTCAAGAAGCAAAAACTTTGTTGTACAGTGTAATCAATGACACCGTCAATCACCGTTGTGATAAAGCAGAGCTAATGCTAGTTCCTCAAAATTTATTATAGTGCTTCAGGGGGAGTTCCTCCCTCAAGTGGAGGAGTTTAAGTATCTCTGGGTACTTGTTTACAAGTGAGGGAAGGATGGAGCGTGAGATTGACAGATGGATTGGTGCAGTGGCTGTAGTAATGGGGTCTATGTACCGGTCTGTTGTGGTGAAGCCAAAAGGCTAAGCCCTCAATTTACCAGTCAGTCTATGTTTCTACTCTCACCTATGGTCATGAGCTTTGGGTCATGACCGAAAGGACAAGATCCCGGATACAAGTGGCGGAAATACAAGCTCTTTCACCCAGGAGGAGCTTGGAGTAGAGCCGCTGCTCCTCCACATCAAAAGGGGCCATCTGTTCCAGATGCCTCCTGGATGTTTCCCTGAGGAGGTGTTCCGGGCATGCCCCACTGGGAAGAGACCCCTAGGAAGACCCAGGACACACTGGAGAGATCTCTCTTGGCTGACCTGGGAACGCCTCGGAATCCCCCCGGAAGAGCTGGAGGAAGTGTCTAGTGAGAGGGAAGTCTGGGCATTAGACTTCTGCCCCCATGACTCGGCTCCGGATAAGCGGAAGACAATGGATGGATAAATGGATAAATGTCTAAAAGACATCAAACAGTTGACCATATGAAATTTTCTTGGATTTTCGGGACACTTTTGAAGGTTGCTGTTTCATTTGTTAATTCCAGCTAGCCTGTGTAACCCTAACAGCACAATATTATAAGTAAATTTGGAGAATCTTATTTGTTACATATTTAATGCTGTAGCAAACAAAATAGCATTTTTCTGGCTCAAACAATAACTCATGATTTTCTGTTTGACCAATGAATAGTTTTTGGCTCCACCCATTTTGTCCATATTTGGTTCCCTCAATATCCTGCAAGAATGTGAAATAATACATTTTGTATGAAATAAAGTGAGTCTTGATGGCTGCCATGTTGTTTCTCTCCCAGAGCAGTGAAATGTAAGGTGTTCTATGGACGTATTGATAACAGATTCCCAAACTGTTTTAAAAATGCAAAAAGGATTGTCTTGCAAAGGTTTACATAATGATATTTTGAGTGTAAGACTTGGTATTTTGCTTTTATTTGTATTTCTTTCTTTTTTATTTGCAGAGAAAACTATTATTTAGAAGAAAAATCAGGTTTAGAAAACGAAAACAAATGATCTGTTGCATCATTTAACAAAAAAGTTGTTTAAAAATGAGCAGCACATGACTTCTGGAGTAGTGTCCACTTTATAGTGTCCACTTTCTAGTGTGTTTCTATGTCATTTATCTAGGGCTCTATTTTGTATATCTATGAGTGACACCAGGAAGCCATTTTAACTGTGTACCTTATTATAAGAAATGTCCAATTATATGTTTTAATAAAACAACATCATATTACTGCGTGTTATATTACTAGTGTTTTTTATTCACTTTTTTCATTCCATTAAATTGTTTAGCAGACATTTTTACAAAAGTAAGAGATATATATACACACACACATCAATCAGGGCAGGAAAGCTAGTGAAACCCAACAGGCACCTGCTTGAGTGTATGAGTATGATATTGACTGAATCGGGGCAAAAGGATCTTCTTGCAGAGTTGATCTTGAGAACTGACCAGAATTAAGAACGTAGTGAGATTTAACAGGGTTGAGAAGTACTTTATGTGGGGGTGTATTGTAATATGTATAAGGGCATATTTCTACCAGGCAAAGCATCTGTGCTATACCTAAGAATGACTCTAGTCTTGGTACCCCCAATAAAAAGAAAATATCTCACCTAAATTCTTAAAGTTCGCTGAAATTTAGGAGGGGAGAATGTAGTGTTTTAGGTCATGTGACTATTCCAGCAAACGTTAAGTAATTTTCCACAGAAATTGATTATACTTATTTTCATTTTATTTTTGTTTCTTTGTGTATATTGCTATTCCTTCATGTCATTATAATATCGTGGGTGATTGCATTTTTGTTTTAAAATAATAGATTTTAATGTGGTGTACTCCATAATCCAGAGTTGATCTTTACTTTAATCTTTACGTATATTTGATTACATATTAATCACACTTATCTTAATCTATGCCTAAGAAGTATAATCAGCAGTTAGCAGCTGAGGCAAAATTAATCCTATAGCAGGGTAGTGTAGAATAGCATATAAGAGAAAATAATCAAAATAAAATTTAAAAAAAATTATTTCGTAATTTACAGTAGATTCACTACAGAGGAAAAACACACAGAGAGGCCTCAGGCCCGTGAAGCCGTGTCCGTGTAAGGGAAAAAAGCTGAGTCAGCAATGCCGACGTGCGCGTTCTTAAAACAAAATGTGTGGCAACCCTGAGAATAGGAGAGGGGAATGTCATAACAACCCTCAGATAGGACAACAACAAGATATGAAATGCCTGATGAAGCAAAACAACCGAATGAGAAATTAATATTAAGAGTAGAAATTCTCATATACCAGTATGTAAATAGGTAAATAGGGAAATTGACTTATCCAGGTAAGAGGTAAGGTGGAGATGACCTGTAAGATTTCCATGGGGAGGGAAAAACACTTGATAGAATTGGGGTGGGGAATCTTAGGGCTCTAAGTAAATGCCAGGTACAAAGCACCACACAAAGCCAACACTCAAGTATACTGATGTATGGGATCCTAAAGTATTGCCTAAAATAAAGTATTATTCCAGTAGTACCCCATTTCTGCAAATATTGTAACATGTTACATTAAAATCAGACTGTAATAGACAGGCCTAGGCCTGACTTAGAGGCCCAACACTTGGTATCCTTGAGGCCAACAGGTGGTATCTTTAAGACCACCAGTTATGGACAAATGAAGGGGGGGGTTGATTTTTTGGGGCATATTCAGCAGAAAACAATCACGGACAAACAAATATTAGGAGGGGTAGAGATGTCTATATACTGTATAGGGGTAAATTTGTAGGGGGGGGCGCACTCGTACTTGACCGCATTGGGCCTGAAGCTGTGTTCTTTTCCGAATGCCAATAAAGCTGGTTGCGTATTCTCATCCAAGCCTAGAGTATTTTTCATGATGTTATTTCTTATATTCTTATATCTTCTTTCTTATAAATTGGCAAAGTATTAGGTAAATATAGGTAATTGGGCAAGACTTCAGAACCACCCTGTAGAATGTCCACTCAGAGGGGACTCTGAGTTCCAACATAGTAAAGTGCTAAAATCTAGGAGATTAAGTTAGGATTTTGGTCAGTGTCTGTGGATGACATGTTTTTATGTTGGATTGAGTCACATAGTGAGCTTGATTGTTGCTAGTTTTGTGTATATTTGGAGTTTAGTGATAACGAGCTGTATAAGTTCGGCAGGTTTATTTCATATCGGTTAATAAAAATGAATAAAATGGTGGACTGTGCTTTTAAAAACATCATGCAGTTTATTTTGTTGAAGTATATTTTGCTGTTATGTCTAAAATGCTGTGTGTATATTCGAATTAGGGGATCAGATACATGTGCATGTATTGTGCATGCAGGTTAATGGGGCAGAGGTTTACTTTTCTCTCTTTTCACACTCCTCACAGAGACTACAGAACTGAGGGTGTGTTGTGATTTGTATTAATCCTTGTCCTGTCTTTAATAAACTGCAGATATAGTCCACCAAAGCCAGTGGTGTTGTGGGATTTCTTCTTCTTTCTATATATATATATATATAAAAAACAGGTGGAGAAAGCGAAAAACAAATCACCTGAATTCTGTTGCATATCATTTAACAAAAAAGTTGTTTATTAATGAACAGCACACAACTTCTGCTTTTAATATTTTTATTGAATTTTCTAATATACATAGCATTTAACACACTGTCTGGATACTATTACTCTATATGCATATGAAGATATAAATAATTTTCTTTTTTTAATTACCCTATTCAATTTTGTGATTGTGATTTCAGAAAATGATAAAAAAAGACCATGCAAATATTTTCTTTTAAACATCACATCAGCATTAAACAAGTAAAGAGTCTCTCTCTGTCTCTCTCTCTCTCTCTCTCATTTGATTTCATGTCTATGCTTGATGAGTGTGGCGTGTAGAATGCTGTTTGTAATGTTTCATGAACATGACCGCACCAATAACCGCACCAATAACTGCACCAATACCTGCACCAATACCGGCACCACTATGTGCATCACAATGCATACCAATAGCCACCCAATAACTGCACCAAAAACTGCACCAATAACTGCACCAATAGCTGCCCCTTTGAATATCCAATAGCAAAAGCTGCGGTCCACCTGGAAAAAATAAAAGTAAAACATTGATCAAAAAGAAATACAGAATGTGTCTTAACTAAATGATGCTTTGTGGAAATCTTTTCTTTCTATAAAAACACACACTGCACATGCAAAATACAGTGAAGTGACCATTTTAATCTTCTGACCAGTAGTCAGCAGTAGAGTCTTTGTGTTTTCTGTTCAGCATTGTGCAGTTTGCTTAAACCGAGCAAGCAATGAGGGGGACATTGTACATGTTTATTTGTGATACACGTTTCTGCTTTAATTACACTTCCTTTCTCTTGTCCATTACGCTCAGGCTAACTCTCAAATAAAGGCTGTATTAAAAGGCTATAATTTCTTAACCATGTCAAAGGGCTGACATTCAGTACTTTACCTCAGAGTGATCCTCTCTGATCAGGTGATTTTTCACGGCTCTGAATGCATCATCATTGCGCGGGCATCTCAACAGCCCTTGATCTTCATGAAAGAGACAATCTACAACAAACACATCCTTCCTGTCCACATAGGATCTGACATCTGGAACAACAGCATCTGGATTAAAGGTGTGGTAGAGCATCACAAGAACGACCGGCTTATCCTCTGATAGAGAGAGAAAGAGAGAGAGAGAGAGAGAGAGAGAGAGAGAGAGAGAGAGAGAGAGAGAGATAGAGAGAGAATTTGATAACACTGAGTTAATAAATTAGACATTTTCCTCATCAGTAACTGATGAGAGGTGTGTGAATATCAAGAATTTAGAGCAGATTAAACTGCAGATTTTTATTGTATAAAATATAAAACAACATCTAAATCTGTGGGAATTAGAACCATAAACCGAAACCAAAGGTCCTAGGCAGAAGCATGTGAGAGAATGAGAGAATGGGACACAAGCAACAAAAGCTTGACAGTGAGATGCTAAAACACAGGGACTTATAGAATGGTGCTAATCAGGGTGAAGAGTGCTAATTTTTAACATTTTAATTTTTATTGTATATTTTTATATTTCTGTAAAGCTTTGTAATTTCTTTGAGACAATGTCCATAATATTGCTATTCAATGTGAACTGAATAGAAACTAGACATGGGTGTGAGTGACTGAAAAATTCTCATAACAGTAGAATATTAAATGACAGTAGTGCTGATGCTTATTGCAGTTTATTTTATCTCTTAAATTCCCAGTTTATTATTCAGTTATTTATCTGATTAACTCTTTCTTGTAAAATCAAGTGTTTTGTACTTACTAGGAATCTTATTCATTGCAGCCTGAATGTCAGTTCCAGCTCGAGACACGACTGGGACAAAAGCAATGATGACATCACTGTCTCTAATGGAGTGGACTTCATGAAGCCTTTGTGATATTGTGAGACGATCCATAAAGGTCTTGTGGGAATCCATGGTGTTCCCAAGGACCATGACAAAACATCTGGTAATTCCTGTAACACCAGGAACATAAAACAAACAGCAGCAAACATAATAAGAGAGATTTAGGTTTAAGAAGTATGTCATACATTATAAGTGGATTATACAGTATATCATATTGTGTATTATAATACTGTGCAAAAGTTTTTGTCAAGTGTGAAGAAATGCTGTAAAGTAAGAATGATTTTAAAAATATACATTTGTCAGGTCACATATGATTTCATGTCTATGCTGGGTTGACTTAAACAGAACACACGCGCACACACACACACACACACACACACACACACACACACACACACACACACACACACACAAAAATTCAAAAGGATGTTTCAATCCAAATGACATATTATTGATATAAATCTAGAAGAAGCTCAAGGATGAAACATCATGCACGCTGAACTGTTTTTTTAAATCAGGAATTAAATAATTAATGAGAATTTAAACAAGAGGAGTGTGGTGAGTAGAATGCTCTTTGTAATATTTAACATTCTTAAAAATGACCACACCACCAACCACATCAATACTTGCACCAATACCTGCATCACCACGTGCATCATAATGCGGACCAATAACCGCACCAATAACTGCACCAATAACTGCAACAATAACTGCAACAAGGACTATCCAACACCAAAAGATGCGGTCCATCTGCAAAAAAATAAAAAATAAAAAATTGATTAAAAAGAAATACTGAATGTGACACACCTAAATCATGTTTTGTGGAAATTTTTCCTTTCTATCAAAACACACGTTGCTTATGCAAAATACAGTGAAGTGACCATTTTAATCTTCTGACCAGTAGTCAGCAGTAGAGTCTTTGTGTTTTCTGTTCAGCATTGTGCAGTTTGCTTAAACCGAGCAAGCAATGAGGGGGACATTGTACATGTTTATTTGTGATACACGTTTCTGCTTTAATTACACTTCCTTTCTCTTGTCCATTACGCTCAGGCTAACTCTCAAATAAAGGCTGTATTAAAAGGCTATAATTTCCTAACCATGTCAAAGGGCTGACATTCAGTACTTTACCTCAGAGTGATCCTCTCTGATCAGGTGATTCTTCACGGCTCTGATTGCATCGTCATTGCGCGGCATCTCAACAGCCCTTGATCTTCATGAAAGAGACAATCTACAACAAACACATCCTTCCTGTCCACATAGGATCTGACATCTGGAACAATGGCATCTGGATTAAAGGTGTGGTGGAGCATCACGAGAACGACAGGATTATCCTCTGATAGAGAGAGAGAGAGAGAGAGAGAGAGAGAGAGAAAAGAGAGAGATAGTGTCATAACACTGAGTTAATAAATTAGACTTTTTCTTCATCAGAAACTGATGAGAGGTGTGTTGATATCAGGGATTTAGAGCAGATTCATGTGCAAATTTTTATTGTTTAAAACACAAGAACGGCGGCATGGTGGCTTAATGGAGTTTGCATGTTCTCCCCGTGCTTGGTGGGTTTCCTCCGGATGCTCCGGTTTCCTCCCACAGTCCAAAGACCTGCTTCTAGGCTGATTGGAGTGAGGAGTCCCATAGTGTGTGATTGTGTGAGTGAATGTGTGTGTGTGTGTGTGCCCTGTGATGGGTTGGCAGTCCGTCCAGGGTGTATCCTGCCTTGATGCCTGATGATGCCTGAGATAGACACAGGCCCCCCAAGGATAGATCGGATAAGCGGTACAGACAATGGAATGGAATGGAATGGAAAACACAACAACTAAATCTGTGGGAATTAGAACCATAAACGAAAACCTAAGAATCAAGGCAGAAGCATGTGAGAGAATGAGAGAATGTGACACAAGCAACAAAAGCTTGACAATGAGATGCTAAAACACAGGGACTTATAGAATGGTGCTAATCACAGTGAAGAGTGCTAATTTTTAACTTTGTCATTTTTATTGTATATTTTTATATTTCTGTAAAGCTCTGTAATTTTATTAAGACAATGTACATAAAAGTGCTGTACAAATAAACTGAACTGAACTGAATAGAAACTAGACATGGGTGTGAGTGATTGAAAATCTATCATGACAGTAGAATATTAAATGACAGTAGTGCTGATGCTTATTGCAGTTTATTTTATCTCTTAAATTCCCAGTTTATTATTCAGTTATTTATCTGATTAACTCTTTCTTGTAAAATCGAGTGTTTTGTACTTACTAGGAATCTTATTCATTGCAGCCTGAGCATCAAGACCAGCTCGAGACACGACTGGGACAAAAGCAATGATGTCATCACTGTCGTTTATGGAGTGGACTTCACGAAGCCTTGGTGATATTGTGAGATGATCCATAAAGGTCTTGTGGGAATCCATGGTGTTCCCAAGGACCATGACAAAACATCTGGTAATTCCTGTAACACCAGGAACAAAAAATAAACAGCAGCAAACATAATAAGAGAGATTTAGGTTTAAGAAGTATGTCATACATTATAAGTGGATTATACAGTATATCATATTGTGTATTATAATACTGTGCAAAAGTTTTTGTCAAGTGTGAAGAAATGCTGTAAAGTAAGAATGATTTTAAAAATATACATTTGTCAGGTCACATATGATTTCATGTCTATGCTGGGTTGACTTAAACAGAACACACACACACACACACACACACACACACACACACACACACACACAAAATTCAAAAGGATGTTTCAATCCAAATGACATATTATTGATATAAATCTAGAAGAAGCTCAAGGATGAAACATCATGCACGCTGAACTGTTTTTTTAAATCAGGAATTAAATAATTAATGAGAATTTATGAGAATTTAAACAAGAGGAGTGTGGTGAGTAGAATGCTCTTTGTAATATTTAACAATCATAAAAATGACCACACCACCAACCACATCAATACTTGCACCAATACCTGCATCACCACGTGCATCACAATGCGGGACCAATAACTGCACCAATAACTGCACCAATAACTGCACCAATAACTGCACCAATAACTGCAACAAGGACTATCCAACACCAAAAGATGCGGTCCATCTGCAAAAAAATAAAAAATAAAAAATTGATTAAAAAGAAATACTGAATGTGACACACCTAAATCATGTTTTGTGGAAATTTTTCCTTTCTATCAAAACACACGCTGCTTATGCAAAATACAGTGAAGTGACCATTTTAATCTTCTGACCAGTAGTCAGCAGTAGAGTCTTTGTGTTTTCTGTTCAGCATTGTGCAGTTTGCTTAAACCGAGCAAGCAATGAGGGGGACATTGTACATGTTTATTTGTGATACACGTTTCTGCTTTAATTACACTTCCTTTCTCTTGTCCATTACGCTCAGGCTAACTCTCAAATAAAGGCTGTATTAAAAGGCTATAATTTCCTAACCATGTCAAAGGGGTGAGTTTCAGGACTTTCAGGATCCTCTTTGATCAGGTGATTCTTCTTGGATCTGATTGTGTCGTCATCCTTCCTGTCCACATTGTGTCTAACGTCTGGAACAACAACATCTGGATTAAAGGTGTGAATAAATAAATTAGACTTTTCCCAATCAGAAACTGATGAGAGGCGTGTCGATATCGGGAATTTAGAGCAGATTCAAGTGCAGATTTTTATTGTGTAAAACACACAAAAACAACTAAATCTGTGGGAATTAGAACCTTAAACCAAAACCGAAGATCCAAGGCAGAAGCATGTGAGAGAATGAGAGAATGGGAAAATATATATTTGTCAGGTCACATTTGACTTCATGTCTATGCTGAAATAAAACACACACACACACACACACACACACACACACACACACACACACACACACACACACATACGTTTATGTACTGCATAAAAATCATAAGGATGTTTCAATCCAGAGTGACACTCAGTGAGGTTTGGTGAGGAAACAAAGCTCCCACAGAGCAACAAGTGATAGATGTTGGTTAAAGAGAGAGATGATGAAGCTAATCTGTGTCTATAGTCTCTCATATAATAAGACTAAATTATAATCTATATACAGATATGATTTCTTTTCTCCTAAACCCTACAAAGCCACAGTGTAAAACGCATGCAGTCTTCAGCAGGAGGACATGAAGACCTGCACTAAGCACTAACACTGTAAATCATTACATTATATTATTGATATAAATTTTAAAAAAGCTCAAGGTTTAAACATCACACGCTGAACTGTTTTTTTTACATCATGAATTAAATAAATAATTATATGAATTTAAACAAGAAGAGTCTGGTGAGTAGAATTCTCTTTGTAATATTTAACAATCAAAAAAATGACCACACCAATAACCATACCAGTACTTGCACCAATACCTGCATCACCAGGTGCATCACACCGTACATCATCACATGCACCAGTAACTGCAGCATGGTCCACCTACAAAAAAAATTAAAAGTGATTAAAAAGAAATACAGAATGTGTCTTAACTAAGTTATTCTTTGTGGAAATATTTTCTTTCTATAAAAACACTTCACATGCAAATACAGTGAAGTGACCATTTTAATCTTCTGACCAGTAGTCAGCAGTAAAGTCTTTGTGTTTTCTGTTCAGCATTGTGCAGTTTGCTTAAACCGAGCAAGCAATGAGGGGGACATTGGACATGTTTATTTGTGATACACGTTTCTGCTTTAATTACACTTCCTTTCTCTTGTCCATTACGCTCAGGCTAACTCTCAAATAAAGGCTGTATTAAAAGACTATAATTTCCTAACCATGTCAAAGGGCTGACATTCAGTACTTTACCTCAGAGTGATCCTCTCTGATCAGGTGATTCTTCACGGCTCTGATTGCATCTCATTGCGCGGACATCTCAACAGCCCTTGATCTTCATGAAAGAGACAATCTACAACAAACACATCCTTCCTGTCCACATAGGATCTGACAACTGGAACAACAGCATCTGGATTAAAGGTGTGGTGGAGCATCACGAGAACGATCGGCTTATCCTCTGATAGAGAAAGAGAGAGAGAGAGAGAGAGAGAGAGAGAGAGAGAGAAAGAGAGAGAGAATTTGATAACACTGAGTTAATAAATTAGACATTTTCCTCATCAGTAACTGATGAGAGGTGTGTGAATATCAAGAATTTAGAGCAGACTCAAATGCAGATTTTTGTAAAAATATAAAACAACATCTAAATCTGTGGGAATTAGAGCCATAAACCGAAACCAAAGGTCCTAGGCAGAAGCATGTGAGAGAATGAGAGAATGGGACACAAGCAACAAAAGCTTGACAGTGAGATGCTAAAACACAGGGACTTATAGAATGGTGCTAATCAGGGTGAAGAGTGCTAATTTTTAACATTTTAATTTTTATTGTATATTTTTATATTTCTGTAAAGCTTTGTAATTTCTTTGAGACAATGTCCATAATATTGCTATTCAATCTGAACTGAATAGAAACTAGACATGGGTGTGAGTGACTGAAAAGCTATCATGACAGTAGAATATTAAATGACAGTAGTGCTGATGCTTATTGCAGTTTATTTTATCTCTTAAATTCCCAGTTTATTATTCAGTTATTTATCTGATTAACTCTTTCCTGTAAAATCAAGTGTTTTGTACTTACTAGGAATCTTATTCATTGCAGCCTGAATGTCAGTTCCAGCTCGAGACACGACTGGGACAAAAGCAATGATGTCATCACTGTCTCTAATGGAGTGGACTTCACGAAGCCTTGTTGATATTGTGAGACGATCGATAAAGGTCTTGTGGGAATCCATGGTGTTCCCAAGGACCATGACAAAACATCTGGTAATTCCTGGAAGGCCAGGGAAAAAAACCCAACAGCAAACATAATAAGAGAGATTTAGGTTTAAGAAGTATATTAATACATTATACGTGTATTATACAGTATATCATGATGTATATTATGATTTTAAGTATACTTTATTTTTTAAATATACTTCATTAGATTTATAAGCTGTTAAATAAGAAATAATTATTGTAAATGTTTTATTTTGTCAAGAATAAATGTCCAAGGTTAAATAGATAAATCTCAAGCTATAAATGACTCAGCAAATGTGAATGCTGCAGTTTCCCGAGTCATCCACAGAGCAAATGATTAAACAGCATCAGAATAAAATCACTTGATATACATTAACATTTTATCAGGAACACATACCTTGAATCATTTTGAAGGTAAAATTTTAGTCCAGTTACTCGATGCACAGGGAGTCCGTTGGAAAACGAGTGATGTGCAAAGCACAGTTAGAGGAAATGAGAGAAGAAGGGTCTCTGTTACTTTTACTTTCACTATTAGAGAGCAGACTGCATTGCAGTGTCTATAATTAAAGCAATTTCCAGAATGTTCTTAGAGTCTCCACCTTTTCCTGTTTAATATAATACAGCAGTTCCAAATCCTCCTTGTACTGGGGAAATGAACTCTTTTAGCAAAATATCTTCCAAAAATCTTCATACTTAGTTTATTTATTCATTTATTTATTTATTTATTTATCATTGTTGGATCAGCAAGCTGTTTCAACATGGTAAGCACATCACACTGATGCCAAACTTATCAATTCAAAGAGACATTTGTACTGAGATATTACATTATGGATACAGAGGGTAAGAATTTAAATTTCTTTGCATTAATTAATTATTATTGTTTTTTCTTTTGGCAACAAAATAAAAAAATATATACTATATAGAAGAAAAATCAGTTGGAAAAAACTAAAAATAAATCACTTGGAATCTGTTCCATATCATTTAACAAAAAACAGTAGTTCCCAGAATATCAAAGTCTACAAAAGGGGGTAGAGCTTTTTCGTATTTAGCTCCTAAACTTTGGAACAGTCTTCCTGACAGTGTTCGGGGCTCAGACACAGTCTCCCAGTTCAAACGTAGACTAAAGACATATCTCTTTACCCAGGCATACACCTAATACATCCCATAACTTTGTACTCCAAGACATCTGATTAAATGCACATCATCATCTAGTGCCTGCTAATATTATGAATAGCAGCTACGCTAATTCCTTTCCATTTGTTTCCCTTCTTCTACCCATCCCCGAGACACACAGAGATTGTGCCAGCTCCGGTGGCATCCAGAGATGGACCAGCTCCAGCCGGGTTCTGCTTTCTGAGGACTGGAGTATTCAAAGCAGCACTGCCAACCCTATGTGGACGACAACAACCTCCTAATTAATTTACACATAACATTCTACACATGCTGTATCTGCATCACACAACTAATGCAGAAAGGACATTGTTCATATCACACTCTCCGGTGTCACCCAGATGAGTCTGGTTCCTCTCAAGGTTTCTTCCTAATACCATCTAAGGGAGTTTTTCCTTGCCACAGTCGCCTGAGTCACCTCACGCTTGCTCACTAGGGAAAATTTTGTCTAACATCTAGGACTGTTTGTTTGTATGTTTATTGTTTCTTATGTTCTGTAAAGCTGCTTTGAGACAATGCTCTTTGTTAAAAGCGCTATACAAATAAAATTGAATTGAATTGAATTGAATTGAATTGAAAAAACGTTGTTTAATAATGAACAGACACGACTTCTGGTTTTAATATTTTTATTGCAATATACATTGCATTTAACAAACATTCAACCCTTACTAACAAATCCCTAGACTAGCGTTCATGCTGTCCTTTGATTAAAAAATTTTTTACAGGTGTCATTAAAAAGAGGAAAAAAAAGTGAAAAGGGGGGGGGGGGGTCAATAATAGGGCATTATCTAAAATGATCAATATAATCAATGGAAGGGCGTCACATCTTAAAGAAGTTTTTTCCGATCCTCTTAATGAGACTTAACCTTTTCGAGGTAGAGGCAAGACATCATTTCTCTAATCCACTGATTATGTGTGGGTGGGAGGGGATCTTTCCACTTTAATAGGATGGCTCTACGTGCTAAGAGAGAAGAGAAGGCAAGGATTTTACTCATTGATGCCTACAACCATGACTCCTTTGAAGCAACTCCAAACAAAGCTACAAGAAAATCTGTGTTGAAGAACCACAGAGAGGGTGTTAGATATTGATCGCCAGTAAGACTCTAATTTAGGACATGTTCAGAACATGTGAATTAAAGTACCCTCAGCACACTGACATCTATTGCATAAAAAGCTAGTGCCAGAAAATGGCACCTGTAAACACTACACTAAGATACAGAAATCAGTCATATATGCAGATTGAAATGGAAATATACAGGTATTGTTACAATTTAAAACATTTTAATTAATAAGTATTATTTAAATAAAAGGGATTTTTGCTCATCATGAAAAAATCTGGATATCATTACTATAACTCAATATTTATTTGAAGATAGAAATAACTTTCCTTTTTAATTTCCTGATTCACTTGACAATGAAATGTTTATTTGTAATTTCAGAAAATGATTTAAAAAAAGACCATTGAAATATTTTCATTTAAACATTATTCCTTTCCATTGTCTGTACCGATTATCCGATCTATCATCGGGTCACAGGGAGCAGTCGCAGGAATCTCAGGCATCATCGGGCATCAAGGCAGGATAAACCCGGGACAGAGTGCCAACACATTGCAGGGCGCACACACACACTCATACTGTACAGGCAATTTAGAGATTCCAATCAGCCTAGAAGTATGTCTTTGGACTGTGGGAGGAAACAAAAGCACCCGCAGGGAGCATGCAAACTCCACACACACAGTGGGTGGGAGCGAGACTTGAACTCAAGATGCTGGAGGTGTGAGGCAAACGTGCGAACCACTAAGCCACCATGCACTATTTGTAATTTTTATATTACAGTAATATTTGTATATTTCTGTAAAGCTCTGTAATTTGAGACAATATCTATAAAAGTGCTATACAAATGAATTTAATTAAATTGAAATGAGACACGGGTGTGAGTGACTGAAAAGCTATCATGACAGTAGAGTAGTGGTGATTCTTATTGCAGTTTATTTTATCTATAAAATTCCCAGTTTATTATTCAGTTATTTATCTGATTAACTTTTTTCTGTAAAATCGAGTGTTTTGTACTTACTAGGAATCTTATTCAATGCAGCCTGAATGTCAGTTCCAGCTCGAAACACGACTGGGACAAAAGCAATGATGACATCACTGTCTCTAATAGAGTGGACTTCACGAAGCCTTGATGACATTGTGAGATGATCCATAAAGGTCTTGTGGGAATCCATGGTGTTCCCAAGGACCATGACAAAACATCTGGTAATTTCTGTAACACCAGGAACAAAAAATAAACAGCAGCAAACATAATAAGAGAGATTTAGGTTTAAGAAGTATGTCATACATTATAAGTGGATTATACAGTATATCATATTGTGTATTATAATACTGTGCAAAAGTTTTTGTCAAGTGTGAAGAAATGCTGTAAAGTAAGAATGATTTTAAAAATATACATTTGTCAGAAAAATATACATTTGTCAGGTCACAGTTGATTTCATGTCTATGCTGGGTTGACTTAAACAGAACACACGCACACACACACACACACACACACACACACACACACACACACACACACACACACACACACAAAAATTCAAAAGGATGTTTCAATCCAAATGACATATTATTGATATAAATCTAGAAGAAGCTCAAGGATGAAACATCATGCACGCTAAACTGTTTTTTTTAAAATCAGGAATTAAATAATTAATGATAATTTATGAGAATTTAAACAAGAGGAGTGTGGTGAGTAGAATGCTCTTTGTAATATTTAACAATCATAAAAATGACCACACCACCAACCACATCAATACTTGCACCAATACCTGCATCACCACGTGCATCACAATGTGGACCAATAACTGCACCAATAACTGCACCAATAACTGCAACAATAACTGCACCAATAACTGCAACAAGGACTATCCAACACCAAAAGATGCGGTCCATCTGCAAAAAAAAATAAAAAATAAAAAATTGATTAAAAAGAAATACTGAATGTGACACACCTAAATCATGTTTTGTGGAAATTTTTCCTTTCTATCAAAACACACACTGCACATGCAAAATACAGTGAAGTGACCATTTTAATCTTCTGACCAGTAGTCAGCAGTAGAGTCTTTTGTGTTTTCTGTTCAGCATTGTGCAGAGGTTTGAGCCCCCGCATAGGGCGGGGGCTGAGCTGGATGTGACAATCTTAATGAAGAAGAAGTTTATTGCAGCGTCGCAGTGACAAAATACATAAAGTACTTTGGGTTCATCGGAATTAAAAAGAACCCAGAAAAAATCCTGCTCACACATTTTATACAGTGTTTCCCGTGTGTAATTGAAATGAGTTTCACTTTAAATGTAAATTACTGAGTATCCCCCAAATGGCTGGGTGATACTATTGCCTAGCCGGATGTCCTTAATGGTAATCGCAGTCACGTACACCTTGGCTTGGTATTGTTACAGGTGTGATCACCCAAATGGTCGGGCAATACTGAATGGTAATCATGGTCACGTATACCCTTTGTTCAGTGATGGTCCTTGATGTCTGCATTAATGACATTAACATAGTGTCCAGTTTTGGTATTTCAAAATCAAACTCTGGGATGTCTTCCACAAAACCTAGTTGTTCCTCTGGATTCAATGACATTGTCTGTAAAGTGACATTTACATATGGAAAGTAATAATTTCCTATGGACCAATCAGTCTCTGAAACTATGCAAAATTATTTCCGGCTGAGCAGGCCCAGGAAGTGTCCTTAGGTTTATTGATTACAGTCTCATTCCACCACCTCAAAATCTGAATGGGTGGGATGCTGTTGGTGGATTTTGATGGTTTCCCTCCCTGACGAGAGAAGGGCAGGTGGGTACCTTCCATTAAAGGACCATAATATAAATTATAAAATCCAGCTATAAAATCCAGCAGGAATAGGATGAGAAGAAACCCTGGCCATTTGGATGATGTAACTGTAAGGGATGGGTAATTTGCATTTACCCAATCTATCCATAAATGTCTTTATATTGTCTGAAGTGGAATTAAAACAGTCGTTAAGTCCAAACCACTTCATAAGGACCTCCTCAGTGAAGAGAGTAGGTGGAACCTTTCCGGCCAATACTTCCTTCAAAATGTGGGTGATTTCCTGATGTTTGATGGAGGCAAACTGTGCACAGTACAACTGTTTCTGCATGGTATTGAAAGCTTTTTTAGTCTGTTGAGCTATGATAGAGAGGGCAGATGCAATGGACGGTTTCCTTTTCTTCACTTAGTCCCGCTTGCAGATAGGCATCCGTTTGCAGAACCTGTTGTCCAACAAGAGCTTTTAATTTGAGTTCATTCTGTTCTTGAGCACTTATCCAGTTGGAGATGCCTAAACCCGTTCCGGTGGCCCCAAGCATATTGTCAACAAATCCGAGCAACTTCCGTCTAGAAGAGACACCCTCTATGTGATCCTCTGGATGGTCTTCCAGCATCTGCTGTGGAGGAGCTGGTAGCTACGGCTCCATGGTATCTCAAGAATGCCGTTGACAGTAGATCCTTGTACATTTCAGTCACACTCCCTCCCCGGCATCGCTCATCCATGTCTGGAGACCAAGCTGTTAGATTTAGTAGTACTGGAACATGGACCCATTGGAGGTTGTTGATCAGCACCCCTGGATATGGTCTCATCATTATGCCAGAAGGTGGGGCTGGTTGCAGTTCTGGGCACTCTTGCATCGTCACCATCACCGGAAGGACCACTGCCAGGACTCAGGGCCACATCTCTGGATCTGTTAGTCAGGAAGTTCTGAAAAAAACATGCAAATGTTAAATACCCCCCCCCCCCTTTTTTTTTTTTACACAGGTCAACAACAACAATTCAATTCAATTAAATTTTATTTGTGTAGCGCTTTTAACAAAGAGCATTGTCTCAAAGCAGCTTTACAGAACATAGGAAACAATAAACATACAAACAAACAGTCCTAGATGTTAGACAAAATTTTCCTTAGTGAGCGAGCCTGAGGTGACTCAGGCAACTGTGGCAAGGAAAAACTCCCTCAGATGGTATTAGGAAGAAACCTTGAGAGGAACCAGACTCAAAAGGGAACCCATCCTCATCTGGGTGACACACGGAGAGTGTGATATGAACAATGTCCTTTCTGCATTAGTTGTGTGATGCAGATACAGCATGTGTTATGTGTAAAATGTCCACATAGGGTTGGCAGTGCTGCTTTGATTACTCCAGTCCTCAGAAAGCAGAACCCGGCTGGAGCTGGTCCATCTCTGGATGCCGCCAGAGCTGGCACAATCTCTGTGTGACTCGGGGGTGGGTAGAAGAAGGGAAACAAATGGAAAGGGATTAGTGTAGCTGCTATTCATAATATTAGGAGGCACTAGATGATAATGTGCATTTAATCAGATGTATTGGAGTACAAGGTTATGGAATTTATTAGGTGTATGCCTGGCTAAAGAGATACAGTGGGGCAAAAAAGTATTTAGTCAGCCACCAATTGTACAAGTTCTCCCACTTAAAAATTTAGAGAGGCCTGTAATTTTCATCATAGGTACACTTCAACTATGAGAGACAGAATGAGAAAAAAAAATCTGATTTTTAAAGAATTTATTTGCAAATTATGGTGGAAAATAAGTATTTGGTCACCTACAAAAAAGCAAGATTTCTGGCTCTCACAGACCTGTAACTTCTTCTTTAAGAGGCTCCTCTGTCCTCCACTCGTTACCTGTATTAATGGCACCTGTTTGAACTCGTTATCAGTATAAAAGACACGTGTCCACAACCTCAAACAGTCAGACTCCAAAGTCCACTATGGCCAAGACCAAAGAGCTGTCAAAGGACACCAGAAACAAAATTGCAGACCTGCACCAGGCTGGGAAGACTGAATCTGCAATAGGTAAGCAGCTTGGTGTGAAGAAATCAACTGTGGGAGCAATTATTAGAAAATGGAAGACATACAAAACCACTGATAATCTCCCTCGATCTGTGGCTCCACGCAAGATCTCACCCCGTGGGGTCAAAATGATCACAAGAACGGTGAGAAAAAATCCCAGAACCACACGGGGGGACCTAGTAAATGACCTGCAGAGAGCTGGGACCAAAGTAACAAAGGCTACCATTAGTAACACACTACGCCGCCAGGGACTCAAATCCTGCAGTGCCAGACGTGTCCCCCTGCTTAAGCCAGTACATGTCCGGGCCCATCTGAAGTTTGCTAGAGAGCATTTGGATGATCCAGAAGAGGATTGGGAGAATGTCATATGGTCAGATGAAACCAAAATAGAACTTTTTGGTAAAAACTCACCTTGTCGTGTTTGGAGGAGAAAGAATGCTGAGTTGCATCCAAAGAACACCATACCTACTGTGAAGCATGGGGGTGGAAACATCATGCTTTGGAGCTGTTTTTCTGCAAAGGGACCAGGACGACTGATCCGTGTAAAGGAAAGAATGAATGGGGCCATGTATCGTGAGATTTTGAGTAAAAACCTCCTTCCATTAGCAAGGGCATTAAAGATGAAATGTGGCTGGGTCTTTCAGCATGACAATGATCCCAAACACACCGCCCGGGCAACGAAGGAGTGGCTTCGTAAGAAGCATTTCAAGGTCCTGGAGTGGCCTAGCCAGTCTCCAGATCTCAACCCCATAGAAAATCTTTGGAGGGAGCTGAAAATCCGTGTTGCCCAGCGACAGCCCCAAAACATCACTGCTCTAGAGGAGATCTGCATGGAGGAATGGGCCAAACTACCAGCAACAGTGTGTAAAAACCTTGTGGCGACTTACAGAAAACGTTTGACCTCTGTCATTGCCAACAAAGTGTATATAACAAAGTATTGAGATAAACTTTTGTTATTGACCAAATACTTATTTTCCACCATAACTTGCAAATAAATTCTTTAAAAATCAGACAATGTGATTTTCTGGATTTTTTTTTTCTCATTCTGTCTCTCATAGTTGAAGTGTACCTATGATGAAAATTACAGGCCTCTCTCATCTTTTTAAGTGGGAGAACTTGTACAATTGGTGGCTGACTAAATACTTTTTTGCCCCACTGTATGTCTTTAGTCTACGTTTGAACCGGGAGACTGTGTCTGAGCCCCGAACACTGTCAGGAAGACTGTTCCAAAGTTTAGGAGCTAAATACGAAAAAGCTCTACCCCCTTTTGTAGACTATATTCTGGGAACTACCAGAAGTCGGGAGATCTTAAGGAGCGTGATGGATTGTAATGTGTTAGAAGACTGGCTAGATACGTGGGAGCTAAACCATTTAGGGTCTTGTATGTAAGTAGAGCTAGTTTATAATCAATTCTAAACTTAACAGGTAGCCAGTGCAGGGATGATAATATTGGGGTTATATGGTCATACTTTCTTGACCTGGTAAGGACTCTAGCAGCTGCATTCTGGACTAACTGTAGCTTGTTTATTGAAGATGCAGGACAACCACCAAATAACGCATTACAATAGTCCAGTCTGGAGGTCATGAATGCGTGAACTAGCTTTTCTGCATCAGATACAGATAAAATGTTCCTAAGCTTGGCAATATTTCTGAGGTGGAAGAAGGCTATTTTTGTAATATCGGAAATATGTTTTTCAAAGGACAAACTGCTGTCTAATATTACGCCCAGGTCTTTCACTGTAGAGCTAGTAGTAATAGAACATCCTTCTAAGTACAGGTTGAATTTTGAGAGCTTCTGTGTACTGGTTTTTGGACCAATCAGTAATATCTCCGTCTTATCAGGATTTAATAATAGAAAATTATCAGTCATCCAGTCTTTAATATCTTTAACGCACTCTGTTAATCTAGACAGTTTAGATATTTCATCTGGTTTTGATGAGATATATAACTGTGTATCGTCAGCGTAACAATGGAAACTAATCCCATGCCTTCTAATAATGTTGCCTAAGGGAAGCATGTATATTGAGAAAAGCAGAGGTCCTAAATCTGAACCTTGTGGGACCCCATATTCCACTGGCATTACACTGGACATTTCTCCATTTAAATCTACAAAATGGTATCGATCAGACAGGTAGGATCTGAACCATTTTAACGCCTGTCCCTGAATACCTATGTGATTTTGTAAGCGGTCTACGAGAATGTTATGATCTAAAGTGTCGAATGCAGCACTAACATCAAGTAAGACTAATATTGAGATGCAGCCTTGGTCCGAAGCTAAAAACAAGTCATTTGTGATCTTAACTAGTGCAGTTTCTGTGCTATGATGGGGCCTGAAACCTGACTGAAACTCTTCAAGGATATTGTTTTCCTGTAAGAAGGAGCATAATTGAGTAGACACAACCTTTTCTAATATTTTAGATATAAAGGGAAGGTTTGAAATCGGTCTGTAATTTAATAAGTCATTAGGGTCTAGTTTAGGTTTCTTAAGAAGAGGCTTAATAACTGCTAGCTTGAAAGGTTTAGGGACGTGACCTAAACATAACGAGGAATTAATAATGTTGAGGAGAGGCTCTCCAGCTGTGTGTATCACTTCTTTCAGTAATCTAGTTGGAATTGGATCTAACAAACATGTTGTTGAATTAGCCGTGGTGATAAGTTTATACAGCTCTTCCTTCCCTATACCTGTAAAGCATTGTAGCTTTGAATGTGGAGCTTTAGGTTGGACTAGGTCACCGGATGCTGTCAAACGTTGAACATCCATTATTTTATTCCTGATTCTATCGATTTTGTCGGTGAAAAAGTTCATAAAGTCCTCACTATTAAGCTGTGATGGAGTACTCTCTTCAGATATCTGATGTTTTGTCAATCTAGCCACTGTACTAAATAAGAATCTGGGATTGTTTTGGTTTATTTCTATAAGTTTGCTCAAATGCACCAGCCCTAGCAGCTTTTAGAGCCTGTCTATAGTTGGACATACTGTCTTTATACGCAATTCTAAAGACTTCTAATTTAGTTTTTCTCCATTTTCGCTCGAGGTTACGGGTTGCTCTCTTGAGGGCGTGAGTGTGACTATTATACCATGGTGCAGATGTTTTATCTCTGACCCTTTTTAATCGGACGGGGGCAACAGTATCTAGTGTGCTGGTGAAAATAGTGCCTATGCTGTTAGTTAATTCATCTAAGTCATCTGTATTTAGGGGTCTGGTGAGAAGTTGAGACAGATCCGGTAGATTACTTGTGAATCTGTCTTTAGTGGTCGGGATAATAGTTCTACCGAGTCGATAATGAGGGGAGACATGTCTAATATTTTCTACAGGTAGAGTGTACACTAAGAGGTGATGGTCTGTGATATCATCACTTAGAGGTAGAACAGCTATATGAATGACATCTGTTCCATGTGATATAACTAAATCTAATGTATGGTTAAAACGATGAGTTGGTCTAGTAATGTTTTGTTTAACCCCAAAAGAATTTAATAAATCCATAAATGCGAGTCCTAAGGCATCATTGGAATCGTCTACATGAATGTTAAAGTCTCCTGCAATCAACACTTTGTCATAATTAATCAGTAGGTCTGAGAGTAAATGTGCAAACTCTTTAAGAAAATCGGCGTAGGGCCCCGGGGGTCTATATACGGTGGCCAGTGCAAGATATAGTAGAGATTTTTTATTTATGTCTGTGAGTGTAACATTAAGGACAAGCACTTCGAATGAGTTAAACCTGGGTACTGTTTTCTGAGTAACGTTAAGAGAGTTGCTATAAATAGTTGCAACACCACCTCCACGACCAGTCTGACGGGGCTCATGCTTATAGCAAAAGCCTGACGGAGTGGACTCATTCAGACTAATGAATTCATTTGGCCTAAGCCAGGTTTCAGTAAGGCAGAGTGTATCAAAACTATAATCTGAGATCATTTCATTAACAATAAGTGCTTTCTGTGCAAGGGACCTAATGTTGAGAAGCCCAAACTTTAGGAATTGTTTTTCTTTAATTATTTGGCGTTTTTCAGGTATAACTGTGATTAGATTATTTCGAGGGCTATTAATGAATTTATTCTTTGATCTCACTATTTGGGGAACAGACACAGTCTCTATAAGATGAGCTATATGTGCACTCGTATCAATCTGGTGAGCTGAGCAGTAGCTATCATAATTGTAATCTGGGTTATGGCTTACCAGTCAGATGGTGCGTAGTGTCCTGGAGATGTTGTCTGAGAGGACTGCTGCTCCAACTCTGCTTGGGTGCAGGCCATCAGGACGGTAGAACCTAGGACGCTCCCAGAAAAGATTCCAGTTATCAACAAAAGGTAATTTCTGATCTTGACACCATGACTGTAACCATTCATTAAAAGCAAATAGTCTACTGAACCTCTCGATTCCTCACTGGAACGTGGGAAGTGGTCCTGACACGATGATCCTCGTCGTGGGCGATGTGGTGCGTACCAGCTCCACCAGGCTCCTGAAGTCCTTCTTCAGGATCTCCAACAACAACAACAACAACAACAACAACAAAATACTAATATTTTCCTTATTTTTCCATTAGGCATGGCCCTGTAGGATTACCATCTGGACCTTGGTATGGTTTCATCTGGTCAATGTGAAACCATTTCTTTACTTTTCTGTTTTTGGTTTTATGACAGAACTTGTAAACCGAGTCTCCGCATTTGTCAATTATTGTGTATGGTCCCACCCAGTTAGCGGTCCATGGACCATCATGGTGATAGTTCTTTACCATAACTACATCACCAAGCTCGAATTTGTGATTGTGTATGTCCTGATCATAATACATCTTATTGTATTTTTGACTGAGTCCAATTTGCTGTGCAGCTTGGTGATACATGGCTGGTAAAGAGCGATACAGACTTTTGAGAAACGTTTCAGTTGTCCATCCTTCAATCATTGGTTTGGGGAGTTCAAAGAAAAGGTGTTCAGGTAATCTCATTTTCCTTCCTGTCATCAACTCATGAGGACTATAACCTGTGCTTTTATGTACAATTCCCCTTACTAACATTAAGATACTTAGGAGATTTTGGGCCCAATTGTGACCATTCTCTAAAACCATTTTCCTCAAAGCTGTTTTCAGTGTTCGGTTCACTCTTTCTACCCCTTCTGAAGATTGTGGGTGCTGTGCTATATGAAGCCAATGTTTTATCCCAAGCAGTTTTGCAAGATCTGAGTGAACCTTTCCCATGAAATGGGTGCCTCTATCACTTTCTAAACTTAAAGGAAGGCCAAATCTACAGTAGATTTGTTCCCAAAGTACTCGTGCTGTGTTAGAAGCTGTGTCAGACTTGATTGGGAATGCCGCAATCCATTTGCTAAACGTGTCGATAACCACTAGAATATATCATTATCCACCTTTGGCTGCAGGTAAAGGACCAATATAATCAATCTGGAGGTTTGTCCATGGGCCTTCAGCAAGGCACGTAGGTCTTAAATGGATTGATTTGAGCACATGTTAAGCAATTTGCGCAGTAATCTTTCACAACATTATCCATACTTGGCCACCAAAAGATATTTGCTATCCTGTCTTTCACCTTTGTTACACCTAAGTGTCCCCCTTGATTGTGGATATGATACAAAATGTCATTCCGCAATCTTGTAGGTGGAACCCACACTGGACTGTCGTCATTTTTGTACAGTAATATGTTATCATGTACCAGTAAATGTGCATCATACTGAGCAAATGGACCATCAACAATCTTTTGTGCAATCTTTTTCATTCTGACTGCTTCTGTTATTAAGGGATCACTTTGTTGAGCGCTTTTGAGATCTACTGGATCTGTAATGTTGATGTTGGCAATTAGTTCTTGCTCTTGCTCTTGATCTGAAAATGTTAGTCCCTCCACAGCAGCTTTCTTTGCTAACTCATCAACCGTCAAATTACCGTCACCATGCTTGTCTGTCCCTTTCTTCTGATGTGCTTTGACTTTCAACAATGCAATCTTACGGGTGCTATTCTTCACAGCCGACCACAAAGCCTGAATTGGACCACAATGAATCAGAGGTTGACCATCGGCACTAGTAAAACCCCTTTTCTGCCAAATCGGCAAATACTCTGTAAGAGAATTGACCACAAATGCAGAATCTGAATATATGTTCAAATCTGAATTTGGAAAGACCTTTAACGTCTGTAACACTGCTGTTACTTCTGCTTTCTGGGCTGAAAACTGAGATGGACATTTATACAGAAAATTTATTTTGTCGGAATGGATGGCAAAACCAGTATGGTATTGTCCATTTTGCCGGTATCTAGAACCATCAACATATACATCCACAGCTCCTTCAATAGCTTTTACCTCAAAGACACTTTCAGGGGGTCGACTGTGTTCATCTTCACAAATTCAATTCAATTCAATTCAATTCAATTTTATTTGTATAGCGCTTTTAACAAAGAGCATTGTCTCAAAGCAGCTTTACAGAACATAAAAAAAAACAATAAACATACAAACAAACAGTCCTAGATGTTAGACAAAATTTTCCCTAGTGAGCGAGCCTGAGGTGACTCAGGCGACTGTGGCAAGGAAAAACTCCCTCAGATGGTATTAGGAAGAAACCTTGAGAGGAACCAGACTCAAAAGGGAACCCATCCTCATCTGGGTGACACACGGAGAGTGTGATATGAACAATGTCCTTTCTGCATTAGTTGTGTGATGCAGATACAGCATGTGTAGAATGTTATGTGTAAAATGTCCACATAGGGTTGGCAGTGCTGCTTTGAATACTCCAGTCCTCAGAAGCAGAACCCGGCTGGAGCTGGTCCATCTCTGGATGCCACCGGAGCTGGCACAATCTCTGTGTGACTCGGGGATGGGTAGAAGAAGGGAAACAAATGGAAAGGGATTAGCGTAGCTGCTATTCATGATATTAGGAGGCACTAGATGATGATGTGCATCTAATCGGATGTATTGGAGTACAAAGTTATGGGATGTATTAGGTGTATGCCTGGCTAAAGAGATATGTCTTTAGTCTACAAATGTGTGGAGTACCTTCATACAAGAGTGTTCAGGGCAGCATTGAGTTGGGTTTGTACACAGTCTTCATATTCTTGGATCCTAAATCTAATGTCCACCTGCCTAGAGTAGCACTCGATACTCCCTTAACTTCTCCAGTTAAAAGAAGCTGTAGTGGTGTGTGTGGGGTATGTAGAGTAACTTCATTGAATCCATATATGTACTTGAAATGTGCCATTGCCCAATGAACAGACAGAAGGTGTCGTGTACAGGAATCAAACGTTTTTTCAACTGGGGAGAGTACTCGTGAAGCATAAGCAATTAGGCGCAAATTTCCCTGCACTTCCTGAAGGAGGACAGCTGACAGTGCCTCCTCTGTTTCCGCTGTCTGTAAAATAAATGGCTGTGTCCTGTCTGGATTACGTAAAGCTGGAGCTTCGATTAGTGCTACTTTCAATTTTTCAAATGCTGTCTGATGCTCAGGGCCCCAATTTAAGGAATCAGTCTTTTTTCTTTTTCCTGAAAGAAGAGTGTTCAGAGGTTTTGCAATGTTGGAAAAGCCTTCAATGAATTCTCTACAAAGCTTAAAGCTGTCACTGATACAGGTACTGTAAGTCTCTGAATGATTTCCAGCTTGTGAGGATCAGGTGTACACCCCCTTCGCTTATCTTTATGCCTAGATAAGTGGCCTCAGATTTAAGCAATTGGGCCTTTTTTGGATTTAATTTGAATCCTTCCTCTTTCAGTATCTGAAGTAGCTCTGCCAGCAATGTGAGATGTTCTTCCCTGGTAGCAGTCTGCAATAATAGATCATCCACATACTGAATCAAACATTCAGGTTTAGAAAACCGTTCTAGTATTTTGGCCAAACACTGGTGGAATAAAGTAGGGGAGTTTACAAAACCTTGTGGAAGAACATTCCATGTGTACTGTGTGTTTTTAAACTTGAACGCAAACTTGTACTGACACTCTGGGTGTAATGGAATTGACCAGAAGCCATTGGACACATCAAGAGCTGAGTAATACCTAGCCTCTGGTAAGAGAGATGCTAAAACATCAGGTGTGGATGCCACTACAGGTGCACAAGTCCACAGTCCACAGTGGTTCTCCCTCTTCCATGAAACCTTGCGACCATTGTTCTGATAAGGTTTTCTAACACCTATTGCTGAAACAGGATGAGATTTCTTTGCAATAGTGTTACTGTTGTAAAACTGGGTCATTTTTGCAATGATGTCGTTGTATTCTGACAGATGGGTCACAAACATTGTCACTGCAGAACGTGTGAATGGGTCACATTTGTTAATCAGTGCAGATTTGAAACTTACGTCATTCGTAGTAATATCAGGATTGCCACTAAGTTTTGAATGCCTCCAATAATCGCTCTGAAAATGCCATTGGGTGCTCACCTTTCCTCATATGCACATCATATATTTTATCCCAGTTAACTGACATCACACCTAGAACTTCAAGTAATGCTTGTTTTCTCTTTAACTTATTAGCCGTTCGGGTCTTCACTTTCTGATTTAAGGCTCCAGGCAGAGTCTCAGGCAAACACATAGTTAACACAATGTGTCAGAGTTTAGGCTTAGTTATGCTTTATTTTGACCACTAGAGGTCGCCATTGGACCCTCATGCCTATAATTTTCACCTTAGTTATCAGCTCTATTGTTTTCACATGTGTCTCCTTCTGTGTTGTGTATTTAAGCTGTGCTCTTTCTCTGCCTCTCTGTCTGGTTATTGTGATTCTCTAGCCAGTTGCTGCTGTAAGTGGTGCCTTTGTGCTAACGTGTTCTCCCGTGCCTTTTGGAGTATTTTCTTGTGTTTGTTTTTGGGAAGTTTTCCAGAGTTTTTGTTTGGAGATCATTGATGTTCCTTGTGGATTTCTTTCTTCCTTTTTTGTCTGGCTACTCTTATGTTTTGTGACTGCTTTGAAGAAAGGGATTATTTTACTCTTTTCTTTGTTTCAATAAACTCTTTGGAAGCAACTTAAGAAGGCATCTGACTATTGGGTTCATCCCCTGTCTGGGGGCTCAGTGGCAACTAAAAGACTGTCACACCAGAGACCTGAGTTCAAGACCTGATCCTGACAGAATAACCAGAACAACATAATGAACCCAGAGATGCCTGATCCTCAAGAACTCCTTGCCACAGTGGCTCAGCATGAATCCACCGTTCAACGCCTCGAGGCAGCTCTAGCTCAGCAGGAAACCTTAATGGCTACACACTCACAGGTACTGACTGATCTCATGACTTCTATCCGTCAGATTTTTGACCGACTGCCTTCTACTTCTGCTACTGCTTCTGCTGCTTCTGTGCCCCTCCCAGATTCTCCAATGCCGTCCCCTTTGGCTGAGCCCCATCTACCTCCCCCGCAATGTTTCTCGGGTGATCCCAGTGCATGCGATGGGTTCCTGACTCAATGCTCTCTCACGTTTGAACTGCAACCATCCTCCTTCCCTTCCGATCGGGCCAAGATTGCATATGTTATTACCCTCCTTTCTGGTAAGGCCCTCTCCTGGGCAATGGCTGTCTGGAAGGCACAGGCACCCTTCTGTTCAAGTTACACTAGGTTCGTAGAGGAGTTCAAACAAGTCTTTGACCACCCTCTCAGTGGCCGGCAAGCCTCTAAGAACCTTCTCACCCTCCGACAAAAGAATGGCAGTGCCACTGAATATGCCATACAGTTTCGGACAATTGCAGCGGGGAGTGGCTGGAATGATGAGTCTCTCATGGTGTGTTTCTGGAACGGGCTATCTGAGGCGATCAAGGACGACCTGGCTATCAGAGAACCTGCCCGTGATCTTGAGAACCTTATCGATCAAGCAATCTGGCTGGATAATCGTTTGAGAGAGCGAAACCTGAACCGTCCTTGTGTTTCCGCCCTGTCTGCCAGCCCTACTCCTGCTCAAATGCTACCAGTTCCCCAAAATTCTCCCAAACCTATGCAGTTAGGTAGGACTCGACTTTCTCCTTCAGAACGAGACCGCCGTATGAGGGAGCGCTGTTGTTTATATTGTGGCTTGTATGGTCATTTTCGTCCCACCTGCCCAGAACTCTCGGGAAACGCCCCGTCCCGCACAGGCAAGGAAGGACTGTAACGGGACTAACAAGCACTACTTCACCTTCCAACTCTGGGTTGTTCCTACCCATCACACTCACTTGGGGAGACCAAAAACACATACTCCAGGCCTTGATTGATTCGGGCGCGGCCGGAAACTTCATGGATATTTCCCTTGCTAGAAGCCTCCAGATCCCCACTAATTCCCTCCCTGCTCCCCTAACTGTGACAGCCTTGGATGGAAGACCAGTAGCTCCTGGGAAAATAACCCACCTCACTTCTCCCCTTGATCTCTCCACCTACCAGCATCAGGAGAGAATATGCTTTCATCTTATACAGTTCCCTGTTATCCTTGGTTACCCCTGGCTCCTCCAGCATAATCCACACTTGGACTGGTCCACTGGCACAGTCCTCAGTTGGGGTTCCACCTGTCAGACCACATGCATGGGCCAGAGCTCCCCTGATCCTGTTCTCGAGTCTCAGGAATCCCTAGATCTGTCCCAAGTCCCTATTCAGTACCACCATCTCAAGGCAGTGTTCAGCAAAAAGAAGGCCACATCCTTACCACCTCATCGCCCCTACGACTGCGCCATTGAGCTACTCCCTGGAACCTGTCCCCCCCAGAGGCCGTATATTCTCATTGTCCCCCCCCCTGAATGCACTGCTATGGACAAGTACATCAATGAATCCCTTGCAGCAGGGATCATCCGCCCATCTACTTCCCCTGCTGGAGCTGGGTTCTTCTTTGTCAGTAAGAAGGATGGTGGGCTTCGGCCATGCATTGACTACAGGGGACTCAATAAGATCACACTTCGCAACCGCTATCCCCTGCCTCTAATGGCCACGGCCTTTGAAATCCTTCAAGAAGCTTCCATTTTCACCAAGCTTGATTTACGCAATGCCTACCATCTTGTGCGCATCAGACAAGGAGATGAATGGAAGACTGCCTTCAACACGCCCACTGGGCATTATGAATACCTAGTCATGCCGTTCGGTCTCACTAATGCCCCTGCAGTCTTCCAAGCTCTCATTAATGACATTCTCAGAGACATGCTCGACCAATTTGTGTTTGTCTACCTAGATGATATCCTCATCTTCTCGAGTTCCCTCCAAGAGCATGTGATACACGTCAGCAAGGTTCTCAGACGCCTGCTTGACAACCATCTATATGTCAAACCTGAGAAATGTGAGTTTCATGTGACCCAGGTCCAGTTTCTGGGGTTCATCAAGCCTGGCCAGATAAAAATGGACCCTCAAAGTTCAAGCAGTGGTGGATTGGCCCTCCCCCTCGTCGGTAAAGGAAGTGCAGCGTTTCCTTGGCTTCGCCAATTTTTATCGTAAGTTCATCCGGAACTTCAGCTCTGTAGCAGCTCCTTTATCTGCACTCACCAAGGGGAACACAGCTGGCTTTCATTGGGGCCCTGAAGCAGAGTTGGCCTTTAACAAACTCAAATGCCGTTTTACCTCTGCCCCTATTCTTATTCTCCCAAACCCTGAGATTCCCTTTACCGTGGAGGTCGATGCCTCAGATGTGGGAGTTGGAGCCGTGCTGTCCCAAAGGGGTGCGGACAACAAGCTCCACCCTTGTGCATTCCTTTCCCACCGCCTTACGCCAACTGAGAGGAACTATCACGTTGGGGATCGAGAGTTACTGGCGGTTAAGTTAGCACTTGAAGAGTGGAGACATTGGCTTGAGGGGGCAAAACACCCATTCCAAGTGCTTACAGACCACAAAAATCTGGAGTACATTCAGCAAGCTAAGCGACTCAACCCCCGCCAGGCATGTTGGTCTTTATTCTTCAACCGATTCCAGTTCATCTTATCCTACTGCCCCGGCTCTAAGAACCTAAAACCTGATGCACTGTCCCGGGTTTACGTAAACACACCTCACGAAGATGCCATTACACCAATTATCCCCAGTTCCAAGATAGTAGCCCCTATCAGGTGGGAGCTGGAAGGTACTGTGAAACAAGCCCAAGCCAGAGAACCTGACCCAGGAGGAGGGCCCACTAACTGTCTGTTTGTCCCGAAAACGGTCCGCTCCCAGATCTTCCAGTGGGGTCACTGCTCACGCCTAACTTGTCATCCAGGCACCTCACGTACTCTTGAGTTCCTCCAGAGACGGTTTTGGTGGCCAACTATCAAAGAGGACGTCACAACATTTGTAAAGGCCTGTCCCACATGCAACCAAGGTAAAGCCTCTCACCGTTCACCCCAGGGGCTATTGCACCCTCTTTCAATACCACATAGACCTTGGTCTCATCTTTCCATGGATTTTATCACTGGATTACCGCTATCACAGGGCAACACTGTCATCATGGTCATAGTTGACAGATTCTCCAAGGCAGCCCGGTTTGTTCCCTTGCCCAAACTGCCCACGGCAAAAGAGACTGCTGATTTGATTATAACCCATGTCTTTCGAGTCTTTGGCATCCCACAAGACATTGTGTCGGATCGAGGTCCCCAATTTTCCTCTCGTTTCTGGCGGGCATTTTGTCAGTCTTTGGGGGCTTCAGTGAGTCTATCTTCTGGGTTTCCACCCAGAATCCAATGGGCAAACAGAGAGGCTCAATCAGGATCTTGAGACTACCCTGAGGTGTATGGCAGCTAACAACCCATCCTCTTGGTCTTCCTTTGTCATGTGGGCAGAATATGCTCACAACACCCTTCGCTCCTCTGCTACAGGCATGTCCCCTTTCGAGTGCCAGTTCGGATATACTCCTTCACTGTTCCCTGAGCAAGAAGTGGAAACTGCAGTCCCCTCCGCTCAACAGTTCGTCAAGCGCTGCCGCCAGACATGGAAAAGGGCCAGACTTAAGCTCCTCAAGACCTCTCAGCAGTACCAGCACCAGGCTAACCGAAGACACAGGTCTGCCCCCACTCTGCGCCCGGGCCAAAGAGTCTGGCTCTCCACCAAGAACATTCCCTTGCGGACGGAGTCCCGTAAACTTTCCCAGAGGTTCATCGGGCCTTTTAAGATCTCCAGGAAAGTTAACCCAGTTACTTATCGTTTATACTTACCTAAGTCTTTAAAGATAAATCCCACTTTTCATGTCTTTTGTTAAAACCTGTTTTGTCTTCTCCTTTTCTTGCGAAAGGTAATCCTCCCTCTCCTCGTATCATCGGTGGCCAGCCAGCCTACACAGTCCACCGAGTACTGGATGTCCGTCAAGTACGTGGGTCCCGGCAGTACCTTGTGGACTGGGAAGGCTATGGCCCTGAGGAGCGCTCCTGGGTTCCTGCTAAGGACATCTTAGACCCCAAGCTCATTCAAGAATTCCATGCTCGCAAACCCAGTCATCCTGGAAGGAACGTCAGGAGTCGTTCCTAGAGGGGGGGGGTCCTGTCAGAGTTTAGGCTTAGTTATGCTTTATTTTGACCACTAGAGGTCGCCATTGGACCCTCATGCCTATAATTTTCACCTTAGTTATCAGCTCTATTGTTTTCACATGTGTCTCGTTCTGTGTTGTGTATTTAAGCTGTGCTCTTTGTCTGGTTATTGTGATTCTCTAGCCAGTTGCTGCCGTAAGTGGTGCATTTGTGCTAACGTGTTCTCCCGTGCCTTTTGGAGTATTTTCTTGTGTTTGTTTTTGGGAAGTTTTTCCAGAGTTTTTGTTTGGAGATCATTGTTCCTTGTGGATTTCTTTCTTCCTTTTTTGTCTGGCTACTCTTATGTTTTGTGACTGCTTTGAAGAAAGGGATTATTTTACTCTTTTCTTTGTTTCAATAAACTCTTTGGAAGCAACTTAAGAAGGCATCTGACTATTGGGTTCATTCCCTGTCCGGGGGCTCAGTGGCAACTAAAAGACTGTCACACCAGAGACCTGAGTTCAAGACCTGATCCTGACACAATGCATGGATCTTCTTCTTCTTCTTCTTCTTCTTCTTCTTCCCAACTTTGTCCCCCAAACGTCCAACATGAGCTGTCCCTCTGATGTACTCGTTCCTAACCCTGTCCAACCTTGTCACTCCCAAAGAGAACCTCAACATCTTCAGCTCTGCTACCTCTAGCTCTGACTCCTGTCTCTTCCTCAGTGACACTGTCTCTAAACCATACAGCATGGCCGGTCTCACCACTGTCTTGTACACCTTCCCCTTGATTCTCGCTGATATTTTCCTATCACACAGAACTCCCGTAACCTTTCTCCACCCATTCCAACCTGCCTGTAACTTCTTTACCTCTTTCCCACACTCTCCATTACTCTGGACTGTTGACCCCAAGTACTTAAACTCCTGTACCTTCGTCACCTCTTTACCCTGTAACCTTACTGTTCCACTTCCCTCCCTTTCATTCACACACATGTACTCAGTCTTACTACGACTGACTTTCATTCCTCTTCTCTCCAGCGCAAACCTCCACCTTTCCAGGTTTTCCTCCACCTGCTCCCTGCTCTCACTACAGATCACAATGTCATCTGCAAACATCATTGTCCAAGGAGACTCCTGTCTGACCTCCTCTGACAACTGGTCCATCACTATAGCAAACAGGAAGGGGCTCAGAGCTGATCCCTGATGCAGTCCCACCTCCACTTTGAACTCCTCTGTCTGACCTACAGCACACCTCACCACTGTCCTGCTCCTCTCATACATGTCCTGCACCACTCTGACATACTTCTCTGCTACTCCTGACTTCCTCATACAGTACCACAGCTCTTCTCTTGGCACCCTGTCATACGTTTTCTCCAAGTCTACAAACACACAGTGCAACTCCCTCTGACCATCCCTATACTTCTCCATCAAAATTCTCAGAGCAAAAATTGCATCTGTTGTGCTCTTTCTGGGCATGAAGCCATACTGTTGCTCACAGATTTCCACTACCATCCTTAACCTAGCTTCCACTACTCTTTCCCATAGCTTCATTGTATGGCTCATCAACTTTATCCCCCTATAGTTACTGCAACTCTGCACGTCACCCTTATTCTTAAAGATGAGCACTAACACACTTCTTCTCCATTCCTCAGGCATCCTCTCACTCTCTAAAACCCTGTTAAACAAACTAGCTAAAAATTCCACTGCTGCCTCTCCTAGACACTTCCAGACCTCCACCGGGATGTCGTCAGGACCAATTGCCTTTACACTTTTCATCCTCTTCAAAGCCTTCCTGACTTCATCCTTTCTAATCTTATCTACTTTCTGTTCCACAGAGTTCACCCCTTCTACTCTTTTTTCCCTCTCATTTTCCTCATTCATCAGCTCCTCAAAGTACTCCTTCCATCTCCTCTGTACACTCTCCTCACTTGTGAGCACCCTTCCATCTCTATCCTTAATAACTCTAACTTGCTGCACATCCTTCCCATCTCGATCCCTCTGCCTAGCTAACCTGTACAAGTCCTTCTGTCCTTCTCTAGTGTCTAACCTAGTGTACAACTCGTCATATGCCTTCTGCTTGGCCTTAGACACCTCCCTCTTCACTCTGTGCTGTAACTCCTTGTATTCCTGTCTATTCTCTTCAGCCCTGTTCATGTCCCACTTCTTCTTGGATAACCTCTCCTCTGGATACTATTCTGAACTTCCTCATTCCACCACCAAGTCTCCTTATCTTCTTTCCTCTTTCCAGATGACACACCCAGCACCTTTCTCCCCATCTCCCTGATCACTTCTGCTGTAGTTTCCCAGTCATCTGGCAGCAATACCTGACCACCCAGTGCCTGCCTCAGCTTCTGTCTAAATTCCTCACAACATTCCTCCTTTTTCAGCTTCCACCACTTGGTTTTCTTCTCTATCTCTATCTTTGACCTCTTCTTCTTACAGACCATCAAAGTCATCCTACACACCACCATCCTATGCTGTCTGGCTACACTCTTTCCCACAACCACTTTACAGTCACTAATCTCTTTCAGATTGCCTCTTCTACATAGGATGTAGTCTACCTGTGTTCTCCTAATTCCACTCTTGTAAGTCACTCTGTGCTCCTCTCTCTTCTGAAAATAAGTATTAACCACACCCATGTCCATCCTCTTAGCAAATTCCACTACCATCTGTCCTTCAAGGTTCCTTTCCTTAACTCCAAACTTGCCCATCACCTCCTCATCACCTGTGTTCCCCTCACCAACATGTCCATTAAAATCCGCTCCTATCACCACTCTCTCACCAGTGGGAATACTCTCCATCACCTCATCTAATTCACTCCAAAATCTCTCTTTCTCCTCTAACTCACAACCTACCTGTGGGGCATAACCAATAACAACATTCAACATCACCCCTTCAATCTCTAACTTCAGACTCATCACCCTGTCTGACACTCTCTTCACCTCCAGAACATTCCTCACAAACTCCTCCTTCAGGACCACACCTACCCCATTTCTCTTACTATCCACACCATAATAAAACAGCTTGAATCCTGCTCCTATACTACGAGCCTTGCTACCCTTCCACCTGGTCTCCTGTACACACAGTATATCCACCTTCCTTCTCTCCATCATATCAGCCAGCTCTCTACCTTTCCCTGTCATAGTACCAACATTCAGAGTTCCTATTCTCAGTCCTACACTCTTACCTTTCCTCTTCTCTCTCTGTCTGTGCACTCTCCTCCCTCCTTTACTTCTTCGACCAACAGTAGCCCAATTTCCACCGGCGCCCTGTAGGTCAAAAATTTAAATGAAATTTTGTATGAAATTCGTACTGATGATTCGCATGGTTAAATTTGGCAATGTTTTACACCGGATGCCCTTCCTGACGCAACCCTCTCTATTTATCTGGGCTTGGAACCGGCACAGAAGTCACTGGACTGTGACCCCCATGGCTAGATTAATGCATGGATCACCATCTGTAAATTTGTAAACATCCGCATATTGCTCCAAGTATTTTAAAAAATCTAGTGGATCTTGTTTGGCTGGATCAAATTTTCCAATACTCTTTATCACAGCTTCTAGCTCATTAGGATTGAACCCTCTGACCATAGTAGAGGTCATTGGTTCTTCCTCTCCTTCACTAGTACGCATTGTGCTGCTAGCATGAATTGGTGCCATGGGAAATCTAACTGTACAGTCAGAGTACTGACTGACTGAGAATCTCTTTCCGAATTCTCATCACTATCTTCATGCAAATTTATCATATTTGCACCTCGATTAGACAACATACCACCTATAGATACCTTACTGGTATTTCTCTCATTTGTGCTATTTTTGATCAGAAATTGACAAGCAGCCTTTGCTTCCTCCAATTCATTGGACAATGTCTCCACAGATGATATCAGCATGCTATTGTTAGTTCTAAAAAGTGCAATCTCGTTCTGCATTCTGACCTTTTCTTCTTTCCAGATCGTTTGAGTAGCCTGGAAATTTCTTTTACAGATTAGCCCGTCGTCGAGTCGATTGAAGTTGTTAATTTTCAGACTTTAATGTGTCTAGAGTCTTCCTAGTCACTTTGTATGAGGCAAGAACTGCTTGTAGTGCATTGGCAATTTTTCCTTTTTTATTCTTAGGCATTTTGTGATAACTTTCGAACTTTGCAATAGCCCACTCAGGCTTATCAACAATGTTCTCCATTCCATCAAACATTCCCTGAGAGCCGTGCTTAGCGATGTACTTAACAATCAGCTCTTCCATTGTCACAATCTTACTGAATTAGTTAGAGTTACTATACACAACTTTTGTGACTAAACATTATCTAGTTACTTTAAGATACCCGTTAGTCTATTTATTCACAGCTCCAGTACTTCGGACGCAAAATGAATACTACTACTACTTCTACTAATAATACAACTACTACCGATGACAATGCATCTGACAACAAAGAAAATGGCGAAGTGATGTACATTTGCACCAACTGGAACGAACTAAAACATTACTTTAATCAAATCAATGAACTATTCCAAAAAGTGGAGAAAATCAAAGAAATGGAAGAAATAAAAGTAAGACTAGAGGAACTTTTCTGAGACACTATTCTTTCAAGATTAGTGTCTCCACACAAGGTCTCAGAAACCACACCTTCCAATGACTCCGCCCTAACGCTGTACATATATATACGAGGCCGACTACAATTTGAGTTAAAAACTTCTGAACATCTCAGAACGAAATGTCTCAGGAATTCAGCCCCCTCTTTTACAGCCCGTCCACGTCCGTGGCTAAAGAGGTGACCTGCTCTGCCGATGAAAATACAACTGAAACCCTAGGAAAAAGAAATCTCACCTATCTGGCTACGAACGACGAGTTTGACGGGTGCATATCCACCACAGTGCTGGCCATTATCCGAGCAGTGACGGGAGAGCTGTTGGACAGGATTATTGATAAAGATCTCAAAGATAACTGTAACGGCTGTGCAATCGATCACAGTATTGCAGAAGCAACAGTTTGTGACTGGAAAGATGAGCCTTTCATCAAAACTGTTCTGAGCGAGGCTAGAGAAAAAACTAAAGAAATCTGCAGCAACCAGATGTATGAAGACGTGGTGGAGTACTGGACCTTTCACTCATCTCTGGAGCCCCATGACCAGCCACATACATGGGAAACTTCAAAGCGCGCCACCTCGGTTCTGACACCGAGAAAGATCTAAAGAATGAACTCATCTCCGCTCTCCATCAAATCATTGAACTGCGAGTTAACAACCCATGTATTTTCAGAAATCCCTATCCTGCTGCTAACGATGTTGTTTTTCGACTAGAAAAGCTTATGAACATCGTGAGAGATTTTACTAAAGAATGGAAATGTTTGTATAATGTAAACACTGAATGTCCTTTACACATTTATGTACTACGAGTTTTATGCACTATGTTTATTACTGAGACTTTCAAATGTAAATCTAGTCATGTATTATGCATCTTAACCTTTGTAACTGATATGTGTGTTTTTAAAATGCTTAGAAATGAGAATGTTGATATTGCTTTAGTCTTTGATAATCTGATTGAATATTTGATGCAGAAAAATGTCAAACTTAATCACGTGATAGGATTTGAAAATAAAATCCTTCATCTATGACTGTGTTTGAACATTATTGTTCAGATTCTCCAGAATGACAGACCGATTGATGAAGAATATTTATTATAAACCGTCCAAACCTGGCTCGTACGGTGGATTTGAAAGTTTGCAAAGAACCATAGTTGAGAAAGTGGGTAAAAGAGTTAATGATGTCGAGATAAAAAACTGGTTAGCCGAGCGGGATGCATACACTCTCCGTAAACCGGTGTCTACAAAGTTTAAACGAAACATGGTTTTTGTGAAACATATCGATGAACAATGGCAAGCTGATTTAGTTGATATGTCCAACCTGTCAGAGAGTAACAACAATGCAAAATTTTTGATAACATATATTGATATTTTATCTAAATACGCTTGGGTGCGTGTGTTACGAAACAAGACCGGTGCTGAAGTAACTAAAGCTTTTGAATCCATTCTAAAGGAAGGTAGAGTCCCAAAAAAACTTAAACTGACCAAGGGAAGGAGTTCTTTAACAAAACTTTTCAAAATTTAATGAAAAAACACAACGTTGTCGACTTTGTCACGGGTACGGGTCAAAAAGCAGCGGTGTGTGAAAGGTTCAACAGAACGTTAAAGACCAAGATGTGGAGATATTTTACAGCTTTTAACACGAGAAAATACACAGATGTCGTGCAGGAGCTGGTTCACGGTTACAACCGCAATTACCACTCCAGCATCAAAATGAAGCCAGCAGAGGTTAACGAGGCCAATTCCTTCGGGGTATTTAAAACTCTTTACGGACTAAGCTCACCGAAAATAAAGAAAGTAAAATTCAAATATAAAATCGGGGACATTGTTAGAATTTCCCGCTCAAAAGGACATTTTGAAAAAGGATACGAGCAAAATTTTACGGATGAATATTTTACAATTTCTGATCAGATACCGAGAGATCCCCCGGTATATAAATTACAAGACTACGACGGAGAAAAAATTGAGGGAACATTTTATGAGCCTGAGTTACAATAGATTATTATTGGCAAAGATAAGACGTTTAAAACAGAGAAAATCTTGTCAGAAAAGATTCAAAACCGGGAAAAAGTCTGTCTGGTGAAATGGGTAGGGTGGCCCGATAGGTTTAATTCCTGGGTTCCGGCCGAAGCCGTAGTTAACATCACGCGTTAGATTTTTTATTTTTTAAATTCTTTTTTAAATTTTTATTTATTTATTTATTTGTAAAAAGCTCAACGCGAACATAACTTCAAACTATAATCATCAAACCATGGAGGAGTGTGGATTCTATGTGACGCTCCCGAGCAACGCATCATTAGATATTTACCCTAAAAATAAGCCCGGATACTATATTACTAAATTAGCCAAACCAATCGATTTGAAAGGAGCATGGGAGATTTCACTCGTAGAGGTACACCCATAGCTGGCACTCTATAGCCCAACAAGAATGTTAATTTCATGTGGTTCTGCTGGCCGGTTCAAAGAAAATAAAATACTACGTCTGTCACATTACTAAAGCGTATTATGAAAGTATTGAAAAACTGGTTAGTGAAATCAACCAAATGATGAAAAACCATAATACTGACATGGAGTTATCCTATAACCCCATGAAAAATAAAATACGTATTGTATGTCAAAAAACTTACACTTTCAGCGCTACTGGAAACCCAAACACTTTGTTAACGTTTGATGATCCGGAGGCACCTTATCCGGCTGATATCCGTGCTGGGTTTTACACGGTGTATGTGTTTTCAGATGTCATTGAGTATCAACAAGTTGGTGACAGCTACGCCCCATTGTTGAGATATGTACATATTACAGGTCAAAATAATAACGTGGTCACATTATCTTATGACAAGCCGCATTACGTACCTCTGACCAAGAATCAGATAACTGATATAGTAATCGAAGTTAAATCGTACCAGAACAGACGGATACCTAAACATAGCTAAACTTCACTTCAGACCCTCTAAGCATTCGTTCCAGTTGTAAAAAAGATGGATAGATGATACGCTGATCCACAGACCTATGTGAATTATGTCAATCAGGCCGGAAATGGTCTTCCAGGGTTTCAAGGTGCCCCGTCATGTATGGGGCAGGTCTCGGAGGTCTGTTCAAGGGTCTGTTTAGAATGGCTGTTCCATTCCTCAAGAGGGGACTAGCTATAGTAAAACCTCATTTAAAAAAACTGCGGCCAAAGGTATTGTAAGCGATGTAGTGAACACGGTTATAAGCAAAGCTAACACACAGAATCAGGACAGAGCAGGTCTTGCATTGATTTTGCGTAAAAAATCTAAAAGACCTCCTGGACAACGACATCGGATTCCGAATAAAAGACGCAGGACAACTAAGATCAAAATCAGTGTGAAAAAGTCCAAGAAGAGAGGCAACAGACGTCCTCCCGTCTTGCTCAAAAGAAAGCAGCTGAACATTTTCTAGCATTATGGCTTTCTTACACGGACTATCCGAAGAGTGCACAAAGTCTGAATTGGATATTTTCACATTACCTTATACCCAAACGAGTATTAAAAAGTACACTTACGTCGAAATACCTCCGCTTTCTGCGATGAAGGACAACGGCCCCTGGAATTCTTCGTGGCTGGAAATGGTGAAGATTACCTAGACTTGAACAACATGTTTTTACAGCTAGCCTGTCAAATCGTCAATGCCAATGGAACCAACATACTTAACGTCGCTAAAGTGGGTGTTGTTAATTACCCTATAGCGTCTCTTTTTTCACAAGTGGACATAATGCTTGGCGATAGACTTATATCTCAATCAAGCAACACTTATGGTTACCGCGCTATCTTTGAATGGCTTCTCAACTATTGTAAAGAGACCCTGGAATCACAATTTTGCACCAGTTTATTCTACAAAGACACAGCACGCCATATGGATGTCACTGACCCTGATGGTCGAAACGATGGTCTTAAACGGAGGGCTCTGTTCAGTGCTGAAAGTAACACTTTTGACCTAATTGGACACATTCACTCGGATATTTTATTTCAAGATAAGCTGCCACTGAACGGTATAGATTTAAGAATTAAAATGGTACGTAGTAAAGATGAATTTTGCTTGATGAAAGAATTTCACTCTAAAAATTCTCAACGCATCCCTCTTTGTCAAGAAAGTTTCTGTATCCCCACCGGTAAAGCTTGGGCATGCTCAAGTGCTTCTTACAGCAACCGCAAAGTATCCGATCGAAAGAGTTTGCATGAAACTTTTAGCCTAGTGGCTGGGAGTCACCATTGTTCTCAAGAAAACGTATTTCTAGGACCTTTAGCTAAAACTATATTTGGATTGGTAGACAGCGAAGCCTTCAGTGGAGCCTACAATAAAAATCCATTTAATTTTAAGCACTACGATACAGAGTTTGTAGCTTTGTACGTAGATGGTACTCAACACCCAGCAAAACCGTTTCAACCTGATTTCCAGTCCCGTAATACGGTTCGTGGATTCCATTCTTTAATTTTAGCAACGGGAAAGCAACTAAAGGATCAAGTGTTGGCTATAAACAGAGAAGAGTATACGAATGGATATACTTTATTTGCATTCAACCTGAATCCTGACGATGATTGTGGACAACATTTGTCATTAATAAAGTCAGGGAAAATGCGACTGGAACTCAGATTTCGAAATGCCCTTCCGAGAACAGTGAATCTTATCGTCTACGCCAGTTTTGACAGTATTCTGGAAATAAACAACCGGAGAAACATTCTCATAGATTATCAGTAACACGGTGTTAGAATGAAATCCTCTCTTTTTGTATCTTTCCTTTGGGAAGCTATGTCTCAGGTATTATGTACTCACTGTGTGACTCAACCTTCAAGTATGTAACCTTACTTATACCTTTGGGAATACACCTGGCAACTGTGCTATTATGATTAATTACCTTATAATTATCCTCTGAAGCATTTTCTGTAAAGAACTGCCATCATTTATTATACTGTCCGAATACTTATGAACATCCAATATTATTGGGACACACTGTGTAAACTGTGACATCACTTATAATAGTTAACTGTCAGCATTTATGCCCCAAGGGGCTATATATGACTATGTTCTGTCTCTGTTTCTATGAGGAAGTATGTCTGCAGATATGTGGAGGTATGTTGTGATGGTTGTTGCCTCAGGGTGAGAGCATGTTCTGTGTGCACACCTCCCTTGTGAAATGTGTGCTTGTTTTGCAGGAATGATCCTCCCACATGTGTGTTTGTATCACAGTATAAATACTTCTGTCCTTCTCATAATAAACCAGAGCTATCTTGGTAAACTGAGACGCTAGCCTCTTTATTGAGATATCTCTCCAGGCCTGTCTTTTGCAGATCTTCAGTTGCTGGGTACCTGTGTCTACTGTTTGATAGAATTGACAACCTCTGAAAGAACTGATCCATCTTTTTGTTCTAACACATGGATACCGGTGAACTAACGGCTGTTATGAGAAGTTGTTGTGAAATGGATAAAATTTTCCACGGTGTGATGGCCTGCGATGAATTACCTACGAGTACCCTGAGGCGGTTTCCTGCCTTGTTCATCGTGAATACACATTCAAGACACATGCCGGGTGAGCATTGGATAGCTTTATGTCTTAATAATGAAAACTCGGGGGAGTTTTTTGACTCGTACGGAAACGCCCCAGACTATGAACTCTTTCCTGATTCTATTCATTACTTTTTGAAAAAGAACTGTCGCGATATAAAATATAACCCTACACAGGTTCAAAATTTTACTTCAGTTTGTTGCGGACAACACTGTGTATTTTTTTTGTGTCATACAGCTAAAGGTTTTTTGTTTAACCATATTATGTCTATGTATAGCAAAGATTTAAAAAGAAACGATGATGCAGTTGTGTGTTTTGTGAAAAATATATACCCTAGAGTAAATAAAAAGCAAACATCTAGCTGTGTTCAATGTGTTAACTCTTTGGAAATATTTCATTCACACGTGTAGTGTACTATTTAATCATGATGCAGCACTAGATATTTGTTATTACAAAGTTATTTTATTTAATTAAATTGTATCAAATTACAATGTAACGTTAATTTACTGACAAATGTATCATAATACACAATGCAAAGTTAATTTAATGAAATAAAGTGTGACAAATACAATTCATCATTCGTAGTTCCTCGATTGTCATTTCAAAAATCTATCCAGATAGGTCGGTTAAGAACGGGTGAAACTCTGTCAGGGGTCCGAGAACTATCTCTGCTTTTAGGGGTTGGCGAAGGGGAAACGACTTGAGAAGGATCTTTAGATTTTTTTATGACTGCTATTTTGCGCCGAACACCCCCGTTAGGTATGGTTGAAAAAGGTATATTTAGGTTAGCTACAGTATGCAATAATTCTGTCCATCCTAATCTGAAACATTATGAGGGGCCGTGAGATTTCTAAAAAGGACCACCATGTGAGATCCTTTGACAGTGTTTCCGTTAAAAATAAATTCTCCATCATCATTCCACGAAGCAACATCCCCAGATTTTAAGATTTTCTCCATAATGTACGAAGCATTTCTTTTACTCCTTCAGCTACGTTAGCAAGTACCTCTTGTACGACTTCATCTTTGATAGGCTGCATAACTTCAGTCGCTGCTGCTTCAGTTTTACTATCCATTATTTTAGGCAGGGACAGAGTCAGATGAGTTGTTTCCTGCTCTCCTAGTTTAACCAAGTTTAAAAACTTTTGCAGGGTTACCGTGTAGATTTTTGCCTTCTCATATTCATTCAGATCTGTTCGTGACAAAATCTTACGTATTCCATCGTCTAAGTTGTTTTCAACAATCTTTCTTAAGCTTTCTTTATCCGTAAGCTTATCAAGTTGGTGCTGGGGGACCAAGTACATTTTCTCAGCCGTCTCCATGTTAACTGTTACGAGAAGCGAATAAACTACTTATAAAAGGCACAGCTATGCTCAGCAGCGGGAGAAGAAATCCACCAGTTTGATTAATAACTTTCCTTTTGGTTTCAACAGACACTCTTTTATTCGCAACGGACCCATTGACCCATTTTTTCTGTTTTTTTAATTTCCGATACTGCAATGAAGTTAGTGGAATGTTTCCTCTGAGTACGTTTAACGCTAGCTCACATATTCTGAGAATAAGATCCGCTGGTGCGTCACGCAGTATATACTTTCTTTGACAGGGTGTTGATCGGTGTAATGTTTTCAATAAAGGAAGGTTGTTTTTTTTCAAACAAATAGACATTGTTTCAGTTATTTTAAAGTTTTTTGTTCTTCTTCTTCTTCGGAACATACACAATCGTTTTTTCTTGTGGTAACAACCAGGACCGAAGCCGCAAGTCTTCTGGTGTATTTGATTTTAGGTCCACAATTAAATATATAAATATATATTTATATATATTAAATATATATTTAAATATAAATATTGAAGCTGTGGCATCTTGAAAACATTCTAAAAAATACTTGCTGTTACCCGGATACTAGTACGCTGATTTGTAATTTATCTCTAGGATTTTTAAAAAGAACCATGTAGTTGGTGTTCAAATTAATTGTTCTACTAGTCTTACCTTGAAAAAACAAATTCTGAACCAGATAGATGACACTAAGATTTCTGTGATGTGTGTATTTTGTAAAAGCCTTCTCAACTTCCTTGTTTTTACTGGCTGACTCCATTAAATCATCTATTACCAATTAGTTTGTCTTGCTAGGAGGAAACAGTTTGTCATCACATAATGAATCAGGGATTCCTTGAAGAAAATTTATTTTTATTTTGGTCATCAACTCATCGTACATTGGTTGCCAGCAAGAATAAATCCACACAATATTTTCAGGTACATTTAACAATACTTCTTTACAGTTTTCCAACATCCGTTTGATAAAAAAAGATTAACAGCTATTACTTGGTCCACACACTATACATGAAAACGGCAGTTGTAACCTCACATCAAAAGTGATCGCACTCATATTTTCCATGACTAGCGATCAAACCAGGTTGATAGAAACATACAAAATGAACTATATACATATATACATACAAACCCGATTCCAAAAAAGTTGGGACACTGTACAAATTGTGAATAAAAAAGGAATGCAATAATTTACAAATCTCATAAACTTATATTTTATTCACAATAGAATATAGATAACATATCAAATGTTGAAAGTGAGACATTTTGAAATGTCATGCCAAATATTGGCTCATTTTGGATTTCATGAGAGCTACACATTCCAAAAAAGTTGGGACAGGTAGCAATAAGAGGCCGGAAAAGTTAAATGTACATATAAGGAACAGCTGGAGGACCAATTTGCAACTTATTAGGTCAATTGGCAACATGATTGGGTATAAAAAGAGCCTCTCAGAGTGGCAGTGTCTCTCAGAAGTCAAGATGGGCAGAGGATCACCAATTCCCCCAATGCTGCGGTGAAAAAATAGTGGAGCAATATCAGAAAGGAGTTTCTCAGAGAAAAATTGCAAAGAGTTTGAAGTTATCATCATCTACAGTGCATAATATCATCCAAAGATTCAGAGAATCTGGAACAATCTCTGTGCGTAAGGGTCAAGGCCGGAAAACCATACTGGATGCCCGTGATCTTCGGGCCCTTAGAAGGCACTGCATCACATACAGGAATGCTACTGTAATGGAAATCACAACATGGGCTCAGGAATACTTCCAGAAAACATTGTCGGTGAACACAATCCACCGTGCCATTCGCTGTTGCCGACTAAAACTCTATGGGTCAAAAAAGAAGCCATATCTAAACATGATCCAGAAGCGCAGGCGTTTTCTCTGGGCCAAGGCTCATTTAAAATGGACTGTGGCAAAGTGGAAAACTGTTCTGTGGTCAGACCAATCAAAATTTGAAGTTCTTTTTGGAAAACTGGGACGCCATGTCATCCGGACTAAAGAGGACAAGGACAACCCAAGTTGTTATCAGTGCTCAGTTCAGAAGCCTGCATCTCTGATGGTATGGGGTTGCATGAGTGCGTGTGGCATGGGCAGCTTACACATCTGGAAAGGCACCATCAATGCTGAAAGGTATACCCAAGTTCTAGAACAGCATATGCTCCCATCCAGACATCGTCTCTTGCAGGGAAGACCTTGCATTTTCCAACATGACAATGCCAGACCACATACTGCATCAATTACAACATCATGGCTGCGTAGAAGAAGGATCCGGGTACTGAAATGGCCAGCCTGCAGTCCAGATCTTTCACCCATAGAAAACATTTGGCGCATCATAAAGAGAATGATGCGACAAAGAAGACCTAAGACAGTTGAGCAACTAGAAGCCTGTATTAGACAAGAATGGGACAACATTCCTATTCCTAAACTTGAGCTACTTGTCTTCTCAGTCCCCAGACGTTTGCAGACTGTTATAAAAAGAAGAGGGGATGCCACACTGTTATATACAGAACAGGGACGGAGACACGGATGAGCTTTAGGTGTTTTTATTGAGCAATCAAGGCAGTACGAAGCGGGCAGAAACTGAGAGCGGAAGGCATAGCACGGGGAGCGAGGGTGACGGCAGGAGTCTGTGGCTTGGAGCTTGGTGGTGTGAGCGAGGATGCCGGCGGGAATCTGTGGCTTGAGGCGTGACAGCATGGGCGAGGAAGCCGGCAGGTTTAGCATACTGGAAAACCCCGGGGTAGAGGCTGAGAGCTGCGTGAGACAAAAGCGGGTAGAGATCTCTGGCGAAACGGAGGAAAAGGTTACAGAAGGTAACAGCGTCCTGAGCGCTAAGCATATCATAGAGGTATGTTTTAACGATACCAGACAAAGGCTGAGTGTGCTGTGGTGATATTTGTAGTGTGGCGGTGAAGGTGATCATGATAATCAGGTGTGTCTAATTAGAACTCAGGAGAGGGAGTGCGCTGTGACTGGGTGCGTGCAGAGCCTGGCATGTCTGTAACACACGCAGTGGTAAACATGGCCTTGTCCCAACTTTTTTGAGATGTGTTGATGCCATGAAATTTAAAATCAACTTATTTTTCCCTTAAAATGATACATTTTCTCAGTTTAAACATTTGATATGTCATCTATGTTGTATTCTGAATAAAATATTGAAATTTGAAACTTCCACATCATTGCATTCTGTTTTTATTCACAATTTGTACAGTGCCCAGAACACATTTAAATATTAGTCAAAGATAACACAAGTAAACACATCATGCAGTTTTTAAATGAAGGTTTTTATTATTAAGGGAAAACAAAATCCAAAACTACATGGCCCTGTGTGAAAAAGTATTTGCCCCCTAAGCCTAATAACTGGTTGGTCCACCCTTAGCAGCAACAACTGCAATCAAGCATTTTCCATAACTTGCAATGAGTCTGTTACAGCGCTGTGGAGGAATTTTGGCCCACTCATCTTTGCAGAATTGTTGTAATTCAGCCACATTGGAGGGTTTTCGAGCATGACCCACCTTGGCCATGTAGTTTTGGATTTTGTTTTCCCTTAATAATAAAAACCTTCATTTAAAAACTGCATGATGTGTTATCTTTGACTAATATTTAAATGTGTTTGATTATCTGAAACAGTAAAGCGTGACAAACATGCAAAAATTGATAATAAAAATAAGAAATCAGTAAGGGGGCCAACACTTTTTCACACCACTGTGTATGTATATATATGTATATATATATATATATATATATATATATATATATATATATATATATATATATATATATGTATATATATATATATATATATATATATATATGTATATATATATATATATATATATATATATATATATATATATATATATGTATATATATATATATATATATATATATATATATATATATATATATATATATATGTATATATATATATATATATATATATATATATATATATATATATATATATATATATATATATATATATATATGTATGTATGTGTTATGAACAGAACAGGGACTGAGACGAGGATGCACTTGAGTTGTTTATTGAGTCTTTGGAGCAGAGAGAAAGGCAGGCAGAAATGGAAGGCGTGGAAGCTGACGCGAGGAGATCTGTGGATCAAGCGGGCAGGTAAAACCCGGAGGTGAAACCGCGAGCTGCGGGAAAAGGCACGGGCAGAAATCTCTAGAAGACGAGAGTTGAGTTTAACAGCAAAGTCCGTAGCGTGAAACATAACACTCAGGTATGTGCTAACGATACCGGACAGGGATAGAGTGAGTTGTGGTGCTATATATAGTGTGTGGTGGTGAAGGTGATCATGACATTCAGGTGAAACTAATTAGAACTCAGGGGAGGGTGTGCGCTGTGACTGTGTATGTGCAGAGCCTGGCGTGTCTGTAACATTACCCCCCCCTCCACGGTCCGCTCCCGAGGACCGTGGACCCCGACGTCGTGGTGGTCGACCTCTGCCCCGAGGAGCCGGCCGGTCGGGGTGGCTGGCATGGAAATCCCCGAGGAGGCTGGGATCAAGGATGTCGTCTCTGGGGACCCAAGACCGTTCCTCGGGACCATATCCCTCCCAGTCGACCAGGTACTCCAGGCGACCACCACGGCGCCGGGAGTCCAACACTTCCTTCACCAGATACGCAGGTCCGTCGTCTATGAGCAGCGGAAGGGGGGGTTCCTCTACTGCGCCAGGCCCTGTGGAAGGAGAAACAGAAGGGTGGTGAGGTTTTAGTAGCGAAACATGGAAAGCTGGATGTATTCGGTACTCGGGGGGAAGCTGTAGGCGGTAGGTTACAGGGTTGATCTTACGGACTATGGTGAAGGGACCAATAAATCTGGGACTTAGCTTTCTACAGGGGAGACGCAGTTTGATGTCCCGAGTGGACAGCCAGACCTTCTGCCCCGGCTGATAATCTGGAGCTTGGGATCGTCGAAGGTCCGCTGTCGTCCTGCGTCTCCGCACGGCCCGTTGCAGTTGTTGATGCGCCTCGCCCCAGACCCTCTCCCTCTCCCGGAACCAGTAGTCCACCGCTGGGATGTCAGATGGTTCCCCATCCCAGGGGAACAGTGGGGGCTGGTAGCCGAGCACGCACTGAAACGGGGTGAGGCCTGTGGTGGACTGCCGTAGGGAGTTCTGGGCGTACTCAGCCCAACCCAGGAACTGATTCCAGGATTCCTGGTGGCTGTGGCAAAAGGTACGTAGGAAGCGGCCTACCTCCTGGATCTTTCTCTCGGTCTGTCCATTGGTCTGCGGATGATAGCCCAAGGAGAGACTGACGGTCACACCTAGACGTTTGCAGACCGCTCTCCAGACTCTGGAAGTAAACTGTGGTCCCCTGTCTGACACTATGTCTTCAGGGAGCCCGTAGTACCTGAAGACATGATTGAAAAGGTACGCGGCCGTTTCCAGGGCTGTGGGTGGTCTAGGCAGGGGAATTAGCCGGCATGACTTGGAGAACCGGTCTACGATGACGAGGATACACGTATAACCCCCAGAGGCTGGGAGATCGGTGATAAAGTCCACCCCTAGGTGTGACCATGGGCGGTTTGGAACTGGCAGGGGCAGGAGCTTTCCAGACGGGAGATGACGTGGGGTCTTGGCCATGGCGCACTCCCTGCACCCCTGGACGTACCTTTTGACCTCCGTCGCCATGTGGGGCCACCAGAAACGTTGTCGCAGAAGCGAGAGGGTCCCAGTGATTCCGGGATGGCCAGTGCCCAGGGACGTGTGAGTGGAGTGAATGAGGTTGGTGCGGCGGGACTGTGGGACAAACTGTAGTCCTGGTGGGCACCCGGGTGGGCCCTCGGTGGAGGTGTTCGGCTCGGGGAGTGTCTCTTCCGACCACAAGATGGGGTTTGCGAAGAGCCTTTCAGGGAGAATGGGCTCAGGATCGTCGGTGGTGATGTCTGGACTGTGAAGACGAGACAGGGCGTCGGCCTTGATATTCTTTGACCCGGGGCGGTACGATAAGGTGAAGTTGAATCGGGTGAAGAATAGGGCCCAGCGGGCTTGACGGGGGTTTAATCTCTTAGCGGCCCGGAGGTATTCAAGGTTCTTGTGGTCGGTGAGGACAGTAAAGGGGTGTTTAGCTCCCTCGAGCCAGTGTCTCCACTCCTCCAGGGCAAGCTTGACTGCGAGCAGCTCTCGGTTGCCGATGTCATAATTCACTTCTGCCGGGTTGAGCTTGCGTGAAAAGAAGGCACATGGATGGAGTCTCGGTGGCTTCCCCTGCTGCTGCGACAAGACCGCTCCCACTCCGGTGGTTGAGGCGTCGACCTCGACGACAAAGGGGCGCTCAGGGTCGGGGTGAACGAGGAGGGGAGCGGTAGTGAAGGCTTGCTTGAGAGTGTCGAAGGCTTGCAAGGCAGTTGGATTCCAGGTGAGTGATTTGGGTTTATTTCGTAGGAGATTTGTGAGCGGACTGGTGACGGAACTGTAGCCTCGGATGAATCTACGATAAAAATTTGCAAAGCCTAAGAATCGCTGGAGCTCTTTCACAGATGTGGGTCTGGGCCAGTCGCGGACGGCGGCTACCTTCGTCTCATCCATGCGGACGCCACTGCGATCAATGATATACCCCAGGAACTGCACCGAGGGTTGGTGGAAGAGGCATTTTTCCGCCTTGAGGAAGAGATGGTGAGACCGGAGTCTGCGAAGGACCTCCGTAACGTGGCGTTGATGGTCAGCCATACTCCGGGAGTAGATCAGAATATCATCTATGTAAACTAAGACGAACCTGTGCAGAAAGTCCCGGAGTACCTCATGCATGAAATCTTGGAATACGGAGGGGGCATTGGCTAATCCATAAGGCATCACTAAATACTCATAGTGGCCGGTAGGGGTCACAAACGCGGTCTTCCATTCATCCCCCTCCCGTATCCGGATGAGGTTGTAGGCGCTACGGAGGTCCAACTTCGAGAACACACTGGCGCCGCGGAGGCGCTCCAGCGCCGCAGGGACGAGAGGAAGGGGGTACCTGAATTTGACAGTGATCTTATTCAGGGCTCGGTAGTCAATACAGGGCCGCAGGCGGGCGTCCTTCTTGGCTACAAAAAAAAAACTCGAGGCAGCAGGGGACGTGGAGGGGCGAATGTAACCCTGGGCTAAGGCTTCCGCGATGTATTCCTCCATGGCCTTCTCTTCTGGGAGGGAGAGGGAGTATATTCTCCCTCTGGGCACTGGCTCACCTGGGACGAGGTCAATAGCACAATCCCATGGCCGATGTGGAGGCAGCTTGGAGGCCTTCCTGGGACAGAAGACGTCTCTGAAGTGAGAGTAGCATGCGGGGATATCAACAGAACGGCTCTTGAAAGGGCTTTCCACTGACGTGGCGTGCATTTGAATCTTTTGGACTCGAGAGAACCTTGGGCTTGGTCGTTCCGGAAAACATCCCTCGAAACACTGCTCCCCCCACCTCAGGACCTCTCCTGTCTTCCACGAAAGGATGGGGTCATGCTGTTCCAGCCATGGGCGGCCGAGCACCACGTCCGCCTTGGAGTCCTCCAGAACCATCAGGTGGATCTCTTCTATATGCAGGGCCCCGATCTGGAGGTGGAGGGGCCCGGCTAGCCGACACACCTGCCGAAGGGACCTCCCGGTCACCGCATGAATTTGGTAGACCTTCGGCGTGGCGGTGGTGTGGAGGTGGAGCTGACGGCAGAGACTCCCGGAGATGAAGTTCCCCGCTGACCCAGAGTCGAGGAGTGCAGTGGCTGCAACACAAAAACCAGAGGTAGCAAGACTGACCCAAATTGAAAGGGGTTTCATGACATTCAAATCAGGTAGAAGCGCACTTACCATCGGCCTGGCCGAGCGAATGGGGCATTCCCCCACGAAATGCCCCGAGCCACCGCAGTAGAAACACTGGTTCTGGGTCAGCCGTCTCTGCCGCTCCTGCTGGCGTTCCGCAGCCGACACGCCCGAGTGCCCCAGGTGCATGGCCTCACTGTCTGGTTCTGGGTCGTTGACCGTCTCCGGCGGGCGGGCGAGGGTGACGGTAGCTGTCTGGCCCTGGTGCTCCTCCAAGCACAGCTGCATGCGTGTAGCGAATCGGATGGATAGCTGGATGAATCTCTCCAGCCCGATGGAATCCTCGTATGCAGCGAGATGCAACCGCACGCGGGGATCGAGACCCTGACGATACGTGGTAATTAGCGCCTGTTCGTTCCATCCACTGGCTGCGGCGAGAGTCCTGAACTGAAGGGCATATTCGGAGACAGACATGGAACCTTGCTTTAGCCGGCATAGTCTCTCACCTAACGACGAGTCCCGCTCTGGTTGCCCGAACACCTCCTTAAAGTGTTCAATGAAACGGGGCAGCGAGGACATGATGGGGTGGTTCTGAGTCCAGAGCGGTTCGGCCCAACGAAGAGCCTTCCCGCCGAGGTGAGAGACAATGAACGCGACTTTGGCACGCTCGTCAGGGTACGAGTGCGGCTGCATCTCCAGGGCCAACGAACACTGCAGCAGGAACCCGTTGCAGTCCTCCGCCGCGCCAGAGTAGAGCGCCGGAGCGGCCACGGGACTCGCGATCACCGGCGGTGAAGGAGAAGCCGCAGCAGAAGCGGAAGAGTTCGTCGGAGCCGTGGAGCCGGGCATGCTGGCGAGCGCACGGCGGAGCGCCTCGACCAGCTCGTGGAGGGGATCCGGCGCGCTCATGCTCCGCTGCTCAGATGGTGGGGTCCGGTATTCTGTTATGAACAGAACAGGGACTGAGACGAGGATGCACTTGAGTTGTTTATTGAGTCTTTGGAGCAGAGAGAAAGGCAGGCAGAAACGGAAGGCGTGGAAGCTGACGCGAGGAGATCTGTAGATCAAGCGGGCAGGTAAAACCCGGAGGTGAAACCGCGAGCTGCGGGAAAAGGCACGGGCAGAAATCTCTAGAAGACGAGAGTTGAGTTTAACAGCAAAGTCCGTAGCGTGAAACATAACACTCAGGTATGTGCTAACGATACCGGACAGGGATAGAGTGAGTTGTGGTGCTATATATAGTGTGTGGTGGTGAAGGTGATCATGACATTCAGGTGAAACTAATTAGAACTCAGGGGAGGGTGTGCGCTGTGACTGTGTATGTGCAGAGCCTGGCGTGTCTGTAACAGTATGTATGTATATGTATATATGTGTTTACTGTTCTTTCCTGGTGTTACAGGAAGCACCAGATGTTTTGTCATGGTCCTTGGGAACACCATGGGTTCCCACAAGACCTTTATGGAGAATCTCACAATATCACCAAGGCTTCATGAAGTGACAGTGATGTCATCATTGCTTTTGTCCCAGTCTCATCTCGAGCTGGTCTTGATGCTCAGGATGCAATGAATAAGATTCCTAGTAAGTACAAAACACTCGATTTTACAGGAAAGAATTAATCAGATAAATAACTGAATAATAAACTGGAAATTTTAGAGATAAAATAAACTGCAATAAGCATCAGCAATACTCTACTGTCATGATAGCTTTTCAGTCACTCACACCCGTGTCTCATTTCAATTTAAGTAAATTCATTTGTATAGCACTTTTATAGACATTGTCTCAAATTACAGAGCTTTACAGAAATATACAAATATTACTGTAATATAAAAATTACCAAGTTAAAAATTAGCACTCTTCACCCTGATTAGCACCATTCTATAAGTCCCTGCATTTTAGTATCTCATTGTCAAGCTTTTTGTTGCTTGTGTCCCATTCTCTCACATGCTTCTGCCTAGGACCTTCGGTTTAGTTTTATGATTCTAATTCCCACAGAAGTAGTTGTTTGTATTTCATAAAATAAAAATCTGCACTTGAATCTGATATCAACACACCTCTCATCTGTTTCTCATGGAGAACAAGTCTAGTTTATTAACTCAGTGTTATCACATTCTCTCTCTCTTTCTCTCTCTCTCTCTCTCTCTCTCTCTCTCTCTCTCTCTCTATCTCTCTCTCTCTCTCTCTCTCTCTCTCTCACTCTCTCACTCTCTCTCTCAGAGGATAAGCCTGTCCTTCTCGTGGTGCTCCACCACACCTTTAATTCAGATGTCATTGTTCCAGACTTCAGACCCTATGTGGACAGGAAGGATGTGTTTGTTGTAGATTGTCTCTTTCATGAAGATCAAGGGCTGTTGAGATGCCTGCGCAATGACGATGCAATCAGAGCCGTGAAGAATCACCTGATCAGAGAGGATCACTCTGAGGTAAAGTACTGGACCTTTGACATGGTTAGGAAATTATAGCCTTTTAATACTGCCTTAATTTGAGAATTAGCCTGAGCGTAATGGACAAGAGAAAGGAAGTGTAATTAAAGCTGAAACGTGTATCATAAGGTCATGCTTCATATACTGGTGAGGGTGATGATGCACGTTGTGATGCCCATGGTGGTGCAGGTATTGGTGGAGTTATTGGTGCGGTTATTGGTGCGGTCATTTTCATGATTGTTAAATATTACAAAGAGCATTCTACTAGCCGCTATCTTTGTGTTTAAATTTACGACTCATTACTTGTTTAATGCTGATATGATGTTTAAATCAGTACAGCATGGTGGCTTAGTGGTTAACATGTTTGCCTCACACCTCCAGCATCCTGAGTTCAAGTCTGGCTCCCGCTCATTGTGTGTGTGGAGTTTGCATGCTCCCTGCGGGAGCTTTGGTTTCCTCCCACAGTCCAAAGACATACTTCTAGGCTGATTGGAATCTCTAAATTGCCTGTAGAGTATGAGTGTGTGTGTGCGCCCTGCAATGGGTTGGCACTCTGTCCTGGGTTTATCCTGCCTTGATGCCCGATGATGCCTGAGATAGGCACAGGCTCCCTGTGACCTGATGATAGATCAGATAAGCGGTACAGACAATGGAATGGAATAATGTTTAAATGAAAATATTTCAATGGTCTTTTTTTGAATCATTTTCTGAAATTACAAATAAACATTTCATTGTCAAGTGAATCAGGAAATTAAAAAAGGAAAATTATTTCTATCTTCAAATAAATATTGAGTTATAATAATGATATCCAGATTTTTTCATGATGAGCAAAAATCCCTTTTATTTAAATAATACTTATTAATTAAAGTATTTTAAATTGTAACAATACCTGTATATTTCCATTTCAATCTGCATATATGACTGATTTCTGTATCTTAGTGTAGTGTTTACAGGTGCCATTTTCTGGCACTAGCTTTTTATGCAATAGATGTCAGTGTGCTGAGGGTACTTTAATTCACATGTTCTGAACATGTCCTAAATTAGAGTCTTACTGGCGATCAATATCTAACACCCTCTCTGTGGTTCTTCAACACAGATTTTCTTGTAGCATTGTTTGGAGTTGCTCCAAAGGAGTCATGGTTGTAGGCATCAATGTGTAAAATCCTTGCCTTCTCTTCTCTGTTAGCACGTAGAGCCATCCTATTAAAGTGGAAAGATCCCCTCCCACCCACACATAATCAGTGGATTAGAGAAATGATGTCTTGCTTCTACCTCGAAAAGATTAGGTCTCATTAAGAGGATTGGAAGAAACTTCTTTAATGCCCTATTATTGACCCCCCCCTTTTCACTTTTTTTTCTTTTTTTAATGTAATTTTTTTTTTAATCAATGGACAGCATGAACGCTAGTCTAGGGATTTGTTGGTAAGGGCTGAAGGTTTGTTAAATGCAATGTATATTGGAAAATTCAATAAAAATATTAAAACCAGAAGTCGTGTCTGTTCATTATTAAACAACGTTTTTTCAATTCAATTCAATTTTATTTGTATAGCACTTTTAAAAAGAGCATTGTCTCAAAGCAGCTTTACAGAACATAAGAAACAATAAACATACAAACAAACAGTCCTAGATGTTAGACAAAATTTTCCCTAGTGAGTAAGCCTGATGTGACTCAGGCGACTGTGGCAAGGAAAAACTCCCTTAGATGGTATTTGTCATGGCCCACCCGAGATCTGGCCATGGGAGAGAGCCCTCACCCGACTTTTAAGGCGCTTCCGTGTTGCCGCTCGGGCATAAATGTGGAGCGCACTTCCGGTTCTGGTTCGGTGCGAAGTATTTTCACATGTTGAGTTACCAACCGTTTGCCTCGTCCTTTATTCGTACTGACCTTTGTGGATTACCTGGACTGTTGCTCGTTTTTGTCTTTTGCCTTGCCTATGATATCCCCGTTTCTGGTTTTCTGACTCTGGACTGTTTTCTGACTTCCCTGTTGTCTCTGCCCTTTGGATTATTCTGCCTGTTGTTTTGCTTTCACGGTTACGAACTTTCTGCCTGCCCTTGACTACGATTCTCTCCTCCTCCCCCTTCTCCAGCCCTGCGCATGGATCCGGCTGCTACCGCCTCCGGCGGACCGCCGTTACAGTATTAGGAAGAAACCTTGAGAGGAACCAGACTCAAAAGGGAACCCATCCTCATCTGGGTGACACCAGAGAGTGTGATCTGAACAATGTCATTTCTGCATTAGTTGTGTGATGCAGATACAGCATGTGTAGAATGTTATGTGTAAATTAATTAGGAGGTTGTTGTCGTCCACATAGGGTTGGCAGTGCTGCTTTGAATACTCCAGTCCTCAGAAAGCAGAACCCAGCTGGAGCTGGTCCATCTCTGGATGCCACTGGAGCTGGCACAATCTCTGTGTGTCTCGGGGATGGGTAGAAGAAGGGAAACAAATGGAAAGGAATTAGCGTAGCTGCTATTCATAATATTAGCAGGCACTAGATAATGATGTGCATTTAATCAGATGTATTGGAGTACAAAATTATGGGATGTATTAGGTGTATGCCTGGCTAAAGAGAAAGTCTTTAGTCTACGTTTGAACTGGGAGACTGTGTCTGAGCCCCGAACACTGTCAGGAAGACTGTTCCAAAGTTTAAAGTATTCTGGGAACTACTGTTTTTTGTTAAATGATATGGAACAGATTTCAAGTGATTTGTTTTTTGTTTTTTCCAACTGATTTTCTTCTATATAGTATATATTT
>JAUCMX010000026.1:16755458-16795073 GCA_033459395.1 Hemibagrus guttatus | reverse complement strand
GAAAATGTTGTAAAACGTTTGAGTTCAGCAATCGTTTGAATTTATTTTTACCGGAGGCCTACAGACATGTATCCACCCAGCCACCACCCATCCGCCCCAACAGCCCCAACCCTAGACCAACACACACGCAAATAAATTCAAGAAGCCTACAAGTGACTTCACACCTTTGGAAACCCATCAGCGGGTGTGGAACTTCTACGATCTCCGTTCAAAACTTAAAGAGACCATGGATTTTTCTACAGGTGAGAACCTAAATTATTTCATTTATATGTATTAGATTGAATGTCGTTTTTATTATTCTATTTGGATTTTTAAAATATGAATCATTTAGAAGAATGTTTTGTTCTATATACTTATAGATGGACATACATAAAGTTTAATTTCGATTCATTTTAATTACAGAACAAGGTCTGACTATACTTATCTGACACTAGTGTCTAGGAAATCGAAACATTCCTACTAGGTAATTTCATTCTGACTCTTAGAACAATGATTTTAGATGAAATGTTTAACTCCTAGTACTAAGAGAAACATTTTACCTGTTTTTGTTTTAGACAAAGACGTGGTGACTATTTCCGACGACGAGTTTCCTGAAACATCCGTGCAAAGCCTAAGAACGACGGAACGTCAGGCTTATGTCCAAAGACCTACAGCTGTAGTACGACCTCTGCCTAGATTGAACCTGCAAACTGATGGTAAGTTATACCCTAAAATATGAATACTGAAATTCTAACAATTTTCCCCGACCCTTCAAGGGTTGTAAAAGCTCTCCCTTACATTTTCAATGTTTTCCGTCCCATTTGAGATGTGCGTGATATCGAAGAAGAAGAAGAAGAAGAAGAAGAAGAAGAAGAAGAAGAAGAAGAAGAAGAAGAAGGTAGTTACGACTTTCAAGGAGCTGAAAATAACCCAGCGGATAACGACGACACATTGATTGGATTTTTCTATCTAAGGGACGGAATATTGGGAAACTTCGATCATCTGTATAACGCACCTGACAACACATCAGGTATAGAATTTCTACAAGCTTTGTATGATACTCTTGAATGTTTGAATATTTGTGTTACGGTTAATATAGAATTGTTAAGGAGGTTTCACATTAGACATGGCACAGAAGCGGATGAATCTCACGGTAGCTTCGGAAGCTAAAAAAATACGTGTTGAAAATATGTCATCACCTCAGGATTTCAGCTTTGATGAAAACCTGACTTTTTCAAATAGTCTGTTACATCACGACTCATACACAACTCCGAACCCGTATTTATCCATTACTATCAACCAACTAAACGAGAGTTTAGAACCGTCACAACAGCTTGATAGTCAGAGCCCTAATACGGATCAGGATAATACTCGTATTGAACATCCCGGTCATAATTCTGTTCAAAATGTAACAAACACAACACAGACTACATGCGACATATTCAGTGAACTAAATCGGAGTCTGTTAGCAATGCAAAATAACATACAGGGAAATTCTACACAATTAAACCCCGCATTATTAGATGCCGTGAACCAGCTGAATGAAAGTTTGGTCTTATCAACCGAACAAAACGTCAACAAAATGTCGCATCAATGTCGAACATGAACAACATAGACCGGTATCTCCGCATGATTTGTTTCATGATCTTAATCAAAGTCTTATCGTGTTAAATCAAAGTTTTGTAAACTTTTCCGATGCCAATGTTTCACATAACCCTGAATTTGAATTGGTAAATGTTCAAACGGATAACATAACACCTCTTAGCGTTGAAAACACACCCCCACTTAGCTTTGAAAATGAACAAATAGGTAATGATGATGATCTCACACCTCCTAGCTTTGAAAATGAACCATTAGCTAATGCTGAGAACCTCACACCTCCTCCTAGTGTTGAAAACAGACCCCATCCTAACGTTGAAAATGTGCACGCCGGTAGCGGGCTAGATCCTGATATTAGAATAATTAATCGTGATAGATTTAATAACACCGAAATTAGGAGAAGAGTAAATTTTTCATCAATTGCTAATGCGAATGAATTCTATAATTATGTTTTAGAGATTTTAAACAGTTTGTTAGATGTGGCTAATGAAATGATTTCACCTAAGGATCTGGTAACCGTTGAAATTAGAGGCGATACACTCAATTTGTCATCACGCATTCAATTAGTCAGTGGGTCTATCGATTTGCAGTCTTTTCTGACCATGCTCGAAAATTCTATTCAAAGTAAACGTGAAATTTTTACGGATAATACACTTGAAATAGTGATCCAAATAGTCCGACCACCACGGGGTGGTTCAGCTAGGAGAAGAACAGTAGGCTCATTATTCAGTTCAGAAGTTGTACAGAAGAAGATGCAGCACTTGTGTATATTTCATAATAAAGACAACATGTGCTTTGCACTAAGCGTTACACAACTTTTGAACCCCCAGAAAAATGTTTTCAAATAGAAAAAATCACTAAACAAATCCAACACGATGTAGGGTTATCCGAAAACAGAGCTGTCACATTTGCTGATGTTTCTAAATTTGAGACACATTTGAAGTGTAAAATAGTAATCGTGCACTGTTCTGACAACAAAGCCGGCTACTCTTTCTTTCAAACCAGCAACACTCCCCATGAAAAAACCATTTACTTGTTTTTGCATGACAACCACTATTACGGGGTTAAAAGCATCACAGGCCTTTTGGAGTTACGTCTGTCGTTTCTGTCACTCAGGGTATTAGGATGCACGGATTCACCGTTGTGATTTTAGCTGTAACGTTTGTCGTGACACTGATTGTCACAAGCAATGTCAAGATATAACTAAATGCCCTGATTGTTCAAGGTTATGTAAGTCTAAATATTGTTTTGACATACATAAAGCAAAAATCCAGTCGGAGAAAGGTGAATATTCATTGTGTGAAACAGGCTTCTACTGTAGAATCTGCAATAGCGTAAAGCATCAGGACCCCTTTAATCGTAAAGAACATGTCTGTAGTGAGAGGTCGTGTAAACTCTGTGGTGAAAAACTGGATTCAGATCCAGAGCATAACTGCTTTATACAACCGCTAAAGAAAGAACCGGCTAATACGAAATACATCTTTTATGATTTCGAGACTAGACAGGAAACAGGAACTCATACTGCTAATTTCTTATGTTGTATGAATTATCGCGGTAAGACCTGGGTGTTCAAAGGGAAGGGGTGTAAAGCTGCGTTTTTTAAGACTTTCCGTCGCAACCATTTCAAAGGCTACACTTTTATTGCTCATGATGCTAGAGGGTTCAATTCCTACCTTTTGTTAAATCATTTGGTGAAAGAAGGAATCACCCCCGACATCATCGCACAAGGTGGAAAAATTCTGTGTTTCACAGATTCTGCTTTTCGACAGAAGTACATTGATAGTCTGTCTTTCTTACCCATGAAGCTTAGCAGCCTTCCTAAAGCCATGGGGTTCTCAGAAAAAAAGAAAGGATATTTTCCTCATTTCTGGAACACCTTAGAACACCAAAATTACGTAGGTCCTGTATCCTGAGCCTAAGTTTTACGGTGCAGATAGCATGATGCCTAAAGACAGGGAAGATTTTTTCAAGTGGTACGCAACAGTGACTGGCAATGTTTTTAATTTCAACAAAGAGATGTTTGAATACTGCATGAACGACGTTGACATTTTGAGACAAGGGTGTATAGCTTTCAGAAATGAAATTCTACAAAGTACAAAAGTTGACCCGTTTAAATGTATAACCATCGCATCTGTCTGTATGAAAATCTTTAGAACCATGTTTCTCCTCCGTGACGTTCTAGCTATTCCGCCGCTTGCCAATTACATAAACAGGCAAAAATCTTTCTCAACACCATCCATTCAGTGGCTTGAATACATTTCCGCCACGCAAAACCTCCCCATACAACACGCTCTGAACGAAGGTGAAGCATGGTTTGGCTTATATTTTGTTGATGGATATTGTGAAGTGAATCAAACGCGAATGGCATTTGAGATTCTCGGGCGTTTTTTTCATGGTTATGAAAAGTATTTTCCCTCATCGTTCCCCCATCCCGTTAGCTCTGACGTTAGCTTCGGTGATGTCCGTCAAAAAATGCTGGAAAAAATTAAGTATTTGCAAGAGACCCATAAATTGCGAGTCACGACAATTTGGAAGCATGAGTGGAGTGAAATGAAGAAAAGCGACATCGGTGTTATAAACTTTCTAAAAGAGTTTGACTTTCCCGAGCATTTAAACCCTTGAGACGCCCTTTATGGCGGTCGAACTAATGCACTTCATTTGCATTACGAAGCACAACCTGATGAGAGAATAGATTATTATGATTTTACCTCTCTTTATCCATATGTAAACAAGACAAAAACATACCCAATCGGTCACCCCGCCATCATTTATCGCGACTTTGAACCTCTGGACAATTATTTTGGAATAATCAAGGCTAAAGTATTACCGCCTAGAGGTCTGTGGTCCCCCGTTCTTCTGTACCAGGTAAAAAACAAACTCCTTTTCCCCCTGTGTAGAATATGCTGCGAGCAACAACAACAAACATGCAATCATTCAGACCGTGCCCAAGCCCTTACAGGGACCTGGGCCTCTATTGAAATAGCAAAGGCAGTCGAAAAAGGTTATAAAATTTTAAAAGTGTTTGAAGTCTGGCACTTTCCCAATAGGTCTAACAACCTCTTTACCGACTACATTAAATGTTCCTCAAAACCAAACAGGAAAGTTCAGGTTACCCCTCTTAGGTAGTAGATGAAACCACTGAAAATACGTACATTCAAAATTATGAGAGTAACGAGGACATCAAGCTGTTGTGACGGTTCTAAACTCTCGTTTAGTTGGTTGATAGCATCGGTTAAATATGGGTTCAGAGTTGTGTATGAGTCGTGCTGTAACAGACTACTTGAAAAAGTCAGGTTTTCATCAAAGCTGAAATCCTGAGGTGATGACATATTTTCAACACGTATTTTTTTAGCTCCCGAAGCTACCGTGAGATTCATCCGCTTCTGCGACATGTCTAATGTGAAATCTCCTTAACAATTCTATATTAACCATAACACACCTATTCAAACATTCAAGAGTATCATACAAAGCTTGTAGAAATTCTATACCTGATGTGTTGTCAAGTGCGTTATACAGACGATCGAAGTTTCCCAATATTCCGTCCCTTAGATAGAAAAATCCAATCAATGCGTCGTCGTTATCCGCTGGGTTATTTTCAGCTCCTTGAAAGTCGTAACTACCTTCTTCTTCTTCTTTGATATCACTCACATCTCAAATAGAATGGAAAACATTGAAAATGTAAGGGAGAGCTTTTACAACCCTTCAAGGGTCGGGGAAAATTGTTAGAATTTTCAGTATTCATATTTTAGGGTATAACTTACCATCAGTTTGCAGGTTCAATCTAGGCAGAGGTCGTACTACAGCTGTAGGTCTTTGGACATAAGCCTGACGTTCCGTCGTTCTTAGGCCTTGCGTGGATGTTTCAGGAAACTCGTTGTTGCAAATAGTCACCACGTCTTTGTCTAAAACAAAAACAGGTAAAATGTTTCTCTTAGTACTAGGAGTTAAACATTTCATCTAAAATCATTGTTCTAAGAGTCAGAAATGATTCGATTTCCTAGACACTAGTGTCAGATAAGTATAGTCAGACCTTGTTCTGTAATTAAATTAAATTCTGTAATTAAACATCAATGAATGGTTGGGGCTGTTGGGGCGGATGGGCGGTGGTTGGGTGGATACATGTCTGTAGGCCTCCGGTAAAAATAAATTCAAACGATTGTTGAACTCAAAGTTTTTACAACATTCGCGAAACTTTTCCCAGTCATTGCAATCAAAAGTTACGGCCTCAGTAGCGCAGCTCCAGTGGATGTGTCCCCGTCCAGATAAACTGAAAAGCACAACTTCTGCTGATTCTACATTGAAATAAAAACCAGCTGTACAGCCATTTGATAATGACCAGTATTTTATATTTTCATGATCTAAAATGTTCGCGAATCTAGCAAAAGTAGATTTCGTTTTTTTCGGTGCATCAGGACAAGAGGCCATAGCTGCGGTCAAAGAATCTACGATATTCTTCACGTAAATAGATGAAGTTTTTATAAGGAAAAATTGTGTGTCTGTGTGTCTCGTGACGGGAGGGGGTGGGGTCGCAGGGGTCATTATTAGATATCCCTTTTCATGAGACACATAAACTTTTGTGTTTTTATCAATATATACCAACCGTGGCCCTTGAAGCCTTCAGGAGATAAACTTCCACAGGAAGCCACTCTTACCTTCTCTGTTTTATCAATAGAAAACATACATATCAAAATGGTTGTGTATGGGTGTATGTGTGTATATGTGTGTGCGTATGCGTGTATGTGTGTGTGTCACGTGCCAGTGTGATGGTTTGTGCATGTGTGATTGTGGGGTGTGTGTGTATGAGACCCTTTCATGAGATAAACTTCTGTGTTTTATCAATAGAAACATATATATAAAAATGGGTGTGTGTGGGTGTATGTGTGTGGGTGTATGTGTGTATGTGGGTGTGTGTATGTGGGTGTTTGCCACGCACCAGTGTGATGGTTTGTGCATGTGTCAACCTTGTGACGTTGATAAATTTAATTGGATGAAAAAAAGGGGTGGGCTCTTGTAACTTAGACGAATCTGTTTGGTTGAAAATAGGCGGGCTCTTGTGACATAGACGAATCTGATTGGTTGAAAGAGGGCGGGACCTTGTGACGTGGACGATTCTGATTGGTTGACAGACCTGTCAAAACCTGTTTGATGAAAGCCACAAAGTACATTCTCTCTCTCATGTTGCGCAACAAATGTGAGACACCCATTCCTTTGTATTGATCATCAATTTTAAAGCTAAAGTACAGATGATATGCTTTCTTCTCAAGAGCAGTCACTGAGTGTCTCTGATGAAAAAGACGAATATACTCACCACAAATATAGCAGAATGCATCGTGGCTGTTACGACATTGATGAGACATATCAACCGACACCAATCGTCCTGTAAAGTAACATATAACTTACTTGTTACAGTGCTACTGAGGCAATGCTATAATCTGAAACAATACATACCACAATACATAAGGTCGATATTAATCCAATGAGCAGCATCTGTGTATGCAAGCCACTTTTATACCCTGCTGAGACAGTGTCGAGCTGGCTCCGGCCTGCCCAGGCATGCCTGAGTTTCATACTTCCGCAGAACATCTTCCAACCTGGCCTGATTTCATGCAGCTTCAAGGACACATATCGCGCAGTCCCACGTGCAGCTTTAGGACTCTCTGATCACTGCATGGTTCATCTCCTTCCAACCTACAGACAGAAACTTAAAACAGCTAAGCCTGTTGTTAAATCTGTTAAAAGATGGACCAACGTAGCGGAGTGGGAACTACAAACCTGCTTTGATTGCACTGATTGGGATGTTTTTGAAGCTGCAGCTACAGATTCGGATGAGCTCACAGATACTGTAACATCATACATCAGCTTCTGTGAGGATATGTGCATCCCTACCAGGACATTCCTATCCTTCAGCAACAACAAAATATGGTTCTCAGGAAACCTCAAACAGCTTCGTCGTGCCAAACAGGATGCATTCAGAAGTGGGGACAAAATCTTGTACAATCAGGCCAGGAACACACTGAATAAGTGGCTAAAAGAAAGTACTCTGAAAGGCTGAAAAAACAGTTTTCAGCTAATAATCCGGCAGCTGTGTGGAGTGGCCTGAAGAACATCACCAACTACAAGACATCAGCACCTTGCTCTGTAGTGAATCAACAACTGGCTGACGATCTGAATGTGTTTTACTGCAGGTTTGAAAAGCCCAGTCTCATGCCTCTCACCCACCCTGATCTTCACCCCTCACATCCATTAACACTTCCTGCAAACCCCCTCTGCCTCCCTCCTGCTACACAGAATATTCTTAAGTTCTGTGAGGAGGATGTGTTTCGGGTTTTCAAGAAACAGAAGACAAGGAAAGCTCCAGGCCCAGACGGTGTCTCACCTGCCTGTCTGAAAGTCTGCGCTGACCAGCTGGCCCCCATCTTCACACAGATCTTCAACAGATCACTGGTGCAGTGCGAAGTCCCCCGCTGCTTCAAACGCTCCACTATCATACTGGTTCCCAAAAAACCCAAAATCTTAGGACTCAATGACTACAGACCTGTCGCCCTCACGTCAGTGGTCATGAAGTCATTTGAGAGATTGGTTCTGGCCTACCTGAAGGACATCACTGGACCCCTGTTAGAGGAACCCTCCAGCATTACCCCCCCTCACCATCATGGACAGCACTGTGGCTACTGTGGAGTCATTCAGATTCCTGGGCTCTACAATCTCCCAGGATCTGAAGTGGGAAAGAGACATTGACTCCATTGTCAAAAAAGCCCAGCAGAGGCTGTTCTTTCTTTGACAGCTGAGGAGGTACAACCTGCCACAGGAGCTGTTAACACAGTTCTACTCAACTGTCATTGAGTCTGTCCTATGTACGTCTATTACTGTCTGGTGCGGCTCAGACACCAAATCAGATATTAGAAGAATACAACGGATAGTCAGGACTGCTGAGAGGATTATTGGAGCCCACCTGCCCACTCTCCAAGAACTTTACACATCCAGAATGAAGAAACGTGCAGGTAGAATCACTCTGGACCCCACACACCCGGCCCACCCTCTCTTTGAACTTTTACCCTCCGGTCGGCGCTACAGAGCAGTAAATGCCAGGACATCCAGACACAAGAACAGCTTCTTCCCTCAAGCCATTCATCTCCTGAACAATTAATCTGTCTGCTATCTCCCCCAGTGCAATACAATAATCTATATATACATGTATGTATAAGTGCAATACTGTTACACCTTATTTCATTGAACCACACCTCATACCTTGCTCCTGAGCTGCACATTTTGCACATGTATATGCCTCCTGTACATGAGTACCCTATTTATATTTCCCTATATCTCATATTTCTATATTTTCTATATTTTTCTATATTATAGTTTATGTCTGTGTATTCTCCAGCACCAAAAAAAATTTGTATGTGTGAGCATACTTGGCAATAAAGCACATTCTGATTCTGATATTGTACAAGGGCATTTTCTACCAAGCGAAGCATCTGTGCTATTCCTAAGAATGACTCTAGTCTTGGTACCCCCAATAAAAAGAAAATATCTGATCTAAATTCTTAAAGTTCGCTGAAATTTAGGAGGGGAGAGTGTAGTGTTTTATGTCATGTGACTATTCCAGCAAACTTTTTCCACAGGAGTTGCTTATACTTATTTTCATTTTATTTTTGTTTCTTTGTGTATATTGCTATTCATGTCATTATAATATCGTGGGTAATTGCATTTTTGTTTTAAATTAATACACTAAGTTTTATGTTTATGTGACGTCATTTCCGCCTGCGGAATTGCCTAATTGTTTCCCGCCCTCACTCAGAACAGCTTCGGACATGAGCTAGGCAGGTATGTGGCAAATGTTTCTGTAGTAAAGTGCTAAAATCTAGGAGATAAAGTTAGGATTTTGGTCGGTGTCTGTGGATGACATGTTTTTATGTTGGATTGAGTCACATAGTGAGCTTGTTTGTTGCTAGTTTTGTGTATATTTGGAGTTTAGTTAAAACGGGCTGTATAAGTTCGTCTCAAGTTGCCGCAGGCGCGCCATTTTAAAACGGCAGGTTTATTTCATATCTGTTAATAAAAACGAATAAAATGGTGGACTGTGCTTTTAAAAACATCATGCAGTTTATTTTGTTGAAGTATATTTTGCTGTTATGTCTAAAATGCATGTATTATGTCTAAAGTGCATGTATTGTGCATGCAGGTTAATGGGGTAGGGGTTTACTTTTCTCTCTTTTCACACTCCTCACAGAGACTACAGAACTGAGGGTGTGTTGTGATTTGTATTAATCCTTGTCCTGTCTTTAATAAATTAATTTTACTTTCACTGTTCGAGAGCAGACTGTGTTTCAGAGATTAAAAAATAAATAAAAATAAAACTCCTTAACACAATATATTCCAATCTTATACTTAGTTTATTATTATTATTATTATTATTATTATTATTATTATTATTATTTTTATCATGCCATGTTTCAGCATGGCAAGCACATCACACTGATGCCAAACCTATTAATTTAAAAAGAGAGGTTTTTAGGTTACTAACCTGAATATATAAATATCAACATTTACACAACAGTACTGAAAATTTCTTGGGACAATTTCCTATCCAGCAGAAATAATGGAGGATCTTTTCAACCTTTTACTCAGATTTTAGTGTTATTAAATTTAAAAGGCATTAAACAGTATGGAATTTTCTTGGTTTTTTGGGACACTTTTGAAGGTTACTGTTTCATTCGGGCTAATATGAGCTAAGTTTAATTCCAGCTAGCCAGTCTAAACCCCGAAATGCATACTGTTGTTCCAAAAGGTGCACTATTTATTATTTCTAGGTAAATTTATTAAATGACCTTAAAAAGGTGGTTCATGCTCGAAAACCCTCCAATGTGGCTGAATTACAACAATTCTGCAAAGATGAGTGGGCCAAAATTCCTCCACAGCGCTGTAACAGACTCATTGCAAGTTATGGAAAACACTTGATTGCAGTTGTTGCTGCTAAGGGTGGACCAACCAGTTATTAGGCTTTTGGGGGCAAACACTTTTTCACACAGGGCCATGTAGTTTTGGATTTTGTTTTCCCTTAATAATAAAAACCTTCATTTAAAAACTGCATGATGTGTTTACTTGTGTTATCTTTGACTAATATTTAAATGTGTTTGATTATCTGAAACATTAAAGTGTGACAAACATGCAAAAAAAAAAAGAAATCAAAAGCCAACACTTTTTCACACCACTGTATATGGGGCATTGGTGGCTCAGTGGTAGGTTTCTCGTCTATCACTTGCCTCAACCCCAGCCACTGGATGCGGTGCCGGTCCCAAGCCCAGAAAAATGGGAGGGTTGTGACACTTGCCAAGTTGTTGTGCGGACCAGTTGGTCCGCTGTGGCGACCCCGAAAAGGGAGCAGCCGAAAGCAACTTCTTCTATTATACTGTATAGAAGAAAAATCAGGTGGAGAAAGCGAAACATGAATCACCTGAAATCTGTTGTATATCGTTTAACAAATAAAGTTGTTTAAAAATGAACAGCCCATGACTTCTGGAGTAGTGTGTACTTGCACTCACAGGTGCACTCTGTCACCTATCTATGACTGTAATTTGTATATCTATGAGTGACACCAGGAAGCCATTTTAACATTGTTCCTTATTATAAGCAATGTCCAGGTATTTGTTTTAATAAAACTGCATCACATTTCAGCAAGTGTTTTTATTTATTCAGTAGACATTTTTACAAAAATGACAATACATACACACACACACACACAGGTATTGTTACAATAAAAAAAAAATAATAATGTGTTAAATATTATTAAAAGAACAGGTATTTGTATTCATCATGAAAAAAAATCTGGATATTATTACCATAACTTTATAATCATACAAAGATAGAAATAATTTTCTTTTTGAATTACTCGATTCACTTGACAATGAAAGGAAATTATTATTTTTGAAAATAATAGAAAATGATTCAGAAAATGATTAAAAAGATCACTTAAAAAATGTTCATTTAAACATCGTGTCAGCGTTAAACAATTAATGAGACTTGTTTGACTCTTTATCATCTATATACAGATAGGGGCATTGGCAGATAGGGACAAAAGGGGGTAGAGCTTTTTCGTATTTGGCTCCTAAACTTTGGAACAGTCTTCCTGACAGTGTTCGGGGCTCAGACACAGTCTCCCAGTTCAAACGTAGACTAAAGACATATCTCTTTAGCCAGGCATACACCTAATACATCCCATAACTTTGTACTCCAATACATCTGATTAAATGCACATCATCATCTAGTGCCTGATATGAGGCATTGGTGGCTCAGTGGTAGGTTACTCGCCTATCATGCGGAAGGCCCGGGTTCGATTCCAGCCAATGCCTCAACCCCAGCCACTGGATGCAGTGCTGGTCCCAAGCCCGGAAAAATGGGAGGGTTGCGTCAGGAAGGGCATCCGGCGTAAAACATTTGCCAAGTTGTTGTGCAGACCAGTTGGTCTGCTGTGGCGAACCCGAACAGGGAGCAGCCGAAAGCTATCATCTATATACAGATATGATTTCTTTTCTCCTAAACCCTACAAAGCCACAGTGTAAAGCACATGCAGTCTTCAGCAGGAGGACATGAAGACCTGCACTAATACTGTAAATCATTACATTATATTATTGATATAAATCTAGAAGATGGATGAAACATCATGCACGCTGAACATTTTTTTATTTAAGAAAGTCAGCGATGACCATGCCAACACCCGCACCAATACCTGCATCAAAACGTGAACCAATAAATGCACCAATAACTGCAAAAATACGCACACTAACACCTGTACCACCATGTACATCACAACACCCATCATCACTACACGCATCACGCGCACTAGCAGCCACCCCAATTACTGCAGCATTAAATTCAGCATGGTCTTTCCGATAGCAAAAGTTACAGTCCACCTACAGAAAATAAAAAATGTCTTAAAATATGAAATGTGACTCAACGAAATTATGCTTTGTGGAAATATTTTCTTTCTATAAAAACACACACTGCACATGCAAAATATAGTGAAGTGATCCTTTTAAACTTCTGACCAGTAGTCGTCGTTGCACAGGCATTTCACAGGAGAAAGAGAGAGAATTTGATAATACTTTTTCCGCATCTGAAACTGATGAGAGGTATGTTGATATCAGGGATTTTTATCAGGATATTTAATGTTTCAGCAAACAAAATAGTGTTTTTCTGGCTCAAACAATGAATATTTTTTGGCTCCACCCATTTTGTCCATGTTTGGTTCTGTCAATATCCTGCAAGAATGTGAAAAAATTTTACCAATACAGGTATGTTACACCATGATACAACCATGTGCTGCAGTGTCTGAAAGAGAGCTAGATAGATGAAGACGCCATTTTGTATGAAATAAAGTGAGTCTTGATGGCTGCCATGTTGTTTCTCCCTGAGCAGTGAAATGTAAGGTGTTCTATGGACGTATTGTACACAGATTCCCAAACTGTTTTAAAAATGCAAAAAGGATTGTCTTACAAAAATTTTAGCTAGCTAGCTAAACTAGCTAACTGATTTTACATCAACCTAAACACAAATAACTGGCATGATTAGACTCTTTGTCAAAAATCACTGAGGCGTGAGGGACAAAAAGTCATTATTTTTGCAGAGCAAAAAAGCCACATTATAATATGGATCCAGAAGGTAAGAATGAACAGCACACGACCTCTGGAGTAGTGTCCACTTTGCAGTGTGCACTCTGTCACCTATCTAGAGCTTTAGTTTGTATATCTATGAGTGATACCGGGAAGCCATTTTAACTGTGTACCTTATTATAAGACAATATTTAGGGCTCACACTGTTGCTGATGAGTATTAAATAGTCACGTTGCTTTGATGGACACTCCCTTCAACCCTCACACACACACACATATATTACCTATTCAGAAGAGAATAATAGGTGAAAGATTCCTACGGATCATCCATCCATCCAGTGTCTGTACCGCTTATCCGATCTATCCTTGGGGAGCCTGTGCCTATGTCAGGCGTCATCGAGCATCAAGGCAGGATACACCCTGGACAGAGTGCCAACCCATTGCAGGGCACACACACTCTCATTCACTCACACAATCACACACACACACTACGGACAATTTAGAGATGCCAATCAACCTATGCATGTCTTTGGACCCAGGGAGGAAACCAGAGTACCCGGGATGGGGAGAACATGCAAACTACACACACACACACACATACGATGGAGGTGTGAGGCAAACGTGCTAGCCACCAAGCCACCAAGCCACCGTGCCCCCCTCCTACTGATCAGTTATAGCCTAATTATTCTTTTTTTGTCACTGGCTGTATGATTAATTAAAAACTTTGTGTACTCATCTCATTAGTATCTTGTACAAACACACACATACAAACATATTATGTTGTTTTGCTGTACACACACACACACACACAAACACACACACCCACACTGTCCAGTATTCAGTATCCGGGTGTCACACAGACCAAATTGTAAATGAGGCCGACGCCTTTTGTACAGAAATAATCCTTTTGTTGGTGTATGAGGGACGATTCAGTGGAATATATTTTCTAACCCATGAACGTTCAAATCTATACTGCGCTTCCATTTTAGTCATGGCATTAATAATTGTAAAAGATATTGGTGTAAGAAATGTTCAATTATATGTTTTAATAAAACAGCATCACATTACTGCAAGTGTTTTTCAATTAACTTTATTTCATTGATTTATTTAGCAAACATTTTTACATAAATGACAATACATAAGAAACATTATAGAGACATTATGCCAAGATAAAGAAATCAATCAAATATGCAAATTAAAATGGAAATGTTGAGGTATTGTTACATTTCAAAAAAAATGTTTTAAGTAATAATAATTGTCATGTCATTTGATTTTATGTTGATTTTAAACAGAACACACACTGACTCACTGACACACACACACACACACACACACACTGACATTTATAGACTACACAAAAATCACAAAGATATTTTAATCAAACCACACCACCATCTGCACCAATAGCTGCACCAAGAACTGCAATGATAACTGCAACAATAACTGCACAAATAACCACACATTTATCAGCACCCTCAACTGCACCAATAACTGCCCCAATTATTGCAAAAATAATTACATTAACTGTACCAACTACAGCAACAACTGAATTAACTGCACCAATAGCTGCAGTAATTGCACCAATAACTGCACCAATAACTGCAACAACCGCACCAATAACCGAATTAACTGTACCAATCACTGCACTAGTAAGAGCATTAACTGCACCAATAACGGCATTAAATGCACCAGTAACGGCATTAAATGCACCAATCACTGCACCAATCACTGCACCAGTAATAGCATTAACTGCACCAATAACTGCACCAACTGCACCAATAACTGCAGCAACAACTGTATTAACTGCACTAATCACTGCACCAATAACTGCACCAACTGCACCAATAACTGCAACAACAACTGCATAAAGTAGACTAATAACTGCACCAATAACTACAGCATTATCTGCACCAATAGCTGCCACAATAACTGTCACAATAACTGCCACAATAACTGCAGCACAGATTTTCCAGTGGCAAGAGATGTGGTCAACCTGCAAAAAATAAAAATAAAAATTACGCTCAGGCTAACTCTCAAATAAAGGCTGTATTAAAAGTCTGTTATTTCCTAACCATGTCAAAGGGCTGACATTCAGGACTTTACCTCAGAGTGATCCTCTCTGATCAGGTGATTCTTCACGGCTCTGATTGCATCGTCATTGCGCGGGCATCTCAACAGCCCTTGATCTTCATGAAAGAGACAATCTACAACAAACACATCCTTCCTGTCCACATAGGATCTGACATCTGGAACAACAGCATCTGGATTAAAGGTGTGGTGGAGCATCACGAGAACGACAGGCTTATCCTCTGAGAGAGAGAGAGAGAGAGAGAGAGAGAGAGAATTTGATAACACTGAGTTAATAAATTAGACATTTTCCTCATCAGTAACTGATGAGAGGTGTGTGAATGTCAAGAATTTAGAGCAGATTCAAATGCAGATTTTTATTGTATAAAATATAAAACAACATCTAAATCTGTGGGAATTAGAACCATAAACCGAAACCAAAGGCCCAAGGCAGAAGCATGTGAGAGAATGAGAGAATGGGACACAAGCAACAAAAGCTTGACAGTGAGATGCTAAAACACAGGGACTTATAGAATGGCGCTAATCAGGGTGAAGAGTGCTAATTTTTAACATTTTAATTTTTATTGTATATTTTTATATTTCTGTAAAGCTTTGTAATTTCTTTGAGACAATGTCCATAATATTGCTCTACAATCTGAACTGAATAGAAACTAGACATGGGTGTGAGTGACTGAAAAATTCTCATAAAAGTAGAATATTAAATGACAGTAGTGCTGATGTTATTGCAGTTTATTTTATCTCTTAAATTCCCAGTTTATTATTCAGTTATTTATCTGATTAACTCTTTCCTGTAAAATCGAGTATTTTGTACTTACTAGGAATCTTATTCATTGCAGCCTGAATATCAGTTCCAGCTCGAGACACGACTGGGACAAAAGCAATGATGTCATCACTGTCGTTTATGGAATGGACTTCACGAAGCCTTGGTGATATTGTGAGATGATCCATAAAGGTCTTGTGGGAATCCATGGTGTTCCCAAGGACCATGACAAAACATCTGGTAATTCCTGTAACACCAGGAACAAAACAACAGCAAATATAATAAGAATGAAAGTTAGGTTTAAGAAGAATATTATATATTATAAGTGTATTATACAGTATGTCTTATTGTATATTATAATTTTAAATATACTTTATGTTCATTTATAAGCTTTTAAATGAGTAATAATTATGTAAATGTTATTTTATCATGGGTAAATTTCCAAGATTAAATAGATAAAGCTAAAGCTAAAGCTCTAAAAGAGTAAACAAATGTGAATGCTGCATTAACATGCAGTAACTAAATGCATAATTAATTAAATATGCATCAACATTTTATCAAGAACACATACCTTGAACCATTTTGAAGGTAAAATTTAAGTCCAGTTACTCGATGCACAGGGAGTCCGTTGGAAAACGAGTGATGTGCAAAGCACAGATAGAGGAAATGAGAGAAGAAGGGTCTCTGTTACTTTTACTTTCACTATTAGAGAGCAGACTGTGTTTCAGAAAAAAAAAAGACATTTGCAGAGAGCCTGTAACAGAGTGTCTATAATTAAAGCCATTTCCAGAATGTTTTTAGAGCCTCCACCTTTTCCTGTTTAATATAATACAGCAGTTCCAAATCCTCCTTGTACTGGGGAAATGAACACTTTTAGCAAAATATCTTCCAAAAATCTTCATACTTAGTTTATTTATTTCTCATTGTTGGATCTACAAGCTGTTTCAACATGGTAAGCACATCACACTGATGCCAAACTTATCAATTCAAAGAGACATTTGTACTGAGATATTACATTATGGATACAGAGGGTAAGAATTAAAATTTCTTTGCATTAATTAATTATTATTGTTTTTTCTTTTGGCAACAAAATAAAAAAATAAATACTATATAGAAGAAAAATCAGTTGGAAAAAACAAAAAACAAATCACTTGAAATCTGTTCCATATCATTTAACAAAAAACGTTGTTTAATAATGAACAGCACACGACTTCTGGTTTTAATATTTTTATTGAGTTTTCCAATATACATTGCATTTAACAAACCTTCAGCCCTTACCAACAAATCCCTACACTAGCATTCATGCTGTACTTTGATTCAGAAAAGAATTACAGGTGTCATTAAAAAAAGAAAAAAAGTGAAAAGGGGGGGTCAGTAAAAGGGCATTGTCTGATTATACATTAGGAACTTATTTATTATTTCATATCAGAGTACTTGAGTGTTTGCTTTGTGGGGTTACCTGGCATTTATTTAGAGCACTAAGATTTTTCTTCCCAATTCTTAGTTATTCTTTTATTCATTTATCCTTGTTTATTATTGGTTTTATTATCTAAGGGGTTAAACTTATTTGCTCTGCAGATAGTTTAGTTATGTTTAGTGTAGTTTAGTGTAGTCTCCTACCATATTTCTATCATGTATCCCCCTATTTGTATTTCCCCTGTACATCACCTCTGTGCTTGACTGCCATTCTGTGCTTTTTTTTTTTTATTTTGTTCCATGTTTTGGTAAATACCAGCCACTAGAAATGGTTCATTTACCATTTTGATTTAACTTGGGCTTGGACCCTGACCCACACTCCACTTCCGTCTCTGACCTGGACCTGATTTTTCCTATGGAACCTTACAGCACACCTCCACCTTACCTTCTACCTAGGTAAGTCATTTTCCCTATTTACCTATTTACCTATTCCCTCTACCTTGTGCTCTCTCTGTGGTATACTTTGATTTTAGTACAATAAGGAATATGTGCACTTCTACTGACTTTCCCTGTACCATGGTGCATGGGGACAGACGTGCATGTGGCTTTGGCTTCGTAGGCCAAAGGCCTCTCCGCCGAATCCTGAGACGTTGCCTCGAGAGTGCTTCCCTTTCTGATCGCTCTAATCACTCTCCATCTCCTCCAGATTCTCCCTCTGCTGCTGCTTCTCTAACCTCCTCTGCTTCTTCATTCCCCCCTGCTTCTCCATCCTACTCCCCAACTTCTCCTTCTGCATACGTGGCTGATATCTCGGCTGATGACTAAAGCTGGTAGTTGATGATCTCTGTTTTTTCCTTTCTTTTTTGTAATGAGCCTCTGGGTTCCCATAAAGTTTTTTTGCCTAATAAACTACTCACTGCTTGATTATTCATTGTCTACCGCTTATCCGAACTATACTTGGGTCACAGGGAGCTTGTGCCTATCTCAGGCGTCATTGGGCATCAAGGCAAGATACACCCTGGATGGGGTGCCAACCCATCGCAGGGCACACACACACTCTCATTCACACCCTACGGACAATGTAGAGATGCCAATCAACTTACCATGCATGTCTTTGGACCGGGGGAGGAAACCCCCGGGGCACGGGGAGAACATGCAAACTCCACACACACGGCGGAGGCGGGAATCAAACCCCCAACCCTGGAGGTGTGAGGCGAACGTGCTAACCACTAAGCCACCGAGTTTTAGCTGTCAGCTAAAGGTTATACTGCTTTGATATAGATTTAACCTGAGGATAGTAAGGTGAGATTAATATATTTATGATTAAAATAAGTAAAGAACAGAGTTGCTTAATCTGAGTAATTTATTAAGGATTGCTGATTACTGATTAATGTAGATAGTAAATTATTATTAAATGATTAATTGATTAGAGAAGATAGTAAATTAGCTTAAACTTATTTAAACATTATTAAAATGATTAATGTAAATTAGAGTAACTTATTGAAAGATTTAATGATTGAAGTAGATTAGATTTGAAGTAGATTGAATTGATTAGAATTTGATTTATGCAAAAATTTGATTTTTCAAGGACATTTCTCAACAGGAAGATGCATGACTGTTTATTTAACTTATAATGGAAATTGAGCCCTTAGCTAATATATTACATGAAACGTAACTATTCAAAAGATTTTCAGGAGGCATCTTCTGGAGTTGTGTCCACTTTGTAGTGTGCACTCTGTCCCCTATCTGTGGGGTTTAGCATGTATCTATGACTGACACCAGGAAGCCATTTTACCTTTGTACCTTTTTATAAGAAATGTCCAAATATATGTTTAAATAAAACGGCATCACATTCCAGCAAGTGTTTTTATTTTAATTCACTTTATTCGTTTCATTTATTTATTTATTACAACAATAACAATACATAAGAGAGAGACACAAACACACACACCCACACACACACACACACACACACACTATATTTTACACAGAACTCTTCATATATTTAGCTGGACAGAGAAATTCTATTACATCATGATGAACTGTTTAAAGGTGAACTGTTGAAAGGTGAATCTGAGCGGTGTGAGTTATCAGCTTTGTAAACTCTTTCTTGAGATGGTCAGATATGAGCTTACAGAACTGGGAGAAAACAGAGCCTGTAAACATTACGCTAAGATACAGAAATCAATCAAACATGTAGAATGAAATGGAAATTTTCAGACATTGTTACAGTTTAAAAATAATTTAATTAATAATAAGTATTATTAAAACAAAAGGAATTTTTCCTCATCATGAAAAAATCTGGACATCATTACTATAACTCTATAATCATATGAAGATAGAAATAATTATTTTTTTAATTACCCTATTCTCTCTATTCAGAAAATTATTTTAAAAAATGAGTTGAAATATTGCAATACATTGAAATATTTTCTTTTAAACATTGTGTTGACATTAAAGAAGTAATGACTTTCTCTCTCTCTGTCTGTCTCTCTCTTTCTCAGACTGTCATGTCACATGACATTTCATGCCTATGCTGACACAGACACACACACACACACACACACACACACACACACATTCACCGACTACACAAAAATCACAAGGATGTTTCAATCCAGAGTGACACTCAGTGAGGTTTGGTGAGGAAACAAAGCTCCCACAGAGCAACAAGTGATAGATGTTGGTTAAAGAGAGAGATGATGAAGCTAATCTGTGTCTATAGTCTCTCATATAATAAGACTATATTATAATCTATATACAGATATGATTTCTTTTCTCCTAAACCCTAAAAAGCCACAGTGTAAAGCACATGCAGTCTTCAGCAGGAGGACATGAAGACCTGCACTAAGCACTAATACTGTAAATCATTACATTATATTATTGATATAAATATAGAAGCTCAAGGTTGAAACATCACGCATGCTGAACTGTTTTTTTTTTTACATCATGAATTAAATAATTAATTATGAGAATTTAAACACTGGGATTGCGGCGAGTAGAATTCTCTGTAATATTTAACAATCAAAAAAATGACCACACCAATAACCATACCAGTACTTGCACCAATACCTGCACCACCAGGTGCATCACACCGTACATCATCACCCTCACCAGTAACTGCAGCATGGTCCACCTGCAAAAAAAATTAAAACTGATTAAAAGAAATACAAAATGTGTCTTAACTAAGTTATTCTTTGTGGAAATATTTTCTTTCTATAAAAACACACACTGCACATGCAAATACAGTGAAGTGACCATTTTAATCTTCTGACCAGTAGTCAGCAGTAGAGTCTTTGTGTTTTCTGTTCAGCTTTGTGCAGTTTGCTTAAACCGAGCAAGCAATGAGGAGGACATTGTACATGTTTATTTGTGATAAACGTTTCTGCTTTAATTACACTTCCTTTCTCTTGTCCATTACGCTCAGGCTAACTCTCAAATAAAGGCCGTATTAAAAGGCTATAATTTTCTAACCATGTCAAAGGGGTAACATTCAGTACTTTACCTCAGAGTGATCCTCTCTGATCAGGTGATTCTTCACGGCTCTGATTGCATCGTCATTGCGCGGGCATCTCAACAGCCCTTGATCTTCATGAAAGAGACAATCTACAACAAACACATCCTTCCTGTCCACATAGGGTCTGACGTCTGGAACAATGGCATCTGGATTAAAGGTGTGGTGGAGCATCACGAGAACGACCGGCTTATCCTCTAAGAGAGAGAGAGAGAGAGAAAGAGAGAGAGAGATGGAGAGAGAGAGATAGTGTCATAACACTGAGTTAATAAATTAGACTTTTTCTTCATCAGTAACTAATGAGAGATTTGTTGATATCAGGGATTTAGAGCAGATTCATGTGCAAATTTTTATTGTATAAAACACAAGAACGGCGGCACGGTGGCTTAATGGAGTTTGCATGTTCTCCCCGTGCTTGGTGGGTTTCCTCCAGGTGCTCCGGTTTCCTTTCACAGTCCAAAGACCTGCTTCTAGGCTGATTGGAGTAAGGAGTCCCGTAGTGTGTGAATGTGTGAGTGAGTGTGTGTGTGTGTGCCCTGTGATGGGTTGCCAGGGTGTATCCTGCCTTGATGCCCGATGATGCCTGAGATAGACACAGGCCCCCCAAGGATAGATCGGATAAGCGGTACAGACAATGGAATGGAAAACACAACAACTAAATCTGTGGGAATTAGAACCATAAACGAAAACCTAAGAATCAAGGCAGAAGCATGTGAGAGAATGAGAGAATGTGACACAAGCAACAAAAGCTTGACAATGAGATGCTAAAACACAGGGACTTATAGAATGGTGCTAATCACAGTGAAGAGTGCTAATTTGTAATATTGTCATTTTTATTCTATATTTTTATATTTCTGTAAAGCTCTGTAATTTTATTAAGACAATGTACATAAAAGTGCTGTACAAATAAACTGAACTGAACTGAATAGAAACTAGACATGGGTGTGAGAGACTGAAAATCTATCATGACAGTAGAATATTAAATGACAGTAGTGCTGATGCTTATTGCAGTTTATTTTACCTCTTAAATTCCCAGTTAATTATTCAGTTATTTATCTGATTAACTCTTTCCTGTAAAATCGAGTGTTTTGTACTTACTAGGAATCTTATTCATTGCAGCCTGAGCATCAAGACCAGCTCGAGACACGACTGGGACAAAAGCAATGATGACATCACTGTCTCTAATGGAGTGGACTTCACGAAGCCTTGGTGATATTGTGAGATGATCCATAAAGGTTCTGTGGGAATCCATGGTGTTCCCAAGGACCATGACAAAACATCTGGTAATTCCTGTAACACCAGGAACATAAAACAAACAGCAGCAAATATAATAAGAGAGATGTAGGTTTAAGAAGTATGTCATACATTATAAGTGGATTATACAGTATATCATATTGTGTATTATAATACTGTGCAAAAGTTTTTTTCAGGTGTGAAGAAATGCTGTAAAGTAAGAATGATTTTAAAAATATACATTTGTCAGGTCACATTTGGTTTCATGTCTATGCTGGGTTGATTTAAACAGAACACACACACACACACACACACATACACACACACAAAAATTCAAAAGGATGTTTCAATCCAAATTACATATTATTGATATAAATCTAGAAGAAGCTCAAGGATGAAACATCATGCACGCTGAACTGTTTTTTTAAATCAGGAATTAAATAACTAATGAGAATTTATGAGAATTTAAACAAGAGGAGGGGGGGCACAGTGGCTTAGTGGTTAGCATGTTTGCCTCACACCTCCAGGGTTGTGGGCTCGATTCGCGACTCAGTCATGTGTGTGTGGAGTTTGCATGTTCTCCCCGTGCCCCGGGGGTTGCCTCCGGGTACTCCGGTTTCCTCCCCCAGTCCAAAGACATGCGTGGTAGGTTGATTGGCATCTCTAAATTGTCCGAAGTGTGTGATTGCATGAGTGAATGAGAGTGTGTGTGTGCCTTGCGATGGGTTGGCACTCCGTCCAGGGTGTGTCCTGCCTTGATGCCCAATGACGCCTGAGGCACAGGCTCCCAGTGACCCGAGAATAGTTCGAATAAGCGGTAGACAATGAATGAATGAATAAACAAGAGGAGTGTGGTGAGTAGAATACTCTTTGTAATATTTAACAATCATAAAAATGACCACACCACCAACCACATCAATACTTGCACCAATACCTGCATCACCACGTGCATCACAATGCGGACCAATACTTGAACCAATGGCTGCACCAATAGCTGCACCAAGAACTGCACCAAGAACTGCACCAAGGACTATCCGACACCAAAAGCTGCGGTCCATCTGCAAAAAAATAAAAAATAAAAAATTGATTAAAAAGAAATACAGAATGTGACACACCTAAATCATTCATTCATTCATTCATTCATTTATTCATTGTCTTCCACTTATCCGGAGCCGGGTCATGGGGGCAGCAGTCTAAGCATGGATGCCCAGACTTCCCTCTACCTAGACACTTCCTCCAGCTCTTACGGAGGGAACCCGAGGCTTTCCCAGGCCAGCCGAGAGACATAGTCTCTCCAGCGTGTCCTGGGTCTTCCCGGTGGAGCATGCCTGGAACACCTCCCCAGGGAGACATCCCGGAGGCATCCGAAACAGATGCCCGAGCCACCTCAACTGTCCCCTTTCGATGTGGAGGAGCAGCGGTTCTACTCCGAGCTCCTCCCGGGTGACAGAGCTCCTTACCATATCTCTAAGGAAGCACCCTGCCACCCTATGGAGGAAGCTCATTTCGGCCGCTTGTATCCGGGATCTTATCCTTTTGGTCATGACCCAGAGCTCATGGCCATAGGTGAGAGTAGGAACGTAGATTGACTGGTAAATCGAGAGTTTCACCTTCCGGCTCAGCTCCTTCTTCACCAAAACAGACCGGTACATAGACCGCATTACTGCTGTCGCTGCACCGATCTATCTGCCAATCTCACAATCCATCCTTCCATCACTAGTAAACAAGACCCCGAGATACTTAAACTCCTCCACTTGAGGAAGAAACTCCACTCCAACCTGAAGGGCGCAAGCCACCTGTTTCCGTTCGAGAACCATGGCCTCCGATTTGGAGGTGCTGACCCTCATCCCAGCCGCTTCACACTCAGCAGCAAAACGCCCCAGTGCATGCTGTAAGTCCAGGCTTGAAGGAGCCAACAGGACAACATCATCTGCAAAAATCAGTGATGAAATCCTGTGGTCCCCAAACAGGACTCCCTCCAGCCCCTGGCTGTGCGTAGGAATTTTGTCTATAAAAACAATGAACAGAACCCGTGACAATGAGGGGCATGCAGGCGAGCGCCTGGTGGCTGAGTCTTTGACTACGGGACTTGGTCGAGAACAGCCCGAAGGAAAGGCATAGGCCCACCTTCCCATAGGCCCACCACCTACAGGAAGGAGCATAAGGGTCCGGTGCAGTGTGTTTTGAGTTGCAGTCATGGGCGGGGGCCCCGACGACCCAAACCCTGGACGAAGATTCTGGCTTTTGGGACATGGAATGTCACCTCACTGGGGGGGAAGGAGCCTGAGCTTGTGAGGGAGGTTGAGCAGTAGCGGATAGAGATAGTCGGGCTTGCCTCCACACACAGCCTGGGCTCTAGAACCCAATTCCTTGAGAGGTTGGACCCTCTTCTTCTCTGGAGTGCCCCATGGTGAGAGACATCGGGCTAGGGTGGGCTTGCTTATAGCCCCCCAGCTCAGCTGCCATGTGTTAGAGTTTTCCCCGGTAAATGAGAAGGTTGTTTACCTGCGCCTTCAGGCCAGGGATAGGTGTCTCACTGTTGTTTCGGCTTATGGGTCAAACGGCAGTGTGGAGTACCCAACCTTCTTGGAGACCCTGCGAGGGGTGCTGGAAGGTGCTCCGACTGGGGACTCCATAGTTTTGCTGGGGGACTTCAACGCCCATGTGGGCAATGACAGTGATACCTGGAGGGGCGTGATTGGAAGGAACGGCCCCCTGATCTGAACTTGAGTGGTGTCCTGTTGCTGGACTTCTGTGCTAGTCACAGCCTGTCCATAACAAACACCATGTTCAAGCATAAGGGTGCCCATCGGTACACGTAGTACCAGGACACCCTAGGCCGGAGATCAATGATCGACTTTGTGGTCGTGTCATCTGACCGCATGTCTTGGACACTCGGGTGAAGAGAGGGGCGGAGCAGTCAACTGATCACCACCTGGTGGTGAGTTGAATCTGCTTACGGAGGAGGATGCCAGACAGACTTGGTAGACCCAAACGTATTGTGAGGGTCTGTTGGGAACGTCTTGCTGATCTCTCTGTTAGGGGGGTCTTCAATTCCCACCTCCAGGAGAGTTTCAACCAGATCCACAGGGAGGTTGGGGACATTGAGTCTGAGTGGACCATGTTCTCCTCCTCCATTGTTGACACAGCCATCCGAAGCTGTGGCCGTAAGGTCTCTGGTGCCGGGCGCGGTGGCAATCCCCGAACACAGTGGTGGACACTGGAAGTAAGGGATGCCGTCAAGCTGAAGAAGGAGTCCTATCGAGCCTGGCTGGCTCGGGGGACTCTGGAGGCAGCTAAGGCATACCGGCAGGCCAAGCGAAGCGTCTGGGAGGAGTTTGGTGAGGCCATGGAGAAGAACTATCAGACGGCCTCGGGGAAATTCTGGCAGACCATTCGGTGCCTCAGAAGGGGTAAGCAGCTCTCTGCCAACACTGTTTACAGTGGAGGTGGAGAGTTGCTGGCCTCGACTGGGGATATTGTCGGACGGTGGAAAGAATACTTCGAGCATCTCCTCAATCCCACTGATGCCTTCCGTAGAGGAACCAGAGGCCGAGGACTCAGAGGTAGATTCATTCATCACCCAAGCTGAGGTCACTGAGGTAGTTCAGCAGCTCCTGGCAAGGCACCGGGGGTGGATGAGATTTGCCCTGAGTACCTTAAGTCTCTGGATGTTGTGGGGCTGTCTTGGCTGACACGTTTCTGCAACATAGTGTGGTAGTCAGGGACAGTGCCGCTGGACTGGGCGACCGGGGTGGTGGTCCCTCTTTTTAAGAAGGTGGACCGGAGGATGTGTTCCAAATATAGGGGGATCACACTCCTCAGCCTCCCAGGGAAAGTCTATTCCAGAGTACTGAAGAGGATAGTCCGACCGTTAGTCGAACCTTGGATACAGTAGGAGCAATGTGGTTTTCGTCCTGGGCGTGGAACACTGGACCAGCTCTATACTCTCCACAAGGTGCTCGAGGGTTTGTGGGAGTTTGCCCAACCAGTCCACATGTGTTTTGTGGACTTGGAGAAGGCATTCGACCGTGTCACTCGTGGCATTCTGTGGGAGGTGGTCTGGGAGTACAGGGTGCATGGGCCTCTGTTAAGGGCTGTTCGGTCTATAACCATATAACCGGAGCAGGAGCTTGGTTCGCATTGCCTTTGTCCTTTGTCACCTAAATCATGTTTTGTGGAAATTTTTCCTTTCTATCAAAACACACACTGCTTATGCAAAATACAGTGAAGTGATCATTTTAATCTTCTGACTAGTAGTCAGCAGTAGAGTCTTTGTGTTTTTTGTTCAGCATTGTGCAGTTTGCTTAAACCGAGCAAGCAATAAGGGGGACATTGTACATGTTTATTTGTGATACACGTTTCTGCTTTAATTACAATTCCTTTCTCTTGTCCATTGCACTCAGGCTAATTCTCAAATAAAGGCCGTATTAAAAGGCTATAATTTTCTTTCCATGTCAAAGGGGTGACATTCAGTACTTTACCTTAGAGTGATCCTCTCTGTTCAGGTTATTCTTGACGGCACTGATTGCATCGTCATTGCGCGGGCATCTCAACAGCCCTTGATCTTCATGAAAGAGACAATCTACAACAAACACATCCTTCCTGTCCACATAGGATCTGACGTCTGGAACAACAGCATCCGGATTAAAGGTGTGGTGGAGCATCACGAGGATGACAGGCTTATCCTCTGATAGAGAGAGAGAGAGAGAGAGAGAGAGAGAGAGAGAGAGAGAGAGAGAGAGAGAGAATTTGATAACACTGAGTTAATAAATTAGACATTTTCCTCATCGGGTACTGATGAGAGGTGCGTGAATATCAAGAATTTAGAGCAGATTCAAATGCAGATTTTTATTGTATAAAATATAAAACAACATCTAAATCTGTGGGAATTAGAACCATAAACCGAAACCAAAGGTCCAAGGCAGAAGCATGTGAGAGAATGAGAGAATGGGACACAAGCAACAAAAGCTTGACAGTGAGATGCTAAAACACAGGGACTTATAGAATGGTGCTAATCAGGGTGAAGAGTGCTAATTTTTAACATTTTAATTTTTATTGTATATTTTTATATTTCTGTAAAGCTTTGTAATTTCTTTGAGACAATGTCCATAATATTGCTCTATAATCTGCACTGAATAGAAACTAGACATGGGTGTGAGTGACTGACAAATTCTCATAACAGTAGAATATTAAATGACAGTAGTGCTGATGCTTATTGCAGTTTATTTTATCTCTTAAATTCCCAGTTTATTATTCAGTTATTTATCTGATTAACTCTTTCCTGTAAAATCGAGTGTTTTGTACTTACTAGGAATCTTATTCATTGCAGCCTGAATGTCAGTTCCAGCTCGAGACACGACTGGGACAAAAGCAATGATGTCATCACTGTCTCTAATGGAGTGGACTTCACGAAGCCTTGTTGATATTGTGAGACGATCGATAAAGGTCTTGTGGGAATTCATGGTGTTCCCAAGGACCATGACAAAACATCTGGTAATTCCTGTAACACCTGGAAAAAAAACAAACAGCAGCAAACATAATAAGAGAGATTTAGGTTTAAGAAGTATATTTTACATTATATGTGTATTATACAGTATATCATAATGTATATTATGATTTTAAATATACTTTAGTTTTTAAATATACTTTATTAGATTTATAAGCTGTTAAATATGAAATAATTATGTAAATGTTTTATTTTGTCAAGAGTAAATGTCCAAGGTTAAATAGATAAATCTAAAGCCATGAATGACTCAGCAAATGTGAATGCTGCAGTTTCCCGAGTCATCCACAGAGCAAATGATTAAACAGCATCAGAATGAAATCACCTGATGTACATTAACATTTTATCAAGAACACATACCTTGAATCATTTTGAAGGTAAAATTTTAGTCCAGTTACTCGATGCACAGGGAGTCCGTTGGAAAACGAGTGATGTGCAAAGCACAGTTAGAGGAAATGAGAGAAGAAGGGTCTCTGTTACTTTTACTTTCACCAGTAGAGAGCAGACTGCATTACAGTGTCTATAATTAAAGGCATTTCCAGAATGTTCTTAGAGTCTCCACCTTTTCCTGTTTAATATAATACAGCAGTTCCAAATCCTCCTTGTACTGGGGAAATGAACACTTTTAGCAAAATATCTTTCAAAAATCTTCATACTTAGTTTATTTATTCATTTATTTATTTATTTATTTATCATTGTTGGATCTACAAGCTGTTTCAACATGGTAAGCACATCACACTGATGCCAAACTTATCAATTCAAAGAGACATTTGTACTGAGATATTACATTATGGATACAGAGGGTAAGAATTTAAATTTCTTTGCATTAATTAATTATTATTATTTTTTCTTTTGGCAACAAAATAAAAAATATATACTATATAGAAGAAAAGTCAGTTGGAGAAAACAAAAAACAAATCCCTTGAAATCTGTTCCATATCATTTAACAAAAAACAGTAGTTCCCAGAATATCAAAGTCTACAAAAGGGGGTAGAGCTTTTTCGTATTTAGCTCCTAAACACTGGAACAGTTTTCCTGACAGTGTTCATGGCTCAGACACAGTCTCCCAGTTCAAACGTAGACTAAAGACATATCTCTTTAGCCAGGCATACACCTAATACATCCCATAACTTTGTACTCCAATACATCTGATCAAATGCACATCATCATCTAGTGCCTGCTAATATTATGAACAGCAGCTACGCTAATTCCTTTTTCATTTGTTTCCCTTCTTCTACTCACCCCCGAGACACACAGAGATTGTGCCAGCTCCAGTCGCATCCAGAGATGGACCAGCTCCAGCTGGGTTCTGCTTTCTGAGGACTGGAGTATTCAAAGCAGCACTGCCAACCCTATGTGGATGACAACAACCTCCTAATTAATTTACACATAACATTCTACACATGCTGTATCTGCATCACACAACTAATGCAGAAAGGACATTGTTCATATCACACTCTCCGGTGTCACCCAGATGAGGATGGGTTCCCTTTTGAGTCTGGTTCCTCTCAAGGTTTCTTCCTAATACTGTAACGGCGGTCCGCCGGAGGCAGGAGCAGCCAGATCCATGCGCAGGGCTGGAGAAGGGGGAGGAGGAGAGAATCGTAGCTGAGGGCAGGCAGAAAGCTCGTAAACGTGAAAGCAAAACAACAGGCAGAATAATCCAAAGGGCAGAGACAACAGGGAAGTCAGAGAACAGTCCAGAGTCAGAAAACCAGAAACGGGGATATCATAGCCAAGGCAAAAGACAAAAACGAGCAACAGTCCAGATAATCCACAATAGTCAGTCCGAATAAAGCACGAGGCAAACTCTTGGTAACTCAACATGTGAAGATACTTCGCACCGAACCGGAAGTGCTCTCTGTATTTATGCCCAAGCGGCAACACGGAAGCGCCTCAAAAGTCGGGCAAGGGCTCTCTCCCATGGCCAGATCTTGGGCGGGGCATGACAGAACCCCCCCTCTAGGAACACTTCCCGGTGTTCTACGCCAAGGACGCGGGTTTGTTCGGGTGATCGCGGTAGAAGTCCTCAGACAGTGACGGGTCCAGGATATCAGCCGCGTCTACCCACGAGCGCTCCTCGGGCACGTACCCTTCCCAGTCCACTAGATACTGGATCTGCGTCCTGACCCACCTGGAGTCCAGAAAAGCCCTCAATGTCCAGGGGAGGGGGCGGCTCAACGCAGTCCGTCTCCCCAATGCCCGGAGGGTGCGCTGGCTTGAGAAAAGATACGTGGAAGGTGGGACAGATGCAGTATGACGCCGGGAGCTATGATAGCTGGAGCTCAGGCTAACGCCGATGCCCAACTGTGCACACAATGCCCCCCACACACGGAAGGTAAACTGAGGTCCCTGGTCCGACACAATGTCCTCGGGCAGGCCGATGTTCCGGAAAACACATGCTGGAACATAGCCTCTGCAGTCTGCATGGCAGTGGGTGATCCCTTGAGGGGGATCAGCTTACACCCCTTCAAGAACCGCTCCACCATGACCATCACCGTAGTAAATGCTCCCAAGTCGGGTAAGTCGGTTAGAATATCCATAGACAGGTGGGACCAGGGGCGTCGGGGAGTCGGAAGAGGCTCCAGCAAACCCTCCTGAAGCTGGCGGCTGGCCCGAGACTGCATGCACATCGGGCATGCATGAACATACCTCTCCACATTCGTCCCCAGTGATGGCCACCAGAACCTGCGACAAGCGAGTTGGATCGACCGGCGGATCCCTGGGTGGCCGGAGCTGGGGGCCTCGTGCACCCATTGCATCACCTGTCAGCGGAACTGAAGCAGCACGAAGACCTTGGTAGCAGGGCAGCCAGCAGGGGGCGGCTTGTTGGCATGGGCCCATTGAATCTCCTCCATGAGGCTCCACCAAACCGGCGCTAGGATGGTGACCACAGGCAGGATGAGATCGGGTTGAACGGGCTCACTGGGGACCTCGAACTGCCTGGATAAAGCATCCGCCTTGCAGTTTTTGGACCCGGGGCGATAGGTCACTGAGAACTGGAAACGGGTGAAGAACAGCGCCCACCTGGCCTGATGGGGATTCAGCCATTTAGCACCGCGGAGGTTCTCCAGGTTATGATGGTCCGTGAGGACCAGGAACGGGTGACCCGCCCCCCCTCCAGCCAGTGCCGCCACTCCTCCAATGCCACCTTGATAGACAGCAGTTCCAGGTTACCTACGTCGTAGTTGGCCTCCGCAGCTTCCTGGAATAGAAGGCACATGGGTGAAGCTTCCCTGGTTCACCGTGTCGCTGGGAGAGCATGGCCCCAATACCACTGCTAGAAGCGTCCACCTTCACCACGAAGGGGATTCAGGGTCAGGGTGACGCAGAATGGGGGCCGTGGTGAAGCAATCCTTGAGTTGCTGGAAGGCTGCCTGGGCCCGGTCCATCCAGGCCAATCTCCTGGGTTTCCCTTTAAGTAAAGAGGTCAATGGTCCCGCCACGAAGCTATAATTGCGGATGAAACGCAGATAGAAGTTAGTGAACCCCAGGAAGTGCTGCAGCTCCTTCACAGTGGTGGGACTGGGCCACTCAGTGACCGCCTGTACCTTGGTGACATCCATCTCAACACCCTGCCGCGTGATCACATATCCCAAGAATGTCATCGTGGTTTGATGGAACTCACATTTCTCGGGCTTAACGAAGAGATGATGCCACTGTAGTCTGGAGAGAACCTTCCGGACATGACGCACGTGCTCCTCCAAGGAGGTAGAGTACACCAGGATGTCATCAATGTACGCAATCACTCATTTCCCCAGGATGTCCTGGAACACCCCGTTGATGAGGGACTGGAACACCACTGGGGTGTTGGTGAGGCCAAAGGGCATCACGAGGTACTCATAATGACCATGGGTAGTATGAAAAGCGGTCTTCCACTTGTCCCCCTCGTGGATGTGGGCCAGATTATAGGCACTACGTAAGTCCAACTTTGTAAAAAACTTCGCCCTCCTCAGCTTCTCCAGAGCCACAGGTACCAAGGGCAAAGGCTAGGGATAACGAACGGTGATAGCATTAAGTCCCCGATAGTCTATGCACGGGCGAAGGCCCCCGTCCTTCTTTCCCACAAAAAAAAACCCCAACGCGGCCGGAGATGTGGAAGGCCGAATGTGGCCAACAGCCAGAGCCTCCTCGATGTATTCCTCCATGGCTTTAGCTTCAGGCAGAGAAAAGAGGTAAACCCGCCCCCTAGGAGGGGAGGCATTCGGCAGCAGGTCAATGGCGCAGTCCCAGGCTTGGTGCAAAAGCAGGCCAGCGGCCCTCTCCTCACTGAACACCTCCCAGAAGTCCTCATAGACGTGAGGAATGTGGCTGGAGGCCAAGGAGGCGGAATCCTCCACCAAAGACCCTGCATGGCCTAGACACTGGCTCGAGGAGACACTCCTTGAGGCATGCAGCTGACCAACGGACCAGCTCCCCCGTGTGCCAGGAGATTTGGGGGTCATGATGCCGTAACCACGGGAAGCCCAGGATCATGGGGTTAGCAGGAGAGGAGGTGACATAAAAAGCCAGATGTTCTGATGTTCGATGAAACAGGCCCACCTGGAACTCCAGCAGTTCGGTCTGCCGAGTGAGATAGCCCCCACCAATGGGCTGACTGTCAATGGCCGTTATCCTGAGAGATAGTATACAGGGGATGGTAGGGATCCCAAGCTCCTCCACCAAGGCCCCGTCAATCAGGTTAACGGCAGCTCCAGAGTCTATCAGGGCTGAGACAGGGACACAACGATCAGAGAGACACAGCGACACCGGTACCGTAAGGCTAAAGAACAACGAGTTCTCACCCATTTGAGCTGACGAGGGCCTCTCAGGGCACCGGTGAATCAGGTGTCCCGAGGCTCCGCAGTAGTAGCACAACCTCATCTGGCCTCATCGCCGGTGCTCCTGTTCCGTCAACCGAGACCTCCCAAGCTGCATGGGTTCGGGGACCTCCTTCCGAGGCCTAGGGTAATCCGGACACACACGAGGACAAGCCGAAACAGGTGGATGTGCCCCTGCCTGATGCTGGCGCAGAAGGTTGTCCAGGCGGATGGCCATGGCCACAAACTGCATCAGTGAGGTGGCATCCTCTCTACACACCAATTCGGTCTGGAGTGCGGGGTTCAATCCCTCGCGGAACACCGCCCAAAGTGCCGCTTCATTCCACCCAGACTGAGCCGCCACGGTGCGGAATTTGATGGCGTATATATATATATATATATAGACTTAATGTGCATAATCTGTTTAAATAGATAAGGCTAAATCTAAATCTATAAATGACTAAGCAAAAATAAATGCTGCAGTTTCTCGAGTCGTCCACAGAGCAAATAACTGAACAGCATCAGCACAAAGTCACCTGATATGCATTAACATTTTATCAAGAACAAATACCTTGAATCATTTTGAACATAAATTCTCAGTCCAGTTACTCGATGCACTGGGAGTCCATTGGAAAAGTGGGAAAAAAGTGGAAAAGTGATGTGCAAATCCCAGACAGGAGAAATGAGAGAAGAAGGGTCTCTATTACTTTTAGTTTCACTGTTAGAGCACAGACTGCGTTTCAGAGAAAAAACATATAATGTTCCAGAGCCTCCATCTCTTCCTATTTAATATAATGCAGTAGTCCCAAAAAACTCCTTATAGTAAGGAAATGAACATTTTTAGCAAAATATCTTCCAAAATGTTTCTTGCTTAGTTATATTATTATTATTATTATTATTATTATTATTATTATTATTATTTTATTATGGCTGAATCAGAAAGTTATTGTCACAAGGCAACACTGATACCAAACGTATTAATTCAAAAATACTGTAAAAATAAATAAATAAATAAATTCAGGAGTTGCAGATCAAACGAGAAGTGGACATCTACAAACATCCACTGATTAAAGCACAACCAGCATGCATAGTATATGGAGATTTCTGGGATACCCTGTATTAAAGTTCTATTATATAAACATGAAATGATTAAAGAATAAAATGACAGGGTGTGTTGTTATAGCAAAATAATCAATGACACAGCGGTGTGATAAAGCAGAGCTAATGCTAGTTCCTCAAAATTTATTATTGTGCTTCAAAAACTTCAAGACAAATCCTTCATTTCGTTTTGTCACAGTAAATCCCGCCTTTGAGTCACGTCTGAAAACGCGTAGGATATCTTTACTAACCTGAATCCTTCATTTACATTACAATACTGATAAAAGGTCTTGGGATAATTTCCTATCCAGTAGAATTAATGGAGTATCTGTTAAAACTATTACTCAGATTTTATTGTTATTAAATGTATTCAATGGCATGGTGGCTAACACGTTTGCGTCACACCTCCAGGGTTGGGGGTTCGATTCCTGCCTCTGCTTTGTGTGTGTGTGTGTGTGTGTGTGTGTGTGTGTGTGTGTGTGTGTGTGTGTGTGTGTGTGTGTGTGTGTGTGTGTGTGTGTGCATGCTCCCTGTGCTTTGAGGGTTTCCTCCAGGTACTCTGTTGTCCTCCCCCAGTCCAAAGACATGCATTGTAGGTTGATTGGCATCTGTGTGTGTGTGTGTATTTGGGCCCTGTGATAGACTGGCATCCTGTCCAGGATGTACCTTGCCTTGTGCCCATAGTCTCCTAGGATAGGCTCCAGGTTCCCTGTGACCCAGTAGTAGGATAAGCAGGTATAGAAAATGGAAGGATGGATGGACATCAAACAGTTGACCATATGAAATTTTCTTGGATTTTCGGGACACTTTTGAAGGTTGCTGTTTCATTCGAGCTAATATTAGCTAAGGATAATTCCAGCTAGTCAGTCCAACCCAAACAGTGCACTATTATAAGTAAATTTGGAGTGTCATATTTTGACATATTTAATGCTGTAGCAAATAAAATTGCATTTTTCTGGCTCAAACAATGACTCGTGATTTTGTTTGACCAATGAATAGTTTTTTGGCTCCACCCATTTTCTCCATATTTGGTTCCCTCAATATCCTGCAAGAATGTGAAATAAATTTAACAACACAGGTATGTTACACTGTGATACAACCATGTGCTGCAATGTCTGAAAGAGACCTAGATAGATGAAGACATCATTTTGTATGAAATAAAGTGAGTCTTGATGGCTGCCATGTTGTTTCTCTCTCAGAGCAGTGAAATGTAAGGTGTTCTATGGATGTATTGTGAACAGATTCCCAAACTGTTTTAAAAATGCAAAAAGGATTGTCTTGCAAAGGTTTATATAATGATATTTTGAGTGTAAGACTTGGTATTTTGCTTTTCTTTGTATTTCTTTCTTTTTTATTTGCAGACAAATCTATTATTTAGAAAAAAAAATCAGGTTTAGAAAATGAAAACAAATGATCTGTTGCATCATTTAACAAAAAAGTTGTTTAAAAATGAGCAACACATGACTTCTGGAGTAGTGTCCACTTTGTAGTGTCCACTTTCTAGTGTGTTTCTATGTCATTTATCTAGGGCTCTATTTTGTATATCTATGAGTGACACCAGGAAGCCATTTTAACTGTGTACCTTATTATAAGAAATGTCCAATTATATGTTTTAATAAAACAACATCATATTACTGCGTGTTATATTACTAGTGTTTTTTATTCACTTTTTTCATTCCATTAAATTGTTTAGCAGACATTTTTACAAAAGTAAGAGATACACACACACACACACACACACACACACACACACACACACACACACACACACACACACACACACACACACACACACACACACACACATCAATCAGGGCAGGAAGGATAGTGAAACCCATCAGGCACCTGCTTGAGTGTATGAGTATGATATTGACTGAATCGGGGCAAAAGAATCCTCTTGCAGAGTTGATCTTGAGAACTGACCAGAATAAAGAACGCAGTGAGATTTAACAGGGTTGAGAAGTACTTTATGTGGGCGTGTATTGTAATATGTATAAGGGCATATTTCTACCAGGCGAAGCATCTGTGCTATTCCTAAGAATGACTCTAGTCTTGGTACCCCCAATAAAAAGAAAATATCTCACCTAAATTCTTAAAGTTTGCTGAAATTTAGCAGGGGAGAATGTAGTGTTTTAGGTCATGTGACTATTCCAGCAAACTTTAAGTAATTTTCCAAAGGAATTGATTATACTTATTTTCATTTTATTTTTGTTTCTTTGTATATATTGCTATTCATGTCATTATAATATCGTGGGTGATTGCATTTTTGTTTTAAAATAATAGATTAAGTTTTATGTTTATGTGATCTCATTTCCGCCTGCGGAATTGCCTAATTGTTTCCCGCCCTCGCTCAGAACAGCTTCGGACATGAGCTAGGCAGGTATGTGGCAAATGTTTCTGTAGTTGTTGAAAATTTTCTGAAAATGTACTCAGTTTCATAAATCAAAGCCAATCAACTTCAATCATTAAACCAAATCTAATTTACTTCATATTTAAATCTTTAAACTAAAGTAAAAGTTAATGGCTAATCTGTAAAGTTACTCAGTTAAGCTAAATCAAATCTAAGACTAGTTTACTCCATAATCCAGAGTTGATTTTTACTTTAATCTTACGTATATTTGATTACATATTAATCACACTTATCTTAATCTATGCCTAAGAAGTATAATCAGCAGTTAGCAGCTGAGGCTAAATTAATCCCATAGCAGGGTAGTGTAGAATAGCATATAAGAGAAAATAATCAAAATATAATTAAAAAAAAAGCTTATTTCGTAATTTACAGTAGATTCACTACAGAGGAAAAACACACAGAGAGGCCTCAGGCCCGTGAAGCCGTGTCCGCGTAGGGCTCTTAGGGCTCTAAGTAAATGCCAGGTACAAAGCACCCCACAAAGCCAACACTCAAGTATACTGATGTATGGGATCCTAAAGTATTGCCTAAAATAAAGTATTATTCCAGTAGTACCCCACTTCTGCAAATATTGTAACATGTTACATTAAAATTTAATTTAATTAAATTTAATTCTTTTCCAACGACCCTGCTTCAGTGTGGAAAGGCCTGAAATACATCAGAAACTACAAGACACTATCCCCCAGCACTGAGACCAATCAACAACTTGCTGAAGACCTGAATGAGTTTTACTGCAGATTTGAAACTGCCAGTCTAACACCCCATGCCCCATCTGAACATCTCTCTATACAGCCATTAACACCTCCAGCAACCCCCCTCTCCCCCCCTTCTGCACTTCGGATCAGTGAAGATGATATGCGTCAGATCTTCCTGAAGCAGAAGAAAAGAAAAGCACCAGGCCCAGACGGTGTCACACCAGCCTGTCTGAAAACCTGTGCTGACCAGCTGGCCTTCATCTTTTCACAGATCTTCAATAGATCACTGGAGCTGTGTGAAGTCCCTGCCTGCTTCAAACGTTCCACCATCATCCCCATCCCAAAGAAACCCAAGATAACAGGACTTAATGACTACAGACCTGTTGCTTTAACGTCTGTGGTCATGAAGTCGTTTGAAAGACTGGTATTGGCTTATCTGAAGAACATCACTGGACCCTTACTGGACCCCCTGCAGTTTGCTTACCGAGCAAACAGGTCCGTGGATGATGCAGTCAACATGGGACTGCACTTCATCCTACAGCATCTGGACAAATCAGGGACTTATGTGAGGCTCCTGTTTGTGGACTTTAGTTCGGCCTTTAACACCATCATCCCAACACTCCTCCAGACCAAACTAACCCAGCTCTCTGTCCCTAGCTCTATCTGTCAGTGGATCACCAGCTTTCTGACAGATAGGCATCAGCTAGTGAAACTGGGGAAATTCAATTCAAACAGCCGCACCACCAGCACTGGCGCCCCCCAGGATTGCGTCCTCTCCCCACTGCTCTTCTCCCTTTACACCAATGACTGCACCTTCACTGATCCATCTGTCAAGCTCCTGAAGTTCATCATTTAACAAAAAAGTTGTTTATTAATGAACAGCACACAACTTCTGCTTTTAATATTTTTATTGAATTCTCTAATATATATAGCATTTAACAAACTGTCTGGATACTATTACTCTATATGCATATGAAGATATAAATAATTTTCTTTTTTAATTACCCTATTCACTTGACAATTCACTATTTGTGACTTCAGAAAATGATAAAAAAAAAGACCATGTAAATATTTTCTTTTAAACATCACATCAGCATTAAACAAGTAAAGAGTCTCTCTCTCCCTCTCTCTCTATCTCTCTCTCTCTCTCTCTCTCTCTCTCTCTCTCTGTCTCTCTCTGTCTCTTTCAGACATGTGCTCATGTCTATGCTGAGGGAGTGTGGTATATAACAAGAGAAACTGACCAATACCGGCACCAATACCGGCACCAATACCGGCACCAATACCGGCACCAATACCGGCACCAATACCTGCACCAATAACTGCACCAATAACTGCACCAATAGCTGCACCTTTGACTAAGTGGTTCACCTGGAAAAAATAAAAAATAAAACATTGATTAAAAAGAAATACAGAATGTGTCTTAACTAAATGATGCTTTGTGGAAATCTTTTCTTTCTATAAAAACACACACTGCACATGCAAAATACAGTGAAGTGATCATTTTAATCTTCTGACCAGTAGTCAGCAGTAGAGTCTTTGTGTTTTCTGTTCAGCATTGTGCAGTTTGCTTAAACCAAGCAAGCAATGAGGGGGACATTGTACATGTTTATTTGTGATACACGTTTCTGCTTTAATTACACTTCCTTTCTCTTGTCCATTATGCTCAGGCTAACTCTCAAATAAAGGCTGTATTAAAAGACTATAATTTCTTAACCATGTCAAAGGGGTGACATTCAGTACTTTACCTTAGAGTGATCCTCTCTGATCAGGTGATTCTTCACGGCTCTGATTGCATCATCATTGCGCGGACATCTCAACAGCCCTTGATCTTCATGAAAGAGACAATCTACAACAAACACATCCTTCCTGTCCACATAGGGTCTGACATCTGGAACAACAGCATCTGTATTAAAGGTGTGGTGGAGCATCACGAGAACGACCGGCTTATCCTCTGATAGAGAGAGAGAGAGAGAGAGAGAGAGAGAGAGAGAGAGAGAGAGAATTTGATAACACTGAGTTAATAAATTAGACATTTTCCTCATCAGTAACTGATGAGAGGTGTGTGAATATCAAGAATTTAGAGCAGATTCAAATGCAGATTTTTATTGTATAAAATATAAAACAACATCTAAATCTGTGGGAATTAGAACCATAAACCGAAACCAAAGGTCCAAGGCAGAAGCATGTGAGAGAATGAGAGAATGGGACACAAGCAACAAAAGCTTGACAGTGAGATGCTAAAACACAGGGACTTATAGAATGGTGCTAATCAGGGTGAAGAGTGCTAATTTTTAACATTTTAATTTTTATTGTATAATTTTATATTTCTGTAAAGCTTTGTAATTTCTTTGAGACAATGTCCATAATATTGCTATACAATCTGAACTGAATAGAAACTAGACATGGGTGTGAGTGGCTGAAAAATTCTCATAACAGTAGAATATTAAATGACAGTAGTGCTGATGTTATTGCAGTTTATTTTATCTCTTAAATTGGGGCATTGGTGGCTCAGTGGTAGGTTTCTTGCCTATCATGCGGAAGGCCTGGACTCGATTCCCAGCCACTGGATGCAGTGCCGTTCCCAAGCCCGGAAAAATGGGAGGGTTGTGTCAGGAAGGGCATCCGGCATAAAACATTTGCCAAGTTGATGTGCGGACCAGTTGGTCCGCTGTGGTGACCCCGAACAGGGAGCAGCCGAAAGCATTAACTATTTTAACTCTTAAATTCCCGGTTTATTATTCAGTTATTTATCTGATTAACTCTTTCCTGTAAAATCGAGTATTTTGTACTTACTAGGAATCTTATTCATTGCAGCCTGAATGTCAGTTCCAGCTCGAGACACGACTGGGACAAAAGCAATGATGTCATCACTGTCATTTATGGAGTGGACTTCACGAAGCCTTG
>JAUCMX010000026.1:16712038-16754958 GCA_033459395.1 Hemibagrus guttatus | reverse complement strand
TTATACTGGGAAAATGAGAATCAGAATATTTCAAACTTAGTTTATATTATGATTATTATTGTTATTATTATTATTATTATTATTATTATTATTATTATTATTATTATTATTATTATTATTATTGTTGTTGTTGTTGTTATTATTGTTATTATTATTATTATTATTGTTATTATTATTGTTATTATTGTTATTATTATTGTTATTATTGTTATTATTATTATTATTATTATTATTATTATTATTATTATTATTATTATTATTTTATCATTGCTGGATCAGCAAGTTGTCGCAAAATGGCAAGCGCATCACACTGTTGCCAAAACCTTTAAGTCATTAACATCCTATGTAGAAGTGTTAAGGAACAACCGAGAAGTGGACGTCTATAAACAACCAACATACATAGTCCTCTGTGTATGGAGATTTCTGGGACACTCTGTATTATCTTTCTATTATATGAACATGAAATGAGTAAAGAATAAAATGACAGGGTGTGTTGTTATAATCAATGATGTAGCGGTGTGATAAAGCAGAGCTACTGCTAGTTCCTCAAAATTTATTATAGTGCTTCATTAACTTCAAGACATTTCCTTCATTTCCTGTTTTGTCACAGTAAACCCTGTCTTAGTGTCATATGTCTGAACAAGTGTAGGATATCTTTACCAACCTGAATCCTTCATTTACCTAACAGTACTGATAAAAGGTCTTGGGATAATTTCCTATCCAACAGAAATAATGGCGAATCTGTCCAAACTTTTACTCGGATTTTGGTGTTATTAAATGTTAAAAAGACATTAAACAGTTGACCATATGAAATTTTCTTGGATAAGATTAATTCCAGCTAGCCAGTCCAACCCAAACAGTGCACTATTATATTATATTATATTATATTATATTATATTATATTATATTATATTATATTATATTATACTATTAAATTTGGAGCATATTATTTTGACATATTTAATGCTGTAGCAAACAAAATTGTTTTTCTGTCTCAAACAATGACTCGTGATTTTCTGTTTGATCAATGAATAGTTTTTGGCTCCACCCATTTTGTCCATATTTGGTTCCCTCAATATCCTGCAAGAATGTGAAATAAATTTAACAACACAGGTATGTTACACCATGATACAACCATGTGCTGCAATGTCTGAAAGAGACCTAGATAGATGAAGACATCATTTTGTATGAAATAAAGTGAGTCTTGATGGCTTCCATGTTGTTTCTTTCTCAGAGCAGTGAAATGTAAGGTGTTCTATGGATGTATTGTAAACAGATTAGATTAGATTAGATTCAACTTTATTGTCATTACACATGTACAAATACAAGGCAACGAAATGCAGTTTAGCATCTAACCAGAAGTGCAATGAGCAGCAAGTGCTTTATATGCAGAAGTGTAGATAAACTAATATGTGCAGATAAGTACTTATGTACAGATGCAGCACTATGGAGATAAATTACAGTTGTGTATATACAGTATTATCAACATCATATGCAGATGTATGTGCTATGTACATAATATACAAAATACTATGGATTATGTATAGATAATACAATATGTATAGATAAGGGCAGATGTCCACATAGAAGCAGTATAGTTACAGGTGGATATATATGTTACGGGTAGCAGGGCTGAGGTTGGACCACTAGGGGGCTCTCAGTAGGGGTTGTCATGTTGTGTCTGTTTTTGTTTACCTCGGCCATGTGTTAGTTAAGCCCCGCCCTGTCTTATTGTATCTTGATTCATGTTCACCTGTTCCCAATGTTTCCTGATTATGTTCTCTATTTATAGTCCTGTCTTTGTCTTCATTAGTTGCCAGTCCTCGTTTGTGTGTAGGCCGATGTAGTGTCGCGGTTTCTGTTTTCATGTTTCTGTCTCGTGCTTTATGTTCAATAAAACCCCATTTTCACGTTAAGCTTCGCGTTGGGTCTGTTATATCCAGCCGGACACTACCGGCCGTAACAATATACAATATTCTACATATATATCAACATGATATATAGATGTGTGTGCTATGGACATAATATACAGGGTAATATGGATAATATACATATGTGCAATGAGCATATATACAGGAGATATACCCTGTAGTATAATTCTATTATATGAACATAAAATGAGTAAAGATTAAAAATTTTAAAGACATCAAGCAGTATGGAATACCATATGGAATTTTCTTTCATTTGAGCTAATATTAGCTAAGTTTCCAGCTCGCCAAATTCCAGCTAGCCAGTCCAACCCTTAAAACGTATACTATTGTTCCAAATAGTGCACTATTATAAGTAAATTTGGAGCATATTATTTAATGTTGTAGTAAATAAAATGACAGTTTTCTGGCTCAAACAATGACTTGTGATAATTCTGTTAATAAAGTGAGCCTTTAGGGCTGCCATGTTGTTTCTCCCTCAGAGCAGTGAAAGGTATAGTATTCTATGGACATATTGCACAGATTCCTCAAAAAAGAAAGGAACAAATTACCAAATCTAGCTGGTTAAACTAGCTAGCCAATTTTACACCAGGTTAATCAGAAATAGCCAAATTCAGTGATGTGAGGGAGTAAGGCACAAAAAGCCATTATTTCCGCTGAGCAAAAAGGACACATACTATTATAGATCCAGAGGGTAAGACTTTTTTTGTATTTCTTTCTTTATTTTACCATTATACTGCATACAAAACAGGTGTGGAAAACAAAACAATAGCCACAACAACAAAAATAACAGCAAAAACAACTTCTACTCAAGTAGCTCACTTTGTCATTTATCATAACATGAACCTAAATAAATCTAATATCCAAGCTGAAAAGGAAGGGATTTGAACACACACACACACACACACACACACACACACACACACACACACACACACACACACACACACACAGTGTCTACCTACAAGACAAAATGGCCAGGACATTTCTGTTCACTCTGTGAGGTTAAAAGGAGGAAACAAATCTGTTCTGTAAATATACTTTTGTGTCTCCATTGCAAAGCTGTGCATTAAAAAAGCAATAAATGGTGGGAAAATTGAGAGAAAGAGAGGTCATTAAACTAATCTTTTACTAAATTCTGTCATATAAAAACACATATAGATATTTTTTTATTATTTTGATCAAACCCTTTAAACACATGGTGTAACGCACATGCAGGGCTAAACTAATACCCCAAGTAAAATGATGATGATGATGAGCAGGACTAAAATACCAGCACCAATATATATCCCCTTACGATGGATTCCATGTTGCTCCAGCTGAGAAAAAGGAAAACAGATTGTGACATCAGAAACATTCTTTATATTGTATTTGGTAAATAAATAAATAAATAAATATTTCATAAAAACATACAAAGTAAAAATATTTTGACCAGCAGATACGCTTTGTTTGTTTGTTTGTTTGTTGTTATGAAATTTTATCTTCCATGTGCACAGACCTTTAGTTGCTTAATTTACAAATGCGGAGAAATCTAAATTTATCATTATCATTATTATTATTATTATTAGTTAAAGTAGTAGTAGTACTAGTAGTAGTAGTAGTAATAGTATAATTGAGAAAAATCATATGTATTTTGTCTTGGATTTTGTTTTGCTAATTTCATGTTTGCTAATATTTTTTAATTTTACAGGGAGTCACATACAGACAGGTCACATTTAAACAAATACATGCTATTTTAGTCTTTTTTCACTATCCTGACACCCAGCATTTGCACAGCTGAGCAAAAAATCATGTTCAACAGCATCTAGTGGAAAATGTTATGAGAAACAGAGACCACAGCTGCATTTTAAAATCTCTTAACATTTTAGAGTTTGACTTGGAAACCTGATGGACAGAGCTGATTCGGCTCTGAAGTGCCAGCTAGTGGACACTTAACACCTGGTTCATGTGTGTTGAGGACTTAAAAAGCAAATAGCTAAAGTAAAGTAAACTGCATCTGCATCTGGACACAAGTTTCTGCATGTTGTGTAAACAGTGTGCACTTTGTGACAGGGGCATGGGGAAAAACACAACTATTGAATTATATTAGTTAATCAACCCACTGTTTATTGTTCACTTTCCACATGAGCGACAGTGACTTTTAGTGACTAGATGTGGGCATGTCCAGAGACGCAACAAAGTTGAGAAAAGTTGAACTTTATGCAAATACGGAGCGACTTGGTGCAGCAACTACCAATGGGTGTGAAGATAGTATGTTTGCACATGAACCGTAGCAAGAAGCACAAACACTGTATCTCCTTCATCTCGTATGATATGATGCAGATAAATACTGCTGAATTTTATAAACAAAGAAAAGTTGAAAACTTAGAATTATCTTGGAATGCTAGTTGCTCCACTCATTGATAAACATTATCACTATGGCAAGCAGTAGAAGGGGATAGGAATGTCTATTGACAAATTCATGCTAGAGCAACTAGAGACTTGCAGAGATATAATCACTGTAGCACTGCACTGACTTTGCTCCTGCTCTACTTGAACCTGCTACATTTGGCATGATAGAGAGAAGACAGGGACTTTCTGTTAGCTGCTGTGTCCTGAACAATTAACATCAATGCCTGATGCAAGTATGTGATCATTTAGTATGTATTTTTGACCAAATTTGTGGTGAGAGAGATATGGGTGATGTTCTGATAATCATACTATTTGCTAAGCTATTATTATTAAGCTACATTATTTCTTTTTCTTTTTCCTGACCAATAAATACAGTGATACCATTCCTTACCATAGCACAGACATTACATCCGTTATTCTCAACAGAGTTATCTGTAGTGAGGTGTTTCTTCACGGCTCTGATTGCGTCCTCGTTGCGCAGGCAATTCAGCAGCCCTTGATCTTCATAAAACAGACAATCTACAGCAAAAACTCTCTCCTTGTTTACACAGGCTCTGCTGTCCGGAGCAACATAATCTGGGTTGAATGTGTGGTGGAGCGCCACAAGAACGACAGGTTTACTCTCTGATAGAGAGAGAGAGAGAGAGAGAAAGAGAGAGAGAGAGAGAGAGAGAGAGAGAGAGAGAGAGAGAGAGAGAGAGAGAGAGAGAGAGAAAGAGAGTATTAATCTATACCACACCCAAAATATAAAACTTATGAGAAATTCTTTACAACTAATATTGCAATCCATATTATTCAATAATGCACATATGTTTATTATGCAAATAATAATAGCAAATAATAATAGCTTTTTTAAAAGATTTTTGTTTTTAAGTGTAAACAAATGAAAACTAAGTTTTACTGTAAAGAGAAACTTGTTTGTGCTTACGGGGAAGTTTTTCCACTGCAGCTTCAATGTCAGTGCTAGCTCGAGACACAATTGGAACAAAAGCAAAGATGACATCACTGTCCTTCATTGAAAACACTTCACAGAGCCTTGGCGATATTGTGATACGGTCCAAAAAGGTCTTGTGGGAATTCATGGTGTTTCCAAGGACCTTGACAAAAAATCTGATAATTGGTGGAAAGACTGTACATCAGGAACAAAAAGAGGTTAAATTAAGTGTTAATTGAATGTGGCTGAGTGAAAGCATATGCTACAAATTTCTCATGTAGCGAATGTTAAGAAGATCAGAACAATGTCATATAAACATCAAGCAGGAATATTGAATTAAAGACACATACCTTGGGTCATTTTGAAGTCAAAGCTCAGCCGAGTTGATGTACGTTTTGGAAATAATCAGTTGGAAGGCAAGTAAGTGCAAACAACAGGTTGTATTAACGAGTAAACTTGTTTTTCTAGTATTTTACTTTCACTCTTCGGAATCAGGCTGCGTTTCTGGGTAACCATAAGGAAATGATGCGTCTACAAATACACCTGTGTGAAGAATGTCGTGAGTCTCCACCTCCTCTCATGATAACCAGCACTAGACTGCATTTCTGTTTTGAACAGTGACATACCCACTTGCAACTCAGAAGTGTGTGTCCTTATATACTGAATATTTAAGTAAAGAATGCTTTTGAAAGATTTCTCTGCCAATATATAAAGTCTGTTCAAATAATACTAATCTCTATTAAATCAGCATCTATACTAACTATACCTGTCTATTAATCACTTAATAACGTAATTCACTTAATAATTTTAATCACTTAATGACGTTAATTAGCTGAGAAATGATGCTCCTGTAAGTAATAACAATAAGGACTATATATTTATTGAATATATTTTTAATAATTATATTTGCTGGTAAGAAATGGAAAATTGCATCAGGATGCAAAACCTTTCTGGAAATATGTGTTCCTGAAGAATTAATCCAATCTATTCATGCAGGAAAGTGTCAAATTCTCAAATATTTGGATTAATTAATGGAGCAATTCAGCCTAAAGGCTACAAATATTCACCAGAGAAATAAATGAACATTTATTTATTACAAAAACTTCCTGTTTTTTCTTCTTCTTCATTTTCATCTGCAGGCGTCTCTCCTCGGTCACTCTAGATTTCAGAAAGGCGGAAAGAACCTTCACATGTTGATGTGCACATTTCATCTCCACCCCAAACGAGTTGGATGAGTGTGTTGCTGAGCGTGTTTGGCTACATATCTAATTTACACACTTATCTTAGCTTAGCTTAGATTTGTCATCTCTTTCATTTTAGACAGTGTTAAATATTTAGTCAATAAAATATGCACGTTTTTATCGTAAAAGTGCACAGATGTTAAAATGGTTATGTTAATTGAGGTTATAAATAGTTGCTAGTTTAGACACACTGGTTTCTAAGTGAGAGATTCTGCAGCACACCCTCGAGGACGAGGTTTATTCCCTCCACAGGGACAAATGTACAAGGCTAAGTTCTATTCTATTCTGTAAATTCACAGGAGTGAATATCTCTTCCGATTTGTTTGTTTAGGTCTCATTTGCTGAACTTTGCTAAAAAAAAAAAGAGTGTTTAGGGGTTGAAATGTATTTCTGGGGGAAAAAACTTTATCCCTGCACCACAAAATGAAAGGAAATAATCATCCTATTATGAACATCTGGCTTTGTTCTCTCTGAAAGATCATATGATCTGATACACAGTAAAATGTCGGTTGGCAAGTTGTGTTTGTATTCTCAGGTTTGTTATTTGTTCTTTTCTTGTTATCCTGTTTTTCAGCATTCCTCCAGAGTTCTGTCCTGATTATCAACACATTCTTGTTCCTTTTGTTATTTTGTTTTTTGTTTTTTTTCGGTTTTCACTATGGAGTTTCAGCTTTCAAGTAAAGGCACACATGTAATTCAGGTCTAATTTAATATCCTGACATTTTTCATTAATTCTTTCATTTAGATTTTAATTATAAATTGCCAGTTGCCAATTGTATCTTTCGTGGAAACTGATTATTTATGTGATGATGGATTATAATCTCTCTATACTGTAAGCCCTGATGAAATCACTCAGTATTTGTGTTAAACTGTTTGTGTCTCACAGGCTTTATCACCCATGGATATTGCAATGCTTCACAAAGCCACATGAAGGTTAGAAAACGCTTTCTGTTTCAGTACTCACTCTAGATTTAATATATGAACCTGTAAACGAAATTGTTCATGGGTTTTTAGCTTGAGTGATAGACAACACAGACTTTCACAGAGTTTATTGTGCTTCTTGATGTTCAGCGTTTCTGTTATGCAAATCTTTATTGTGCTCAGGGTTTTTATTTTTATGTACCTACTTCCTACCTCCTACTAGTTATCATTTCTGTTCCTAATACAAGCTGCATTTTAAATACTTCCTGACCTTGACTGTTCCCTGCACTTTTATTTTCTATACTGAGTCGTTACTTGGCTTTGATAAGACCTGTTAATATTTAATGAACCCTGAACTTGGATCCAGCTGCATCTGGACACATAATTCCACTTAAGAAGTGCTTATTTCAGCTCTTTTAATGTCTCTGTGATCTCTCCCAGACTTCTCACACTGCACTTAACCTCAGGTTATAACTGGGGTTATGGAACTCTGCTCTGAAGCTTTTGCAGTGTTAAAACCACTCTCAGATGCCAAAATGTGTGCAGTGTGAAACAATGTAGTGTTATAAGGTTACAGTAAGGTGTTTTGCAACAGACACACAATTAGAAACTGAAATTATTATAGTTTACCAATCTTAGTTAAATTCTATTAATATAGCAACAGTGTTTCTATTATTTAATAAAGTTTCATAAAATTGATATATTCTACATCTTTAATTATTTTAGTTGTTTCATTTTTTTTATATCCCATTTAATCTCAAACCATTTGTGAATTTTAAATGACAACTTTGACACATTTTTGTTTCTCATGCCTTTAGTTTATTATTGAGTTTATTATTATTGAGTATTATTCAGTTTTCTAAACCAGTACATACCATTACATACACAGGCAATATCCGGCAAAGAAATATTATCTGTTTAGCATCTTTTGCCTACGTTCAGTTTTGTTGGGTAACTTAGTAATTGGGCTATTGTGTCCTTACAGAGTTGAGTCTATCGAGTCATTACAGTTTACACACACACAAATTTAAATCAAATATTAAACTTGGAGGATTTCCTTTAGTACCCATTTTAAATTGCAGTGTAATAATTTTCAGTCGTGATTCTCTGTTTGGCATAACAGAGAATTAACACAATGCTTACAATATTAAAAATACAAAAAGTACACTTGCTAAGGCTGTAGTAATTCTGGATGACAGCCACAATAATCATCAGAATATTCTCAATAAAAAAGAATTGGATGTAGCTGTATCCTTCTGGCAAAAACAAACAAGTAATGATGATGATCAGCTCAGAGATAATCCAATAAATCAGTTCATTGTCGTCTGCCTGCAGGGAAAGAGAGTAAAATTAACTTGTTTATACACTGGCAGTTTCCTGTATGACCCACTATTTGATGACAAAATATGACATCATGCATGCTTATATAAAAATACGTTCCATATAAAAAAAAAGATGTACAAATAACAATGCATGATACACTGTAAAAAAAACAAAAAACAAATTCAATTTAAAAAAAGTACAGTTAAATATTGGTGACTACAGGTGCCAGAATTTTAGCGTTTTTTTTTTTTTTTACATTGGCACTACTGTAATTTACTTCAACAGTTAATTGCTGTAAAATGGTTTACAGAACTCTACTGTAAAATGTAAAATACTGATGACTTGTCACGTCCGGCTCAGCCCCCGCCCTATGCGGGGCTCGAACCCGGACCTCCGTGGTGCGGCGTGCTCCAGCATGCCGTGAAGCACAGACCCAAACGCAGGATTCAGTGAAGCACTGTTTTATTTACATAAACACGATATAGGGGAAAAACGAACATAACACTTGACTCGTGGTTACAACATACCATAAACCCCAAAACCCAACAGAACACCCACGGGACAGCTATACACAGAACATTGACCCACGCCACACATGTACACCAGGATCCCTCTTATAGGGAAACACATCGGGGTAATCAGGGACAGGTGGCACAATCAGGGTGGAGAACAATGGGCAGGAAATCACACAGACATAAACAGGCTTCCAGGATTCTCCTGCCAGCGCCCTCCCCGGGCCTGGCAGGGAACTGTCCAGCTACTCCTGACATGACTGCAGCTGCCAGTACTTACAAAACATTATTATAATTTTTCAATATGATGTTATTTACCTTTGTGTTGCGTTTTGGAATGGAGGATTGATGGTGATCGTTAAAGGCAATTGTGGCATATGAGTCTCTGGTCTATACCGCAAAAAGAAAATACTGTGTATTACTATTAAGTTTTACTGTAGCCTGCTGTTAGTGGTAAATCTTGATTTTGACTCCAGAAAAGCATAAGATTTTACAATAAGTTACCGTATTTTGGAAAAAACAGTACATTGCTGTTAGGATTTGGCTGTGATTTTACAATAATTGCATTAGTGTAGCAGTTGGTTAGCATTTTGCTTACACTTAACCAGCTCATTAAAGAGACCTTATCTGATGGTGTTTCTCCTCCTAGATGCTTTATTACTCTTTCCAGTGCCTTGTCATTGTACAGGGAGTTCAGCAGTCCCTGGTCTTCATGATAGAGACAATCCACAGCAAACACGTCATTCCTGTGAACAGAGTGTCTGCTGTCTGGAGCAATGAAACAAGGATCAAATGTGTGGTGGAGAGACACCAAAATGATGCGTGTGTGTGAAAGTCCTTCTGATAATGAGAGAGAGAGACAGAGAGTGAGAGAGAGACAGACAGACAGACACACAGATAACAATAATTCAGAAATAAAAAATAATATAAATATATATATATATATATATATATATATATATATATATATATATATATATATATATATTTTCCATTGAGTGTGGACTTGCACTGTTTTTTTCTGCCCTGTGCACATTTGTGTAGCTATAATATAAGTTTCCTCTTGTGACGCTCATGTTGCAAACATGACAATGCTCTTACCAGTTAGATTTATTATTATCAGTAAGGGTGATGAAAGAAAATTTGTCTGGAGATGAGGAGGTTCTTTTGTCTAGCTTTCAAGACAGAATTAGATTTTTTTTGCATAATTTTTCTTTGAACATCCCAATCATCCACAGAATGATGTAGTACATCTTAAATCTGCTCACATTCACTCAAAAACTGTTCTGCTCTTGATATCACTTGCCATGTTTCTGAAAAGTTTCACTTTTTGTAAATGATTATCTCTAAAATCATAGACTTCTATATGACTACATAAAAAACATTTTTTCTGACAGTTAAACACCAATTGTGATAGCAGATTTATGAATGCATGTATTTACTGGGAATTCTTCCAAGAACAGCTTGAATGTCCGTTCCAGCTCGAGATACAATTGGTACAAAAGCTATGATGACATCACACTTGTCCTTTGAGAACACTTCATGTAGCTTCACTTTGGACTTGAGCCTGTCCATAAATAACTGATGGGACTTTATGGTGTTCCCAGGAACCATGAGGAAGACCCTGAGTACTGGAGCTACAGAGAACAGATCATAAAAATGTAAAAAAAAAAAACACAAAAGAACAATGCAATCTTTCATATAGTCGTGGTCAATGGTTTATAAAACTCAAAATCTCAAAACAGAACAGCAAAAAAAAACTGAACAGCAGCACTTTATTAATATCATACTGATAACAAGACAAGCTTATGCCATTTGTCAGATGACCTTTATCTCATTTATGCAACTTAGCAGTAGAGGGTTAATGGCCTTGTGGTGGTGATGGGATTAAGGAATTTGCAAAATTCCAATCAATAATCCAGGGTGATGGTAATTTTATATCTCTATCAGAAGCTGCTATAAATGTGCTAGCAGGTCTTTTGAAGATAATAATAAATGGTTAACAATATTTTTGCATCAACATCACATTATTCCCCCTTAAAATGTCCTAAAGTGGACTTTTTGGACTTTTGGAGAAAAACAGAAGATGACATCACCACCAAAGGGTTTGTGAAAAATTATACACAATGGCACCATAAAGCCAAACACAATCAGAAACAAACACAAAAAAATACTAACACTACTACTAATACTTATAACAATAATAAAAGAAAGAAAAAAAAGATAGAAAGAAACCGGCTGGATCAACACACAGCTAATCTACATGAAGAATTAATAACATAGCATGATAAGGCTTTAAAGGCTGCACAAGCACAGCATTACAAATTCATCAGCAATGCAAAAGTATTTATTAGTTAAAAGTGCATACCGATAGTCATTGTGAAGTCGAATTAAAGTTGAATTAAAGGTTTGTTGTGTGCTCTGTTCGGGATAAGGTGGAGATGCACGAAGAGACAGGAAGTCTGACTAACACACTTTTACTTTCACTTCATCTCTGGCCTTCTGTTTCGTCATGTATTTACATCTTCTGTAAGTCCTGTAAGTGGCTCGTGTGTGCTCTGTTAAATCATGCATTTATAGGAAAGCAAAACTGTAAGTGTAAAGCCACTGCAGCCATCTAATCCTCAATTTGAGGTAAAAGTTCAGTACATGAGGCAGATTAACATTGTTCCTTAATTCAGCTCTTCTCCTGATAATGGTCAGATAGAACAATGTTACCACTGTGTATGATATGATATACATATTTAAATAAAATAATTCTAATTTAATACAATTTGTATTAAATATTATACTATTGACAACAACAAAAATGAAATATTTACATTAATTTTACTTTTTTGCTTTAAATACCACAAGGTTTGTGTAAAACCTTCTGATCTGTTTCAGATCAAATCCACTGGAGTGTTGTCTGATCGTAGCTTCAGTAGAAGAAATTAGACAATCTGACCTTTTGTACAAAGAAGTTAACACTTTCAATACCACACACTTACTACTAAATTTCCATGCGTTTATAGGAAAGCAAAAGTGCTGGTTTATTGCACTTACAATCTTCTAATCTTTTCTTCCACATGAATGGTCAGAATGCATTATCGTACATAGGGGGTAGATTTGCACTAATTATCCTTCAGGTAAAGGTGACAGAATAATGTTAACACTTGATATGGAAGGAATAAAACAACTCGTGCTTGCAGTTATGAAAAAAATAATCAATAGCAGAATGGTGTAACGTAGCATCATTAATGATAACACCTTGAAGTTCATTATTTTCTAAGAACAGCATATTGCTATTGCTTTATTCCTCATATATGGCCAGAAATTTGCCAAATTTCCAATATTATCAAATATTTACAGACCAGTTTTTAACATATGTGTAATGTCATGGGTGCCTTCTCAGGAAAATCCCACAGGTAATTATTGGGTAATCAGAGCTGACACAGGGCACCTGTGCAGACCACTTTTTAAACCCCAGGTTTTGTTTTCCCTCAAGAGGTAATCTCCCCCAATCTCTCCAATCCCACCTGATTTTCCCCAGTGTTTAAAAAAGGATTTAGAGAAGTTTTATTGATGTTCAGGCTAAAAGTTAGGACTAATTATATAATATAGTGACAGCAGTTTGACAGCAGAATCTTTTAATTATTTACACACACTAAAAGAAGATTTTTGGCAAGAGGAAATTCAGATTTTTTGTACAAAGCAGTTGGACCTGGCTGTGTATATAGGATATAGTGTATATTTTAAACAATGTGTGACAAATAAACATATTTTTGAAGTTAAAAATATATATTGGTGTTTAAATGAGCACAAATATCAATAAAGTAGTACATGTATGATTCCTTTTTCATGCACTACTTTCATGACTTCTCATGCCTCATTGAAAGTATTGGTTAAAGCAGTGTCCCAAACCCGACAATATTAGACAGTGTCTCAAAACAGCACAGCACCTAAAATAAGTTCTTTGTTGTCTACTGAATTTAAACCAGTGGTTAGTAATTTTGGCCTTAATTGATTGAAGGAAATTTCTTACTTGGAATATTTCGAAGTGCAGCTTGAATGTCTGTTCCAGCTCGTGACACAATTGGAACAAAAGCGATGATGACATCACACATATCCACTGAATCCACTTGCTGAAACTCAAGGCGTCTTTTCAGCCTGTCCATTATTTCATTTTGGACATTCAACAATTTATCACTTTGATTCATTAAGAAAACCCGTTGTTTTGGTCCTGGAGACAAAATGACACACAGCTGTTTGTCAGGTTTTCCATGAAGCTTATAAATTACAGTAGAATTAATGGCTGTGTTAGGAGCATTTGCAGCCAAATCATTACAGAATCAGTGAAGTTACCTTTTAGTCATCAGATGACACGTTAATTTTCTGCAGCCAATAAGAAGGATATAAATTCTGTATTACACCTTTGTTGATAAATAAAGTGTCATAATGGAAGAACTCATCAGAATTTATCATAAATATAAAGAAATTCACATTTCTATTCTGTTCTTCTTAACACATGGGTTCCTTAAGAATTACGTAATATGCCATTAACACCTGAATCCAACTATCCAAATTTTTCATGGCTTAAATTTGTGTGCAGGTTTTCAAATTCAATTCCATAATAATCATGTAAAAAATAGAAAAAAATTCAAATCAACAATTGGGGGAACAATCCATTTCAAATGTTCTTCAAATTCAGATTCAAATGTTCAGAACACCACATGCTGAGAATTAGGAAAAGAAAAGGAGTACCAATCTGCCACAATTTAATAAAGTGAGTCAAGAATCGTTCAATCTGAATTGTAGTTTTATTCGTTATATTTCAACACAAATAGAATTTCATATCTAAATAAACTTCTGTTATCAGTTGAAGTAAGTAACAACACAACGTCCATCATTCCAGCAGATGAATTTTGCTGAAACTCACATCTAGAAAAAACTCCGCATTTCGTTTTTGTAGTTCTGTTTTGTGGTTTAAATATTGCACCACATAAAGAACTGAAATCATCATGGCTCACAAACCATATACAGCAAATCATCATCTACAGTTATAATGAAAGAACTGCATTTAATATTTTGCAGAAATATTACATACAACTTTACAAATAAAAAGACATCCTCAATATAAGCTATACAAGAGTCTAAAATGGATGAATTAACCATGTCTGGAGTTGGATGATCTCTCATGCAAAAGCTGAAAGAAACACAGGAACAATCCTTGAAACATTTTTCTGGTGGATTGATTATGAGCCTTCCTGAATTGGTGTTTGTGCTTAGTTTTTTCCATGAGATTTTCCCTAGAGACTGCTAGCAGACTACCATTATTTTCAATTTTGGTTATGCACAGCACACCATTTAGCAGAAGCCACTACCACAATCTCTCTCTCTCTCTCTCTCTCTCTCTCTCTCTCTCTCTGTAAATATGTTGATTTTTAAGGCAAAAAGTTTATAAAACACTAAAATAGTGATAAATATCAACTTATAAGTGACTACTCATTGCATCCTTAAGGGCTTAGTTGACGGATGGTTGCATATCTTGCAAATCTGTGGAGTTTGTAATCCGTTCGTGTGAGGTGTCTTCACATTGCGTGTGCTCTTCAGTTGAGTGTGTAAGTGTTCATTTCTAGTTTAATGCAGTAACCCATACTAAAATACAACCAATGTGTAATCTGTACAAATGTAATGTACACTTTTGTATTATAATAGAGCGGAGACGTGAAGCACGTGAACTCACATGTGAGCTGCAGATCACATGGGCATTTGGTTTTAGTATACTGCTGCAAAGTGAGTTTTGATTATTTGCTTTTCCTTTTTATACCTGTTATTGTGTCATTGAACATGACTGAGCAATGTAAGTTTATAATTACTGTTGACCTGAGATGCACGTTAAACTACAAGAATATGGTTTAAAGTTCTAAAAATGTATAAATGTGTTAGTATGAATATATTGATGTGTGCTGTAAGTGACCTGTGGTTGGCCATGTTGTGAATTTCTTTTTACTCTTATTTTCAGAGGGCCACTACCGTTATTTTATTGGGTGGTAAAAAGGGCATTTTAAGATTAAAGATTAAGTCCTGGAGTATCTGTATAGACCCAGAGACGAGTATAGAGTTTTTTTGTTTTTCTTGTTTAATACCTGTTCGCATACCAGTTGGAATTGCTGGATTTATTCAAGCTCGGTTGTCCATACACGAGCATTGTTTCTGTTAACCCAACTAATCTTTAATGCTACAGCCTTTATTGGGTGCAGTCGGGAATAAAAGAACCCCAGTTAATGTGAAGTCATTGTTTTGTTCTTATTAAGACATCTTAAACGCGGCTACATTTATATCAAAATGGACTATGTAACATTTTTTTTATTAATATTTTTCACAGTCCTCCAGTGTTATGTCTGGGTAAATCAAAAAGCCATAAATAAAGTCTTCATAGCAGTGTTCAACTCACACACCAACAGCCCAAGCAGTTCAGTCCTGAACTATGGCTCAGCATAAGCCAAAACCCTTCAAGACACCAGAACCACAAGCATCAATATAATATTCTGTGCTGGTGCACAGGTGATATAATAAACTTGGTTTGACTGTAGAAGCCTGACTATGAATATTAACCTTCTGGAGCTTCTGACAAAGACTTTTGGTGGCAACTGAAGTTGTGCATTTAATTATTGCAGTAAGTTGGGCAGCTGTGGTTCCCTTTCAAGGGAACTTGACACTGTGTCATGGCTGATGCTATGGGAACGCTTCTCACGGAAGCAGTGTCTGAAGCTCTGTGTGAAATCATGCCAATCTATTGGATAAGGAGTTCATGTGATGAAGTGGAGCGCACCAGCAAGACCATAAAACAGACCTGGGCATTTTACGGCCCCCGGGCCACATCCGGCCCTCTGGGTATCCTTGACCAGCCCGCGTGAAGTAATTGGTTGATTAAAATTCAAACGCAAACAGGGTGTGCAATGCCCAGGTCTGATATATAGAGTTAACGGAAATTTACATTATTTTGCTATTTGGCCGCAACATGTCATAAATAACCTACAAACACGTAATACAACCGCACTGCTTTAAAAAAATATATATATATATATATTTTTAGTATTCACATATGTCCGTGCATGTGCCCATTTGCACCCTCACTCAAATGTGTGCTCTCAATCATGTCGGACAGCTTTCAAGAAATATGTAAATATGTTAGCTAACATTAAAAAAAGAAAGATTGATGCAGAATGTAGAGTTTTTAATAAGACATGGACTTCTAAGTATTTATATACTGAAGTCAAAGGTAAAGCTATGTGCTTAGTTTGTGGAGAACAGATAGCTGTGTTTAAGGATTACAATTTGAATCGCCATTACAAGACTAAACACACAGAGAAATACAAGAATTTGACGGATGCAGAGAGGGCACAGACATCTGAAGCTTTGCTAGCTAAGCTGCAAAAGCAGCAAGGACTTTTTACCAAGCTTCATGCATCGAGGCATGCAGCAGTCAAGACTAGCTTTCCAGAGCCAAGGAGAATCCCACTGAGCAATGTAAGTGTATAATTACTGTTGACCTGCGATGCATGTTAAACTACAAGAATACGGTTTAAAGTTCTAAAAATGTATAAATGTGTTAGTATGAATATATTGATGTGTGTTGTAAGTGACCTGTGGTTGGCCATGTTGTGAATTTCTTTGTTTTTACTCTTATTTTCAGAGGGCCACTACCGTTATTTTATTGGGTGGTAAAAAGGGCGTTTTAAGATTAAAGATTAAGATTAAAGATCCCACAAAATCGTGAAAAACAGTAAGCCATTCTCTGATGGGGAGTTTATCAAAGAATGTTAGGTGGACTCTGCATCGCTAATATGCCCGGACAAAAAAAGAAGCATTTTCGAATGTGCCGCTCTCCAGGCAAACCATAACGAGACGAGTTATGTTTTTTTCTCCTTGGCTCTGGACGAGAGCTGTGATGTCCATGACACAGCCCAGTTAAATATATTTCTACATGGGATAACGAAAGACTTCGAGATGACGGAGAAGCTGGCAGCTATGCGGTCTATGAAAGGGACTACCACGGGCAGTGATTTGTTCACAGAGGTAAATTCATTCATGGACAAACTGGGACTAAAATGGGACAAACTGACAGGTGTTACAACCGTTGGCTGTCCAAATCTGACAGGAAAAAATGTTGGACTTTTGAAACGGATGCAAGATAAAGTGACTGAAATAAACCCAGAACAGAAATTGATACTTCTGAATTGCATTATACATCAGGAGGTGTTGTGCAAGTCAGTGCTAAAAATCAACCATGTTACTGATGTTGTGACTAAAATAGTTAACTTCATCAGGGCTAGAGCACTGAATCATAGACAGTTTGTTCCACTTTTGGAGGATTATGAAAGTGAACATAGTGACATAGGCTACCACACAACTGTCAGATGGCTCAGCTTGGCCAAGGTGCTTAAAAGAGTATGGGACTTGAGAGCAGAAATTCAGGAGTTTTGTGAGAAGAATATCTCAGAGCTCTCAGATGCAGACTGGATGGCAGATCTGGATTTCGCTGTTGATGTGACTGCACTTATGAATGCACTTATAACAAGCTGCAAGGCAAGGGCCTCTTTGTACATGAAATGTACAGCTTAGTGACAGCTTTCATGAGAGTTTCTTTCAAGCCAATTGGAGGGCAACTTTCTAACCCACATGCCAACAGTGAAAGAAGTCACACCATCACCTCATCACCTCCATAGTTACTCATCCATGTTAGGGGCACTGCATGGTGAGTTTTCAAGACAATTGAGAATGAAATGCACATGATTTCTTCTCCCTTCACTTACAGTGTGGACAATGCACCCATTGATGCTCAACTTGAACTCATTGACCTGCAGTCTGATAAACTACTGGCAGAGCACTTTAAGATTTGATGCATTTTTATTCCAAACATTAGGAGGCATGCAGAGGATGTTGGTTCTCTTTGGATCTACCTACATTTGTGAACAAACATTCTCAGTGATGAAGTTTAACAAATCCAGATACAGAGCCTCTTGCAGTGATAATCACTTGCGTGCTGTCCTTCACATGTCCACCTCAGATATTCAACCTGACTTCAGTGCACTTGTTCAAGCCCAAGGCAGGCTAGATTTCTCTCACTGAACAAAAAGAATTAACTCAGGTAAAACAATCAAACAAACAACACTGGGGAATTTATTCCTTTTTTATATGAAGCTGATGTTGTGATGCTGGTGTTTAAAATACATGTACTTGCATTTTTGCATAAAGTTGATAAAATCTGAAACTTCAAAAAATGCACATTTCCAGACTTCAGTGCACTTGTTCAAGCCCAACACTGGCTAGAATTCCCTTACTGAACTAAAAAAAAACAAAAAGGAACTCAGATAAAACAATCAAACAACACTGAGGCATCTTTTGTTTTGTTTTTGTATTTTTGTATAAAGTTGCTAGTTTTTGAAACTTCAAAAAAATGCACATTTCCAAACTGTTTTTATGAATGTTTATTAGATAGTGATATAATTGTGTGCTACACATTTTCATTGTCTCGTTGTAATGTTTCATTTACTGTTTTTTATTTAGAGATATAATTTTTCGAGCAGAACTGAGTTAAGTGTATTGGTCTGGCCCTCTAAAACCACCCCAGTTTCTAATGTGGCCCCTTGGGAAAATTAATTGCCCACCCCTGCCATAAAAGGTCATTTATGTCACATTACTTCAGCTTCTTTGTCTTCTGGAAGTGCTCTGTGTATGTTGGTGTATGTATGGTCTTATTTTCTAAAGGCAAAAGAAGATAATAGAAGACTAGAGTCTTTTCTTCTTTATTAAGGTGATCAGTCAGCTCTCAAGGAGGCATTGGTGGCTCAGTGGTAGGTTACTCGCCTATCATGCGGAAGGCCCGGGTTCGATTCCAGCCAATGCCTCAACCCCAGCCACTGGATGCAGTGCCGGTCCCAAGCCCGGAAAAATGGGAGGGTTGCGGCAGGAAGGGCATCCGGCGTAAAACCTGTGCCAAGTTGTTGTGCAGACCAGTTGGTACGCTGTGGCGACCCCGAACAGGGAGCAGCCGAAAGCAACTTCCTCTTCAGTCAGCTCTCAAGGAAGCCGATTTTGTGAATTGCAAGTGATTGCTCTTCACAATCTCTGCTCTCGCTTGGGTGCATTCCAAGCACCTGTGCCGCTTGGCTAGAGGCAGCATGTTGGCTTTGGTCATGGAGGTTGCAGGATGAGTTAGTGGAAATGGAACAAGAGACAGATGAATCCATTCTCTCATCCTCTCAGCTGACTCTGATTCATCCACTCCTGATCTGAATGAGGAATTATTATTATTGTCTGCAACGGACTCTGAGGAACTCAGTTGGGGGCAATGAAGTGCAAGCAACAGTTGAATTGCCACTGCATTCTGTGGTGTTCGAATGGTTCTGGAGGTGAACACACATGCTGTTGTTGTACTGGCTTATCATTGTCTGCTCTCTTGACAATTGCTATGTAACTTCATGCCGCCTTCCACCTCCATGCAGGTGTCATCCATTTTTCCCAGACCTCTACACTGAGGTGTTGTAGAATAATCCTTATTTTGCCTTTGTTGTCCTCAGCTACTGCTGACTATTCCGCTACTGTGGGCCTAGAGGAACATGGGTACATGGCAATGCCTAGGGTTGAAGAGACACTTTCAAGCTATCTCTCCTAATCATTGGCTACATGTAGAAAGTGTCCACTCCCACTGAGGCCCTGTTGGGCCATGTCGCCCTTAAAGGTAAGGCCTATAATCCTGGAGATTAAGCTGGTGTGGTGCTGCACACAGTGGCAGTTGTGCATGCTTACCATCCTGACCTGGTAAAGGAGCTTGTCTGCATTGAGGAGCTCATCAGTATGTTCTGAAATCTGCCAAGCCTCTATGCCACAAATGGCTGTGTTGGTTGCCACAGAGAAGCATTAAAGAAAGAGACAAAACCATTCTTTTAGATGCCTTTCTTTTAGATGTCTCCTAAGGGACTGTTCTTCCCTTGCCACAGTGAGGAGCAAGGGCTATCAACCAGTAGCCAGTGGCCTCAGCCTGGCCTGCTGAGGCAGGAAAAGAAGGCTAGCATTGCAGCCTGAGACCCCCAACCCAAGAGAGAGCCTATCACCCTCTTCATTGAGGTATACGTGTCAGCCATTGCTGTGAGTCACATGCCTGTTCTCTGGTCTATTGCTTTTTGGACAGTACCAGGCAGCTGCAGCTTTCCTGCAGGCCGTGTCTCCCATCCTGAGACCTCTCCTGTGGTCCTGGAGGGGCTGCTTTAAGCCTCCTGTGAGCCTTTGAGCCTCCTTTGAGCCTCTGAGGAGTTTCTGACCCTGGAAATGGCTCTGCTATTAGCTAGTCATCTGGTCTTTCTGCAGGCCTTCTGCCTTTTGTCCCATGAGTCGGTGGAGCAGGAGAGTCTGCACCTATTGTGCCCAGTTTGGGTTATCAGCACTTATGGCCCACATTTGAGTGTGTGCTGTAAAGCACAAACAAAAGCAATCTAGTCGCTAGCTCTAGTGAATACGGCTCACTCCACAAGGTGTGTTGCTTTGTCAACCACTTTGGCTAGGGGTGTTGCCCAGCAGGATATTTGTGCTGTGGCGGGTTGGTGCTCTCTGCACACTCTTATCAGATTATATAACCTGGGTTTGGACCCCACTCCTGAGTCCTGGGTCTTACAGGGCTACTGGTGCTCTGATCCTGGCTGGTTTGTGCTCTTTCATGACCTCAGGGACAGACATCTCCCTGTGTGTAGTGGTGTTGGTATTGGCATTCCCATAGAGTCAGCCTCGCTCAAAAGTGAACTACACTAGTAGAAGCTGGAGTAATGTGACGTAGATGCCCTTTTATGGTCTTGCTGGCATGCTCCACTTCGTCACATGACTTCCTTAACCAATAGATTGGCATGACACCACTTCCATGAGGAGTGTTCCCATAGTGTCAGCCATGACACAGCGTCTCCTTGCCTTCTCAGAGAACCAGGTTACATATGTAACCTGGAATAGTTTTATGTTTTGAATTTTACATTTACATTTAAGGCATTTGGCAGACACCCTTATCCAGTGTAACATACAAAACTGCTTTGAAGTCTCTGTCAATGAATTAATCAACACTGGTTCACTTGGTCACAGCATAAAGATAACATCAGTTTAAACCTCTGATGGGAGGAAATATAGCACAATTTTGTTCATTAATTTATTATATACATAAATTTAAAAACAAAAAAAAGTGCTACTTTACATATTACAGGTATGTCTTTACCTGTCATTTGAAGACAGTTACTGACTCTGTTCAGACATCTAGGAGAATTTCATTCCACCACCTCTGTTCCAGAACAGAAAAAAAGACGATGTATACTGTAGTGCAATATGGCTGTAGGGGAAATCACAAACACAATAGACAATGATCTGAGTGAAAACTGTGCAGGTTTATTTACACAAAAAGGTGAAAGAGTGAGAGAGAAGAGTGAGAGGAGTAGTGCAGTGGCGGAGGAGCAGCACTAGGTGCATTGTGGCAGTGAAGTGGTCTCAGGGTGGTGCTTGGAATGCCGATGTGGCAGGATCCAAGAGAAACAACTTTGTCAGGTGTAGTTAGCGTAGATAGCGTCATCCTTAAAACTCATGGGCTTTTTGAGAGGAAAAGAGCACATAATAACAGTGTTAGTCTGGCTATTAGCCAATGTCATCTCTCGACCACAACTGTCCTTGCTTGGCTCTTTCTTTTTGTCCAGGAGGATGAGTGGAGACAGCAGTGTTGCTGATTGTCACTGCCAAAGCTCTACCTTGCAGCAGAAAGACAGCACGCTATCCATGGTTCTGAAATGGTGCCTTTTTTCATCAGCACTGTTGCAGGAGTTGTGAGGCATTGGTGGCTCAGTGGTAGGTTACTCGCCTCTCATGCAGAAGGCCCGGGTTCGATTCCAGCCAATGCCTCAACCCCAGCCACTGGATGCAGTGCCGGTCCCAAGCCGGAAAATGGGAGGGTTGCGTCAGGAAGGGCATCCGGCGTAAAACATTTGCCAAGTTGTTGTGCAGACCAGTTGGTCCGCTGTGGCGACCCCGAACAGGGAGCAGCCGAAAGCAACTACTGTTGCAGGAGTTGTGTGAGGAGCACTTGCTGGCTTTCACATAGGGAGAGGATGTTTTCCAGGCTGGGCCCCAGGCCAATGATCTACCTGAATTGGGAAGTCTTGGAAGGATAGAGACCACCTAGTCACTCTAGCATTAGTATCCTTAGCACAAGACATACACTGTAGGAATACATGGTTGGTGACTAAGGTGATTTTTTATTCCATCAGGTAATACCTTAGTTTATTGATTGCCCACTTGATCTCCAAGGTTTTCTGCTCCACAGTGGCTTACCTTTGCTGTGCAGGGCTCTGCTTGTGGCTGATGAAGAAGCACTGAGAGAGAACAGTGCATAGTCCCACCTGGGAAGTGTCAGACTGCAGGAAGAAGGGGAGGTTGAAATCTGAGTTCCTCAGGCTTGCTTGTGAGTGTTGCCGTCAGCTCTTGGAACCCCTTTTCTGCCTCGCTGGTCCAAAGAGCGAAGTGAATGTAGAGAAGGAGGAGGTTCCAGTTTCTCCCTTCCTCATGTACCAACCAGCGCAGCTTCCTTTTTAGCATCTAATTGAAGTGCTTGACCAATGTGTACATCTGCGGGTGGTAGACAAACATCCTCAGGTGCTTAAACTGCAACATACAACTATGAGACATTGGGATTATTGAGTGGCTGTGTCTCACCTTAATTTATAGATTCCATTTTCAGTCAGTGTCCTGGCAGGCATCAGGTATCTGACTACTGTGGCAAAAAATCCTGTCCAATCTCTGCCTAGCAGGAGGGGGACTGGTAGCTCATGGATGCTCCCCAGAAGGAGGGGCCACTCCCTGTCTTTGGATCTGGGCCTGTGCGGCAGATACCTTGCAGATGTCACCATGCACATGACACACATGGAGCTCTGTCAGCTGGAATTGATTTAGCCATATTGAGATGGTTGGGGCTTTGGGTGGGCTGACTGCCCAAATGTGCACACTGCCAGAGGTAGCAGGATCGATGCAAGCATTCTCCACCAGATGCAGCTGCAGGGGTGAGCACAAACATACGTACAATGGTTGGAGTGAAAACTGTGTGAGTTTATTTACGCAAAATGGTAGAAGAGTGAAAGAGAAGAGTGAGGGGAAGGAAAAAACTGTAATTTAAAAGGAGAGGTTGTGTAGGAGCAGTGCTGGGTGTGACGCAGCGGTGCAGTGGTCTCAAGGTGGTGCTAAGAGTGCAGACAAGGCAGTATCCAAGAGAAACTGCACCATCAGGCATAGTCAGCATGGATAGCATCATCCTCAAAGTTCACAGGCTGCGGACATATAGGCATAAAACTTCCAACACTATAGGGCCAGTGTTTCAGTTTCATTGTCCAGCCCCTGTATGGGTACTGTGTTTAAAACACATTATTATATTGCTTTCACAAGTACTAGATTTATTCTTTACTATAAAATTTTACCTGAAATCATGGAGAAGACTCATTACAGTTGCAGTTAATTATAAATTCAAAATCTGGAGTCTACTATACTTTTACTGAGACTCATACAGTATTACATACTGACTGCAGAGAAGAACCTGTAGATTATATGCTGTTAACAAATGTCTCAGGAGGGATTTATTTCTACACTGTTGTGAAAAATAAATAAATAAATACAAAATTCAGGAGCTGCACAAGCATAGTAATGTCTGTACAAATTAATTAGGTTTGAAAACATTTTCAAGTTATGAATACACCCAGGTTTGTTCTGTACTTTGCCAAGTTTCATTTTGACACACAACTGATAGGTGGAGCTCTGTTAAATCATGCATTTAAAGGAAAGCAAAACTGTAAGTGTGAATTTACAAATGCTGCACTCTCCTAATCCTAATTTGAGGTAAAAGTTCAGTATGCAAGGCAGATTCACATTTTGCCTTAATTCAACTCTTCTCCTGATAAAGGTCGGATAGAACAATGTTACCATTGTACATGATGTGATATACATTTTCAAATAAAACAATTTTAATTCAATACAACAATTTTTATTTCATATTATACTACTGACCACAATGCCTCCTGGTGGTCCAGCAGCACAAACCTCTTATTGATCTCTTATTGCCACGGCCCGGGTTCAATTCCCAGGCAGGGCGTTAACCCAGCCACTGAACAGTTAACTCTCAGTGCCAGTCCCAAGCACGGATTATTGACAATAATAAAAATAAAATATTTACATGAATATTTATTGTTTAAATACTGCGCACAGTCCACGAGTTTGTTTAAAATTTTCTGATCTGTTTCAGATAAAATCCACCTGAGTATTGTCTGATCCCATGCTTCAGTTGAAAAAATAAGACAATCTGTACAAAACAGTTTGTACAAAACAATCTGTACAAAGCCCTTTTTACAAAACCGTTAACAATTTCAATACCACACATTTACTACAAAGTTTTCACTTTCACTTTTTCATGGCTCTCTGCTCTCATGCATTTATAGGAAAACAAAACTGGAAGTACATTTCCTGCTGGTTTAATGCACTTACAGTCTTCAAAACTATTCTACCACATGAAAGGACAAAATACATGTATCATTCAAAGGGGGTAGATTTATACCCTTAATTATACTCTAAATAAACATGACAAATAATAATGTGATATGGAAGGAATAAAACAACTTCTGCTTGAAGTTATGAAAAAATAATCAATAAGCAGACTGATGTAATGTAGCATTGTTAATGACCACATCCTGAAGTTGATTATTTTCTTAGAAAAGCATGTTGCTGTTGCTTTATTCCTCGTATACTGTCAGAAATTTGCCACATTTCTATTATATTATATATTATTATATATTTATAGATCAGTTTCTAATGTAGGTTTAAAAAAATGGATAGCAATCAAAGACTAATAAGACATAATGACATGTAACAGAGTAAAAACTGGTGTTGATGTTCTTATTGCTGCCTCTATAAGTGTGTAAATTAAAAATAGTTTTCACTGAATTAGATTAAGTAAGCTTGTTTCTTGTCCTTGTTTTATTCACTATGCATGTAGTGATACTTCTAAGCGAGATATTTAAGTCATCATTTCTTCTGGAAGCATATGGATGTAATAAATGAGGATATGAAGCTAGTGGGTGTGAGTGTTGAGGATGCAGAAGACAGAGATAGGTGGAGAGAAATGATTTGCTGTGGCGATCCCTGAATGGGAAAGCCGAAAGAAGAAGAAGAAGATTCCTTCTGGGAGCAGTACAGCAGTGAAAGCCATTTCTGTTCATGCTCATGTTTCTCCTGTGGTTTGGTTAGAAAGAGCTTCATGCTTGTTGTTTCGGCCTTGTCCCTTCCTGAAGCCCCTCTGGATCTTCCCTTATGTCTGTTGAACTTACAAATAATTCTTGCTTATTTATTTATTTTCACTGAGTTCTGAGACAGGATAGGAAAGTTCTTTGTCTTGCCAGTTTTCCTTTTTTTTCTTTCTTTCCTTGTTACTCCTTCTCCAACCCAAGACAGTGGAGTCTTGCATCTTGGAGATGTAGCATACATATTGACAAAATGGGAAACCCTGTTTTAAAATCAGCCTTTCACATGTCGCTGCAAAGTAATAGTTTCTTAGAGACTTACCAAGCCGTGCTTCTTGTAATTACATTGTTGGATTGCTGGTTTTGATCATTGCTTTGTTTTCTTGTTTTCTGTAGTCTTGCGATTCGGATTTGTTTGCCTGGTTTGTTTTGTCGTTACGGTTTTTGACTTTTTGCTCTTTGTCTTTGGTTCACGATTTTGTCTCACTTTTGTCGGACTTCAATAAACTCTGCATATGGATCCTAACGACTCTGTCTCCAGCAGTATGTTACAATGTGTAATGAAATGATGTCAGATACACATAATGCCAATAAATTCTTACATGGTTTCAATAATAAATTCCAGACTATATCTTGTGAAGACTATATCTTGTTCATTTTCACAATCAGCACATTACATTTTAGCAGAAGCACATGAGAATTTTACTTATTTTTAGAAGCAAAAAATACATTAAATGTTTATCTACAGATTCATATTTAATGAATATGTATTTATTCATTATTGCATTAGTGCATGATCATGAATGCATTTAATAAGCTGCTCTAGCTGCAGTTATTATAAGCTGCTTTGTGGTTATAGTTGTATTAGGCTGTTGTATAATAACCGGCTTCTCAGTAGGTGCAGTTACATCAGGCTGTTGTGCAGTTACAGGCTTATCTGTAGGTATAGTTATGTTGGGCATCATTGTCTTTGGATTGTGATATTTTTTTTATAAATCATGTGCAACAAGAAGTCGACCATTGTGGATTATTACGTAGAAGCTGCTGGAAAAAAGGAAAGTAAAATGAAACACAAAAGTCACTGTTGACCTGTTATCTGTTTAAAGAATACTTTGTGAAAACAATAGAATGAATAGTCGAAATGATAATTTACTGCATGTTCAATACTTACCGGGGTATTGGGTGCCTCAGGGAACTGATAATGTTAATGTGTGATGCCACTGGTGTGAATGTCTCTGAACAATCAATCAGAAACAGACTTTATGAGGGTGGCCTGAGATCCCTGGCTCCGTGAACACCAGAATTGGCAGGTCCACCACTGGAGCCCTGTGCTTTTCACAGAGAAGAGCAAGTTCAGCATGACCGGTTTGGTGGTGGGTCAGTAATGGTCTGGGGAGGCATATTCATGGAGGAACACACAGACCTCTACAGGCTAGACAATGGCACCCTGACTGCCATTAGGTACCGGGATGAAATCCTTGGACCCATTGTCAGACCCTACACTGGTGCAGGGGGTCCTGGGTTCCTCCTGGTGCACAACAATGCCTGGCCTCATGTGGCAAGAGTATGCAGGCAGTTCCTGGAGGATGAAGGAATTGATACTATTGAATGGCCCCCATGCTTGGGACATTATGTTTCGTTCAAACCGATGCCTCAGACTGTCCAGGAGCTCAGTGATGCCCTGGTCTAGATCTGGGAGGAAATACCCCAGGACACCATCCATCGTCTCATTAGGAGCATGCCCTGATGTTGTCAGGCATGCATACAATCACGTGGGGGCCATACAAAGTACTGAGTACCATTTTGAGTTGCTGCAATGAAATTTTAGCAAAATGGACTAGTCTGCTGCATCATCTTTTCACTTAGAATTTCAGGGTGTCTTTGAATTCAGCCCTCTGTAGGTTGATAATTTTCATTTCCATCAAACGAGGTGGCACATTACCCAGTCCATATCAGTATAGATATCCAGCATGATATTTTTCCCCATTGAGATTTGATGTATTTTCAAAGTGTTCCTTTAATTTTTTTGAGCAGTGTAGATATATTTTAAATGTGTGGAAGTTATCCAAACATATATTAATCCTAAACATTTTTAAAGTTAAACAAATTTCTATTTGTAATTAGCACAAACAGCAACAAAGTAGTACATGTATGGGTTTTCTTTATTTCAGACTGGCATTCTTTTTTTCTACTATATCTAAACCAGTGGTTAGTAAATTTGGCCTTAATTGACTGAAGGAAAAATCTTGCTTCGAATTGTTATGGCCGGTAGTGTCCGGCGGGATGGAACAGACGCAACGCGAGGGTAGACGGCGACAGGGGTTTATTAACTGAAAAACATTAAACATAGAACAAACGCACGACACTACTCACGCCACTTCAAACGAGGACTAGTAAATAATACTGACACAGACACCACTATAAATAGGAAAGTAATCACAGGGAACATTGGGATCAGGTGAACAGAGGCAGGAACACATTAGGATAAGGCAGGGCTAGAACAAACACATGGCAGACATAAACAAAAACAAACATGACAGGACAACCCCTGCTGAAAGCCCCCTAATGGTCCTACATGGGATCTTGCCCACCATAACAGGAATATTTTGAAGTGCAGCTTGAATGTCTGTTCCAGCCCAAGACACAATTAGAACAAAAGCGATGATGACATCACACATATCCACTGAATCCACTTGCTGGAACTTAAAGCGTCTTTTCAGCCTGTTCATTATTCCATTTTGGACGTTCAACAGTTTATCACTTTGATTCATTAAGAACACCCATTTGTTTGGTCCTGAAGACAAAATGACAGCTGTAATTTGTCATGTTTTCCATAAAGCTTAAAAATTCCAGTAGAATTAATGGTTGTGTTATGAGCATTTATAGCTATATCATTAAAAAATCAGTGAAATCAGTGAATTAAGCTTTCAGTCATCAGATGATATAAATTTTGTATTACAGCTTTTTTTTCATTAGGACAAACTCATCAGCATTTATCATAACAAAAAGAAATACACATCTCTATATGACATAATTTTTATTCCTCTATTTGAATTTGTAAGTGAAGTTTGGTTGTTGAATTAAATCAAACTTAATTTTTTTTATGGCTTCAATTTGTGTGCAAGTATTAAAATTAAATTCCGTAATAATCAGGTGTTAAAAACTTTAATTCAACTTTTGGGAGAACAATCAATTTTAAATTAAGTTTTAAATTCAGATTTAAATGTTGAAAACACCACATTATGAGAATTAGGGATAAATATTAGGGATAAATAGTAACTTAACTTTAAACTTTTTCAAATACAATTAAAGAAATTTAAATATTCTGTAGTTTCGTAAAGCTGCTTTGAGACAATGTTCATTGTTAAAAAAGCTATACAAATAAATTGAACTGAATTGAATTGAATTAGGAAAAGAAACAGAGCACTGATCTGCCACATTTTCAGCCAGTGAGCCAAGATTATACTGTTTTGAATCTTTCAATCTGAATTGCTTTTTTTATTCATTATATTTCAACACAAACAGAATTTCATATATTAGACTGATCATAAACAGAGAACTTCTGTTATTAAGTAACTAACAACACAGCGTTTGTTGTTCCAGAGTATTGCTGAAACTCACATCTGGAAAAAAACTCTGCATTTCTTTTTTGTAGTTTTTTGTAGTTTGTAGTGGATTAAATACTACACCACATAAAGGAACTGAAATCATTGGGGCTCACAAAACACATTCATTCATTCATTGTCTTCCGCTTATCCGGAGCCGGGTCGCAGGGGCAGCAGTCAAAACAGGGATGCCCAGACTTCCCTCTCCCCAGACACTTCCTCCAGCTCTTCCGGAGGGACCCCAAGGCGTTCCCAGGCCATCCGAGAGACATAGTCTCTCCAGCATGTCCTGGGTCTTGCCCGGGGTCTCTTCCCAATAGGGCATGCCCAGAACATGCTCCTTACCCTATCTCTAAGGGAGCACTCAGCCACCCTACGGAGGAAGCTCATTTCAGCCGCTTGTATCCAGGATCTTATCCTTTCGGTCATAACCCAGAGCTCATGACCATAGGTGAGAGTAGGAACATAGATTGACTGGTAAATCGAGAGCTTCGCCTTCCAGCTCAACTCCTTCTTCACCACAACAGACCGGTACATAGACCGCATTACTGCTGCTGCTGCACCGATCCGTCTGTCAATCTCACGATCCATCCTTCCCTCACTCGTAAACAAGACCCTGAGATACTTAAACTCCTCCACTTGAGGAAGGAGCTTCCATCCAACCTGGAGGGTGCAAGCCACCTTTTTCAGGTCAAGAACCATGGCCTCAGATTTGGAGGTGCTGACCCTCATCCCAGCCGCTTCACACTCAGCTGCAAAACGCCCCAGTGCATGCTGTAAGTCCAGGCTTGAAGGAGCCAACAGGACAACATCATCTGCAAAAATCAGCGATGAAATCCTGTGGTCCCCAAACCGGACTCCCTCCAGCCCCTGGCTGCGCCTAGAAATTCTGTCCATAAAAACAATGAACAGAACCAGTGAAAAAAGACCTGTCAGAGTCCAACATGCACTGGGAACACTTCAACTATGAGAGACAGAATGAGAAAAAAAATCCAGAAAATCACATTGTCTGATTTTTAAAGAATTTATTTGCAAATAATGGTGGAAAATAAGTATTTGGTCACCTACAAAAAAGCAAGATTTCTGGCTCTCACAGACCTGTAACTTCTTCTTTAAGAGGCTCCTCTGTCCTCCACTCGTTACCTGTATTAATGGCACCTGTTTGAACTCGTTATCAGTATAAAAGACACCTGTCCACAACCACAAACAGTCAGACTCCAAACTCCACTATGGCCAAGACTAAAGAGCTGTCAAAGGACACCAGAAACAAAATTGTAGACCTGCACCAGGCTAGGAAGACTGAATCTGCAATAGGTAAGCAGCTTGGTGTGAAGAAATCAACTGTGGGAGCAATTATTAGAAAATGGAAGACATACAAGACGACTGATAATCTCCCTCGATCTGGGGCTCCACGCAAGATCTCACCCCGTGGGGTCAAAATGATCACAAGAACGGTGAGCAAAAATCCCAGAACCACACGGGGGGACCTAGTGAATGACCTGCAGAGAGCTGGGACCAAAGTAACAAAGGCTACCGTCAGTAACACACTACGCTGCCAGGGACTCAAATCCTGCAGTGCCAGACGTGTCACCCTGCTTAAGCCACTACATGTCCGGGCCCATCTGAAGTTCGCTAGAGAGCATTTGGATGATCCAGAAGAGGATTGGGAGAATGTCATATGGTCAGATGAAACCAAAATAGAACTTTTTGGTAAAAACTCAACTTGTCGTGTTTGGAGGAGAAAGAATGCTGAGTTGCATCCAAAGAAGACCATACCTACTGTGAAGCATGGGGGTGGAAACATCATGCTTTGGGGCTGTTTTTCTGCAAAGGGACCAGGACAACTGATCCGTGTAAAGGAAAGAATGAATGGGGCCATGTATCATGAGATTTTGAGTAAAAACCTTCTTCCATCAGCAAGGGCATTGAAGATGAAACATGGCTGGGTCTTTCAGCATGACAATGATCCCAAACACACCACCCGGGCAACAAAGGAGTGGCTTCATAAGAAGCATTTCAAGGTCCTGGAGTGGCCTAGCCAGTCTCCAGATCTCAACCCCATAGAAAATCTTTGGAGGGAGTTGCCCAGCGACAGACGCAAAACATCACTGCTCTAGAGGAGATATGCATGGAGGAATGGGCCAAACTACCAGCAACAGTGTGTAAAAACCTTGTGGCGACTTACAGAAAACGTTTGACCTCTGTCATTGCCAACAAAGGGTATATAACAAAGTATTGAGATGAACTTTTGTTATTGACCAAATACTTATTTTCCACCATAACTTGCAATTAAATTCTTTAAAAATTAGACAATGTGATTTTCTGGATTTTTTTTTTCTCATTCTGTCTCTCATAGTTGAAGTGTACCTATGATGAAAATTGCAGGCCTCTCTCATCTTTTTAAGTGGGAGAACTTGCACAATTGGTGGCTGACTAAATACTTATTTGCCCCACTGTATAGAGACCGAACAGCCCTTAAAAGAGGGCCACGGACCCCATACTCCCAGAGCACCTCCCACAGAATGCCACGAGGGACACGGTTGAATGCCTTCTCCAAGTCCACAAAACACATGTGGACTGGTTGGGCAAACTCCCATGAACCCTCGAGCACCCTGTGGAGGGTATAGAGCTGGTCTAGTGTTCCACGACCAGGACGAAAACCGCATTGCTTCTCCTGTATCCGAGGTTCGCCTAACAGTCGAACTCTCCTCTCCAGTACTCTGGAATAGACTTTCCCTGGGAGGCTGAGGAGTGTGATCCCCCTATAGTTGGAACACACCTTCCGGTCCCCCTTCTTAAAAACAGGGACCACCACCCCGGTCGCCCAGTCCAGAGGCACTGTCCCTGACCGCCACGCTATGTTGCAGAGACGTGTCAACCAAGACATCCCCACAACATCCAGAGAATTAAGGTACTCAGGGCGAATCTCATCCACCCCCGGTGCCTTGCCACCAATGAGCTGCTGAACTACTTCAGTGACCTCAGCTTCGGTGATGAATGAATCTACCTCTGAGTCCTCTGGTTCCTCTACGGAAGGCGTGTCAGTGGGATTGAGGAGATCCTTAAAGTATTCCTTACACCGTCCGACAATATCCCCAGTCGAGGCCAGCAACTCTACACCTCCACTGTAAACAGTGTTGGCAGAGAGCTGCTTACCCCTTCTGAGGCACCGAATGGTCTACCAGAATTTCCCCAAGGCCGTCCGATAGTCCTTTTCCATGGCCTCACCAAAATCTTCCCAGACCCGAGTTTTTGCTTCCGAGACCACCACGGCTGTAGTCCGCTTGGCCCGCCGGTATGCCTCACCTGCCTCCGGAGTCCTCCGAGCCAACCAGGCTTGATAGGACTCCTTCTTCAGCTTGACGGCATCCCTTACTTCCAGTGTCCACCACTGTGTTCGGGGATTGCCGCCACGACCGGCACCAGAGACCTTACGGCCACAACTCCGGATGGCTGTGTCAACAATGGAGGTGGAGAACATGGTCCACTAGGACTCAATGTCCCCAACCTCCCTCGGGATCTGGTTGAACCTCTCCCGGAGGTGGGAGTTGAAGACCCCCCTAACAGAGGGATCAGCAAGACGTTCCCAACAGACCCTCACAATATGTTTGGGCCTGCCAAGAAGGTTGGGTACTTCACACTGCCATTCGGCCCATAAGCCGAAACAACAGTGAGACACCTATCCCCAGCCCAAAGGTGCAGGGAAACAACCCTCTTGTTTATCGGGGAAAACTCCAACACATGGTGGCTGAGCTGGGGGACTATAAGCAAGCCCACCCGAACCCGACGCCTCTCACCATGGGGCACTCCAGAGAAGAAGAGGGTCCAACCTCTCTCAAGGAGTTGGGGTCCAGAGCCCAGGTTGTGCATGGAGGCAAGCCTGACTATCTCTAACCAGTACTGCTCAACCTCCCTCACCAGCTCAGGCTCCTTCCCGCCCAGTGAGGTGACATTCCATGTCCCAAAAGTCAGATTCTTCGTCCAGGGTTTGGGTCGTCGGGGCCCTCGCCCATGACTGCTACCCAAAACATGCTGCACCAGACCCTTATGCTCCTTCCTGCGGGTGGTAGGCCTACGGGAAGGTGGGCCTATGTCTTTCCTTCGGGTCATGCCCGGCCGAGTTCCGCAGGCAAAGACTCGACCACCAGGCACTCACCTGCGTGCCCCAACCCCAGGCCTGGCTCTAGGGTGGGGCCCCGGTGACGCCAGTCCGGGTGACGTAAAGGTCCTTGATTTTACTTCCATAAAGGTTTTGAACCGCTCTTAGTCTGACCCATCACCTAGAACCCGTTTGCCTTGGGAGACCCTACCAGGAGCACTAGGCACCCGACAACATGGCTCCTAGGTTCATTCGGGTACTCAAACCCCTCCACCACAATAAGGTGGTGGTTCAAGGAGGGAAAACACATTCAACAAAGCATTATTTGGCATTACAATGAAAGTACTACATTTTATGAAGGAAAATGGATGAATTAACCATATCTGGAGTCTGATGATCTCTCTTATGGCAAAGCTGAAAGAAACACAGGAACAAGCCTTGAAGCATTTTGCTGATGGACTGATCACTAGCTATCCAGAATTGTTGTGACGTTTGTGCTTATTTTTTCCATGAGACTTTCCCTAGAGACTGCTAACAGACTCAGCCATTATAGTTTCACTTTTGGTTATGCACAGCACCCATTTAGCAAGAGCCACAACCACACAGAGACACACACACACACCTAACTGTAAATCAAAATATCAAATTTCACCTTTGTTTCTACTATAGCTAGAGTTGTGGATGTTTTGAGAGAATAACACACTAGTAGCCACGGGCAAGCAAAAATATTCACAATTTATTTGCACTGCTGCACATCTGGACCCAACGCTCTTCATCTAACATGAGGAAGGGCCTTAATCATTCATTACACTGAGTATTTATAATCATGATTTATTACAATATTGCAATCCTTGATCAAGACAACCTTGCCATGGTCTGCCTAAGCTGATTCTTAGCTTTAAGTCTTACTGTTTCGTCTCCAGCACACATTATGGGCAGCAATTTAGGGGCAGTGGAGCTCAAGTGGTTAAGACAGAAGACTGCCAAGCTACCACCAGTGGTCCCTTGAGCCTGTGCTGTAATATATATGTAACAATAATAAAGGTTTATGCTATTATTATTCTATTGTATTCTGACACCCCCTCCTTGAACCGCCACCTTATTGTGGTGGAGGGGTTTGAGTACCCGAATGAACCTAGGAGCCATGTTGTCAGGGGCCTAGTGCTCCTGGTAGGGTCTCCCAAGGCAAACGGGTTCTAGGTGACGGGTCAGACTAAGAGCGGTTCTTATGGACTCTTATGGAAGTAAAATCGAGGACCGTTACGTCGCCCAGACTGGCGTCACCGGGGCCCCACCCTGGAGCCAGGCCTGGGGTTGGGGCACACAGACGAGCGCCTGGTGGCCAAGTCTTTGCCTGCGGGACTCGGCCGGGCACAGCCCGAAGAAACGACGTAGGCCCACCTTCCCGTAGGCCCACCACCCGCAGAAAGGAGCATAAGGGTCCGGTGCAATGTGTTTTGGGTAGCAATCATGGGCGGGGGCCCCGGCGACCCAAACCCTGGACAAAGAATCTGGCTTTTGGGACATGGAATGTCACCTCACTGGGGGGGAAGGAGCCCGAGCTGGTGAGGGAGGTTGAGCGGTACCGGCTAGAGATAGTCGGGCTTGCCTCCACACACAGCCTGGGTTCTGGAACCCAACTCCTTGAGAGAGGTTGGACTCTCTTCTTCTCTGGAGTGCCCCATGGTGAGAGGCGTCGGGTTCGGGTGGGCTTGCTTATAGCCCCCCAGCTCAGCCGCCATGTGCTGGAGTTTTCCCCGGTAAACGAGAGGGTTGTTTCCCTGCGCCTTCGGGCCGGGGATAGGTGTCTCACTGTTGTTTCGGTTTATGGGCCGAATGGCAGTGTGGAGTACCCAACCTTCTTGGAGACTCTGAGAGGGGTGCTGGAAGGTGCTCCGACTGGGGACTCCATAGTTTTGCTGGGGGACTTCAACGCCCATGTGGGCAACGACAGTGATACCTGGAGGGGCGTGATTGGGAGGAACGGCCCACCTGATTTGAACTCGAGTGGTGTCCTGTTGCTGGACTTCTGTGCTAGTCACAGCTAGTCCATAACAAACACCATGTTCAAGCATAAGGGTGTCCATCAGTACACATGGTACCAGGACACCCTAGGCTGGAGATCAATGATCGACCTTGTGATCGTGTCATCTGACCTTCGGCCACATGTCTTGGACACTCGGGTGAAGAGAGGGGCGGAGCTGTCAACCAATCACCACCTGGTGGTGAGTTGGATCCGCTTGCGGAGGGGGATGCCGGACAGACTTGGCAGGCCCAAACGTATTGTGAGGGTCTGTTGGGAATGTCTTGCTGATCCCTCTGTTAGGGGGGTTTTCAACTCCCACCTCCGGGAGAGGTTCAACCAGATCCCGAGGGAGGTTGGGGACATTGAGTCCGAGTGGACCATGTTCTCCACCTCCATTGTTGACACAGCCATACGGAGTTGTGGCCGTAAGGTCTCTGGTGCCGGTCGCGGTGGCAATCCCCGAACACAGTGGTGGACACTGGAAGTAAGGGATGCCGTCAAGCTGAAGAAGGAGTCCTATCGAGCCTGGTTGGCTCGGAGGACTCCGGAGGCAGGTGAGGCATACCGGCGGGCCAAGCGGACTACAGCCGTGGTGGTCTCGGAAGCAAAAACTCGGGTCTGGGAGGAGTTCGGTGAGGCCATGGAGAAGGACTATCGGACAGCCTCGGGGAAATTCTGGCAGACCGTTCGGCGCCTCAGAAGGGGTAAGCAGCTCTCTGCCAACACTGTTTATGGTGGAGATGGAGAGTTGCTGGTCTCGACTGGGGATATTGTCAGACGGTGGAAGGAATACTTCGAGGATCTCCTCAACCCTACTGACACGCCTTCTGTAGAGGAACCAGAGGCCGGGGACTCAGAGGTAGATTCATTCATCACCCAAGCTGAGGTCACTGAGGTAGTTCAGCAGCTCATTGGTGGCAAGGCACCGGGGGTGGATGAGATTCGCCCTGAGTACCTTAATTCTCTGGATGTTGTGGGGCTGTCTTGGCTAACACGTCTCTGCAACATAGCGTGGCGGTCAGGGACAGTGCCTCTGGACTGGGCGACCGGGGTGGTGGTCCCTCTTTTTAAGAAGGGGGACCGGAGGGTGTGTTCCAACTATAGGGGGATCACACTCCTCAGCCTCCCAGGGAAAGTCTATTCCAGAGTACTGGAGAGGAGAGTCCGACCGTTAGTCGAACCTCAGATACAGGAGGAGCAATGCGGTTTTCGACCTAGTCGTGGAACACTGGACCAGCTCTATACCCTCCACAGGGTGCTCGAGGGTTCGTGGGAGTTTGCCCAACCAGTCCACATGTGTTTTGTGGACTTGGAGAAGGCTTTCGACCGTGTCCCTCGTGGCATTCTGTGGGAGGTGCTCTGGGAGTACGGGGTCCGTGGCCCTCTGTTAAGGGCTGTTTGGTCTCTATATAACCGGAGCAGGAGCTTGGGTCGCATTGCCAGCTGTAAGTCAGATCTGTTCCCAGTGCATGTTGGGCTCCGACAGGGCTGTCCTTTGTCACCGGTTCTGTTTATTGTTTTTATGGACAGAATTTCTAGGCGCAGCCAGGGGCCGGAGGGAGTCCGGTTTGGGAACCACAGGATTTCATCGCTGATTTTTGCAGATGATGTTGTCCTGTTGGCCTCTTCAAGCCTGGACTTACAGCATGCACTGGGGCGTTTTACAGCTGAGTGTGAAGCGGCTGGGATGAGGGTCAGCACCTCCAAATCCGAGGCCATGGTTCTCGACCGGAAAAAGGTGGCTTGCACCATTCAGGTTGGAAGGGAGGTCCTTCCTCAAGTGGAGGAGTTTAAGTATCTCGGGGTCTTGTTCACGAGTGAGGGAAGGATGGATCGTGAGATTGACAGACGGATCGGTGCAGCGGCAGCAGTAATGCGGTCTATGTACCGGTCTGTTGTGGTGAAGAAGGAGCTGAGCCGGAAGGCGAAGCTCTCGATTTACCAGTCAATCTACGCTCCTGCTCTCACCTATGGCCATGAGCTCTGGGTCATGACCGAAAGGGTAAGATCCCGGATACAAGCGGCCGAAATGAGCTTCCTCCATAGGGTGGCAGGGCGCTCCCTTAGAGATAGGGTAAGGAGCTCTGTCACCCGGGAGGAGCTCGGAGTAGGGGGCAGTTGAGGTGGCTCGGGCATCTGTTTCGGATGCCTCCGGGACGTCTCCCTGGAGAGGTGTTCCGGGCATGCCCCACCGGGAAGAGGCCCCGGGGAAGACCCAGGACACGCTGGAGAGACTATGTCTTTCGGCTGGCCTGGGAACGCCTTGGGGTCCCTCCGGAAGAGCTGGAGGAAGTGGCTAGGGAGAGGGAGGTCTGGGCATCCCTACTTAGACTGCTGCCCCCGCGATCCGGCTCTGGATAAGCGGAATACAATGAATGAATGAATGAATGTATTCTGACACTCTAACAATTTGCATAAACAATCTCTGGTCATAAGCAATGTTTGTTTACACAAAAGTTCTAGTCATGTACACAGAAGGTCCACCACAATTTTTTATTTTCCATCACAATTCTCTCCTTTTGTCTTTGGGAAAACGCACTAAAAAATGTTCTAATTATTAAACATTACAACATTTCTGAAAATGTAAAAGATTACTGTCCTACACATAATATATAATATATAATACAGTACACAAAAGTAACCAAGCAAATGAATACATTCATAAGGCTAAGCTTCATAAAAGCTTCATAAAATACATCGTCTTCAGTAGATAGTATGCTGTTTTTGTGGGGACAGGACCTGAGCACATAAAATGAAAGGCGAAGAGCCAGTCTGATTATGACCTATTTACTAGCCACAAAATCCCACATGCTGATATCAGATAAGTAAAACACTAATTGCACTGTTTATGCAACACATACTGTCACCTCCCTGCTAAAATAAATAAATGTCATGTGAAATAAACTTTTCTCACAGTGGTGTATCTCGGACAGTGGAAGAGACTTCTAGACCTTATATGCTAATATTCTTTTATCCAGGGACATATTTTATTAAATAAATATTTATTAATATTTTATTAAAACAGGAATCCATAAATAAATCCTTCAAAGCAAATCCTACACACTAATGCCCCAACAGTTCGATCCACAGCTATGACTCAGCTTGACCCAAAACCAGAACCACAGGCATCAAGATTGTTTTCTGTGCTGATGCCAAAAATACAGGGGTTGTACAGTGACAATGAAACTGAAACACCTGGTATTTGACCACAGCAATTCATTAGTATGGTTTAGGGCCTCCATTTATGGCCAAAACAGCATCAGTTCATCTTTAGAATGACATATACAAGCCCTGCACACTGGCCAGAGGGATTTGGAGAACCATCCTCTTGCAGAACAATGGTCAGGTCACTATATAATGCTGCAGAATTCGTTCTATGACTCACTCCTATGAGAACACCCCAAAGTGGCTCAAGTTTTCCAGTTCCACGGTGGCATGCTTTTGCTCTGCAGGGCTCAGCTTGAGACTGATGAAGAGGACCAGGCGCTCCTGGAACCCCTGTTCTGCCTCGCTGGTCCATCACACCTGATCTGGTTGGCCTTTCTTTGTCAGATCAGAGAGGGGGACAGCTAAAAAAAAGAAGTTAGGTAGAAATCTTCTGTCATAGCTCATCAGACTCAAAAAGGCACATTTTATTGTCCTGTTTTTTTGTCATCAGAGAAGGTTATTCCTGCACGGCTTCCACCATCTTCTCATGTGGTTTTAAGAGACCTCTGCTGATTCAGAAGCCCAGGTACTGTACCTCAGTCAGCACAATTTAGCACTTCTTTTGGTTTGCCATCTAGAACATCTCCCAGGTTGTGCAGATGGTCTGACCAGCTGGAGGAATGTATGACAACATCATCCAGTTAAGCAGCTGCATAGGGCCAGTGCAGTCTTAGCAAAATGTCCATCATCTGCTGGAACTTTGCTGTGGTCCCATGCATGCCAACAGGAGAACCCATTTCTCCCAATGTCCACTGGCAGTACTGGCAGTCTTCTGAAGATAGTCTTTGGTTGTGCATATTGAGCGAGGGCTACCTGACAGTAGCTTTTGGTTAGATTGATGGTGGAAATGAACCAGGCTTCAGTTTCTCCAACAGGTCACTTATCTGTGGGAGTGGTGCACTGTCGAACTCGGACACTTGGTTGAGTCACCAAAAGCCATTGCACAGCCTGTGTGTGCCATCTGGTTTTGGGGCTAGACCAGTGGCTGCCGTACTTCTCAATGATACCATACTGCAGCATCGTTTCTACGTCCTCCTCGATAGCTTTTGGTTGGATTTCTGGGACCTGATACAGCCGCTGTTTGACCATTACTCCTGGAGTGGTGGACTAAGTGGGTAAGTCTAAGGGCTGGAAGGGAAGATGGGAAGCAAAAGCAGACACCAGTGGACCAGGTTCTACCCAGTATTGGTAGTGATTTCTGGGGTCTGGCAGCAGGCACTGGGGGCACTGTCCATATCTGGTCAGAGAAATTGGCACTTAAGCTTCTCCACAGTGTTCTGGGCTCTAGGTGGGGCCCCACGTGTATGGGAATGGGCCAGGTGCATCAGAACCCGAGTTCATGTGCAGGGTACCACCAGTCATTCACATGGTGGTCCCTGGCACTTTGTTATGGTAGTAAAGTAGCCTTTGTTTTGCCAGAAAATACAGTCAGGAGTTGTGCACTTGCATTAGTGCTAACACCAAAAGTCATTAGCACCTGGCTCCAGTAGTGGATTAATCTGTCATCCTCTTTCTGGTGAACCTGAACACCTGGTGAAACACAAAAGAAGTGGGATTATTTGTTGAATGTGTCTCACCTTCATTTGTACATTCTGTTTCCAGTTGGCATCCTGGCATGCAGAACCTCTCATCTCATCTCATGGTTTTTTTTGGCAGTGGGCAGGGGCATCCTGGTATCTGGCCACCACAGCAAAGAATTACTCAGGGATGCTCCCCAGAAGGAGGGGCAACTCCACATCCCCGCTTTGGATTGGGCTTGTGCGGCAGGGACCTGGAAGATGTCACCATGCACAAATGGCACACATGGACACCTAGTGTCAATTTAACCTTATTGAGGTGGTGGTGGCTTTGGGTGGGCCATGTGAGAGGTGGCAGATCGATGCAGGCATTCTCCACCATTGTAGCACAATGCGGCTGCAGGAGCACACAGGACAACGAACGGAGTGACTGTGGTGGTTTATTAACACAAAAAGGTAGAAGAGTGAAAGAAAAGTGTGAGGGGAAGAAATATAACTATGTAAATTAAAAGTAGAGGTAGTGGAAGAGCAGTGCAGTGGTGTAGGAGCAGTGCTAGGTGCCTCACTGCAGTGCAGTGTTCTCAGGGGGGTGCTCAGTGCGCAAACAAAGCAGGATCTAAGAGGAACAGTGCCGTCAGTCTCTCTCCTCTTATCCTGGAAGGTGAATGGTGTTGCCGACAGCAGTGTTGCGTGAGAAGTGCTTGCTGGCTTTCCGTGGTTGGCTGCTAGATTTGACGCCACAATATCAATCTTGTACACTGAGAGATGGTGGGACCAGTAGAACAGTGCTAATAAATCTGAGGGAGACTGATGCAGTACAAAGAGTGACAAGAACTTTGAGGTAAGAGGGTGCTGGTCCAGCTTTGGCTATGTAGGCAAGCTACAGTGTATTGAATCTGATGCATGCAGCTACCTGAAGCCAGTGAAAGGATCACAGCAATGGAGTGGTATGTAAAAACATATACTTATATGTTATAGATTCCTCTTGTGTGAACAGTTACTCCTGTTCGATGTGGTTGAACCTTAGTGGTGGTATGCTGACGATACCTTGGATACCATCGCTCTTGAAACACCACAAAGATTTTCTGTCATGGTCACATTTGAATTCTGATATGTCCCCCATTATGTTGTGTGGATTGCAGTATTTTATGTACAGCTGTGCCATTGGTCTGTTAATTCAATCTTCAAACTCTGCTCTTGAATATGTGAATAGAGTATTGAGTATTGAATATATGAATATGTGGTCATATAGGCATGAAACTTCCAACACTATATTGGCCAGTGTTTCAGTTTCATTGTCCAACCCCGTATGGGTACTGTGTTTATAAACACCTTATAATATTGTTTTTACAACTACTAGTTTTCTTTCTTACTATAAAATTTTCCCTCAAACCATGTAGAAGACTCATTAATGTAGAAGACTTATTAATATTTTCTTTTTTTGCTTTTAATGCCATACAAACTCCACAAGTTTGTGTAAAAACTGTTTCAGGTCAAATCCCCCTGAGTGTTGTCTGATCACATGCTTCAGTAGAAGAAATTAGACAATCTGACTTTTGTACACAGACGTTAACACATTCAGTACCACAAATTTACTACTTCATTTTCACTTTTACTTTCTCATGGCTCTCTGCTAAATCATGCATTTATAGGAAAGCAAAACTGGAAGTACATTTCCAGCTGGTTTAATGCACTTACAGTGTTTTCTTTCTTTGTTTTTTACTAATCTAGATTAAGCAAGGGCACCGTTGGGCCCTTGAGCAAGGCCCCCAACCCACCCAGCTCCAGGGCACAGGTTTTACACCGGATGCCCTTCCTGACGCAACACCCTGGTTGCGGTTGAATTTTTCCGGGCTTGGGACCAGCACTGCAACCAGTGGCTGGGGATCGAACCCAGGTCTTCCGCATGATAGGCGAGCAACCTACCACTGAGCCACCAATGCCTATGTTAAATAATATACAATACGGTGTATTATTTTAAGCCTTATTATATGTAATGTATTGATGCCAGATGAGCATTCATTCATTCATTCATTCATTCATTCATTCATTCATTCATTGTCTGCCGCTTATCCGAACTACACTCGGGTCACGGGGAGCCTGTGCCTATCTCAGGCGTCATAGGGCATCAAGGCAGGATACACCCTGGACGGAGTGCCAACCCATCGCAGGGCACACACACTCTCATTCACTCACGCAATCACACACTACGGACAATTTAGAGATGCCAATCAACCTACCATGCATGTCTTCGGACTGGGGGAGGAAACCCCCGAGGCACGGGGAGAACATGCAAACTCCACACACACATGGCGGAGGCGGGAATCGAACCCCCAACCCTGGAGGTGTGAGGCAAACGTGCTAAGCCACCGTGCCACCGTGCCCCCCTGCCAGATGAACATAATGTCAATGAATTCTTACATGTTTTCAAACATAAATTTAAAAAATATTAACATCAATAAATTCCTGTGTTACTGAATGAAAATTTATTTTATTCCCAGACTATATTTTATGAAGAAACACAGCCATGTAAAGATTATTCATTTTATTTTATTTGGGTTTTATTTTCCCCCAAACCATGGAGAAGACTCGTTAACAGGGCAGCCAATCATGAAAAATCTGGAAATAATAAGTCTACTATAGCTTTACTGAGACACATATTACATTCTTACTGCGGTGAAGAACCTGAAGATTATATGCTGTTAACAAATGTATCAAGGGGGATTTATTTCTTCACATTATATTATTAATATTGTCTTTTTTTGCTTTTAATGCCACATAAACTCCACATGTTTGTGTAAAAACTGTTTCAGGTCAAATCCCCCTGAGTGTTGTCTGATCACATGCTTCAGTAGAAGAAATTAGACAATCTGACTTTTGTACACAGATGTTAACACATCCAGTACCACAAATTTACTACTACATTTTCACTT
>JAUCMX010000026.1:16607993-16711538 GCA_033459395.1 Hemibagrus guttatus | reverse complement strand
GTAGTGTGTGATTGCGTGAGTGAATGAGAGTGTGTGTGTGCCCTGCGATGGGTTGGCACTCCATCCAGGGTGTATCCTGCCTTGATGCCCTATGACGCCTGAGATAGGCACAGGCTCCCCGTGACCCGAGTGTAGTTCGGATAAGTGGCAGACAATGAATGAATTTGACTACGTAACGTAACCACCCTCTAGTGGTATGTCTTGGTAAATCAGAAAGCAAATAATTAAATCCTTCATACACCAACACAGCAATGACCAAGCAGTTCGAACTTTGGCCCAGCTCGACCCAAAACCCTTCAAAATACAACAACCATAGGCATCAAGATTATTTTCTGTGCTGATGCTCAGGTGGTAGAATAAACCTTCCCTTGGTTGTCTGAACAAATTGATATCCTAGCTGCCTTTAAATGTAAACAGAAGACCGTGACAATACACAATAAACACTTCTTATCAACATTAAAAACAAGAATGACCTATTTATAATTATAATATTCATATTATATATGACAAATGATATGATAAATAATAGACAAATCCTAGTATGTCGCATTTAGCACTGTACTACATTTAGCAGCAGTTTACCATAATTAATAAGAAAAATGAAAAGGATTGAAAGGACAAACCTTGCACCATCTTGAAGAGACACAGAATAATGTGCAGATTTTAAGCATCTATACCCGAGAATCAATTTCACTTTCGATTGTACACGTTTCTCGACTCACAGGATCACCCACCCTCTAACAATTTTTTTCACGCATTACACTTATTCACCTAAAACTCTCGCCACATCTTTCTTACTGAAACATTAGCATTAGCATTTCAATCCTTTATACTCATTATTAAAAATAACTCAAATGCGTTTCGACCATTACTTCTACTGAATCATCTAAACGGTTCTTCAACTCTACGAGTCGGCTCCCAGAGTTCACCTAAAAAGCAGAGTCATCATCTGTAAACGACACATCGACTCCACTTCACTCGTCAATTATATGATAGTCAATTCGACTCAGTAAATGTCAGAGTCGAGTTTCGATTCTCAAAGCCTATAAGAGAATCGAATCTTTTCAGGATCCTTTCACAATTATATCGGGTAAGGGTATCTCTAAGATGACATTTTTATTATAGAGGAGTAAACTAGTTGCCTATTTGTCAGTTCTACTAGCTGCTAAATGCTGTATTGTTTTGTGAGGCAACGAATTCTTATCTAAATAACACACATGAAAAAAGTAATGTTTTATATATAACAGAAACAGTCAGTAATAGTTTCTCAGGCATGTTTTGAAATGCATACAATACTATATAATGTACATTTTATTGAACATTTACAGCTGAACTTACATGCATATAAATATAAACTGTTCATTTCATGTTAGGCTTAGTGTGTGAAATATTGCAAATATACACCCTGATCTGCCTGTTATGTGGGCTGAAAGAGAAGACATCTGCACAGAAAGCAAAAGCAGACACCAGTGGACCAGGTTCCACCCAGTAGTGGTAGTGGTTTCTGGGGGACTGTCAACAGGCACTGGGGGCACTGTCCATATCTGGTCAGTGAAATTGGTACTTAAGCTTCTCCACAGTGTTCTGGGCTCTAGGTGGGGACCCAAGTGGATGGGAATGGACCAGGTGCATCAGGACCCGAGTTCATGTGCAGGGTACCACCAGCCATTCACATGGTTGTTCCTGGCACTATTTTGATATATAACAAATTTCGATGTTGCTTTGCTGTTTCTCTCTTTCTCTCTCGATGGAAGGCAGTTTGAAGAGGCCTTTTGTTGTCTCCAAATTGCCAAGATTCCTTTCTCCTTACTCAGACTTTTGTGCTATTTTTGCCATGAGTCTTGATGTTCTTATTGCTGCCTCTGTAAGTGTGTAAGTGTACAATTTCTTTGTTTGTTTTTTACTAATCTAGATTAAGCAAGGGCACCGTTGGGCCCTTGAGCAAGGCCCCCGACCCACCCTGCTCCAGGGGCACTGTATCATGGCTCACCCTGTGCTCTGACTCCAACCCCCTATGGATGAGATATGCAAAGAAAAGAATTTCACTGTGCAGTAATGTATATGTGACAAATAAAGGCAACTTAACTTACTGACACTAAGTGAGATATTTAAGCCATCATTGTTTCTGGAAACAGTAGAGAGGTGGACATTTCTGTGCATGCATTTCTCCTGTTGTTTGGTTAGAAAGAACTTCACAGAGTATGTAGAATAAACACTGAAAAATCCATTGAACATAATGCAGTAAATTATGTGTACTGAACTGTTAAATAATATACAATATGGTGTATTATTTTAAGCCTTATTATATGTAATGTATTGATGCCAGATGAACATAATGTCAATAAATTCTTACATGTTTTCAAACATAAATTTAAAAAAATATTAACATCAATAAATTCCTGTGTTACTGAATGAAAATTTATTTTATTCCCAGACTATATTTTATGAAGAAACACAGCCATGTAAAGATTATTCATTTTATTTTATTTGGGTTTTATTTTCCCCCAAACCATGGAGAAGACTCGTTAACAGGGCAGCCAATCATGAAAAATCTGGAAATAATAAGTCTGCTATAGCTTTACTGAGACACATATTACATTCTGACTGCAGTGAAGAACCTGAAGATTATATGCTGTTAACAAATGTATCAAGGGGGATTTATTTCTTCACATTATATTATTAATATTGTCTTTTTTTGCTTTTAATGCCACATAAATTCCACATGTTTGTGTAAAAACTGTTTCAGGTCATATCCCCCTGAGTGTTGAATGATCACATGCTTCAGTAGAAGAAATTAGACAATCTGACTTTTGTACACAGACGTTAACACATTCAGCACCACAAATTTACTACTACATTTTCACTTTTACTTTCTCATGGCTCTCTGCTAAATCATGCATTTATAGGAAAGCAAAAGTGGAAGTACATTTCCAGCTGGTTTAATGCACTTACAGTGTTCTAATCTATTCTACCACATAAAAGGACAGAATACATTATCATACATAGAGGGTAGATTTATATTTTGCCCTAATTATACTCCATAGAAAGGTGAGAGAATAATTTTACCACTTGATATGGAAGAAATAAAACAACTTATGCAATAATCAATAGCAGAATGGCGTAATTGTTGATTACTCAGACAGCCATACTGCACCTGAACCTCATCTTACCTTCCTATCTCAAACTGCATGTTTTTCCACTGGTCCACTAAAGTACAATTGATGTATAGTAAATATTTTCATCTGCACTGAATGTAGCATTAGTAATTTAATGTTTGCACTGGTTCACTTTTTTCCAATGTTATACTGCACTATTACACAGTTAATATTTCCTCCTGTTTAAAATTCTTAGATTTTTTTAAATATTTTTTAGTTTATATTTTTATTTCTGTGCACCAATACACCAAGGCAAATTCATTGAACCTGTAAAACCCACAGTACTTAATGAATGTGATTCTGATAACATCCTGAAGTTATTTATTTCCCTATAAAAGTATGTTGCTGTTGCTTTATTCCTCATATACCCTCAGATATTTGCTAAATTTCCAATATTAATAGATATTTACAGATCAGTTTTCAACTTATGTAAACAACAGAAACATGGATAACAAAGAAGTGCATATACAATAACTAAGGAGACATAATGACAATGAAAACAAGCAGAAATTTTAAGCTTATTATATGTAATGTATTGATGCCAAATAAGCATAATGTCAATGAATTCTTACATGGTTTCAAATATAAATTAAAAAATATTGACAATAATAAATTCCTGTTACTGAATGAAAATTTATTTTATTCCCAGACTATATTTTATGAAGAAACACAGCCATGTAAAGATTATTCATTTTATTTTATTTGGGTTTTTTTTCACAAACAGCACATTTTCTAGCAGAATTGTACACATTTATAGAAGCAAAAATACATGAAATGTTTACAGACTCATATCTTATGAATATGTATTTATTCATTATTGCATTAGTGCGTGATTATGAATGCATTTAATAAGCATTAAATATAGTAACTGGATTTAATCTTAAACTTAAAACACGTAGTTATAAAATGTTGTATATAAATCCTTTATGAATCAAAGAATACTTTATAGTGTTCGATATATTTTTTTCTACTAGTTGGTATGATTGCAAAATGATTGTCAAAATACATGCAACAGGTTTGATCAAATTATTTTCAAAGGAAAGGATTTAACTGTGTTTTTTTGTTTTATGTTTATTTTGCAGTTACAGTTTAGGTGTGCTGTGTAGTTACAGATATATTATGTTGCTGTTTAGTTATCATTATGTTAGGCTGCTCTAGCTGCAATTAATTTAAGATGCTTTGTAGTTATAGTTATATTAGGCTGTTGTATAATAACAGGCTTCTCTGTTGGCACAGTTACATCAAGCTGCTGTGTAGTTACAGGCTTCTCTGTAGGTACAGTTATGTTGGGCATCATCGTAGTTGGAGTTTGACCTTTTCCTTGAATTCTCAGAAAGAAAACGCAAAATAGCACAATAAAGAGAACAAACAAGGCAGACAAAGCACAGGGAAGGATATAGATCCGCCAAAGTCTTTGCCATCCTGGATTATTTGGTAGAAGCTGTTAGAAAAATGGAAGTTCGAATGAAATGCAAAAGTCACGGTTGGCCTGTTATCTGTTTAAAGAATACTCTGCAAAAACAATAGAATGAATAGTCGAAATGATAATTTACTACATGTTCAATACGTACCGGGGTATTGGGTCCCACATGGCCGGGAGAATCAGTGTTGTATTTCGGTGCCTTATCAGAAAACTATAATTGAACAATTATTGAAAAATCATGCAACTGTTCCAGTTACCAAATAATCATATAAACTGGTAACAGTAAACAGATAGAAAGGATAATTTAATACATGTTCAATACTTACCAGAGTATTGGGTCCCACATGGCCCGGAGAATCAGTGTTGTGCTTCGGTGCCTTATCAGAAAACTATAATTGAACAATTATTGAAAAATCATGCAACTGTTCCAGTTACCAAATAATCATATAAACTGGTAACAGTAAACAGATAGAAAGGATAATTTACTACATGTGAAATACGTACCGGGGTATTGGGTCCCACATGGCCCGGAGAATCAGTGTTGTATTTCGGTGCCTTATCAGAAGACTATAATTGAACAATTATTGAAAAATCATGCAACTGTTCCAGTTACCAAATACATGTTCAATACGTACCAGGGTATTGGGTGGCTTATTGATCAGATAATCAGTGATAGATTTCAGTGCTTCATCATTGCGCAAGCATGTCAGCAGTCCAATATCTTCATGACAGAGGAAGTCTACAGCGAACACACCTTCCCTATTCACAGACCATCTGCTGTCTGGAGCAATGAAATTTACATCAAATGTGTGGTGGAGAGCTACGAGGACAACAGGCCGTTGGGGAGTTGCTGGGGGGGGGGGGGTGTTTGAGGGAGAGAGAGAGAGAGAGAGAGAAAGGGAGAGAGAGAGAGAGAGAGAGAGAGAGACAGTGTGAGAGAGATCCGAGGTCACAAAGTGAGGCAGGCACGAGGCTGATATGACAGTAATTTAACGGCCATTAATGGGTAATGGAAGATTAGTTCTTCTGATATCATTTCATTTTAATATGAAAATTGCTTCACTGTATTTAAATACATTCGATGGGGTCCAAAGTCTGAGAGCACTAGTGAAAAATCTTCAATATTTTTTTCTAGTTTAATTTATTAAATTTAACAATTTGCATTACATAATATATAAATAACTTTTTTGAGTGAAAAGTAGAATCTTTTAAATATTTACATGAATTTCAGAGTTTTTTTAGTATATGGTTAATCTCATGTTTGTGTAAAATCTTATGATCGATTTTAGATCAAATCCATCAGAGTGTCATCTGATCACACACTTCAATAGAAGAGATTTGGATGTGAGGAAACTCGGACCTTTTGTACTGTTATGGGTAGCAGGGCTGAGGTTGGACCACTAGGGGGCTCTCAGCATGGGGTTGGTTATGTCATGTCTGTTTTTGTTTACCTCGGCCATGTGTTAGTTAAGCCCCGCCCTGTCCTATTGTGTCTTAATTAATGTTCACCTGTACCTAATGTTTCAATGATTACGTTTCCTATTTATAGTCCTGTCTTTGTCTGCTTTAGTTGCTAGTCCTCGTTTGTATGTAGGCCGATGTAGTGTCGCGGGTTCTGTTTTCATGTTTCTGTCTCGTGTGTTATGTTTAATAAATCCCCATTTTCACGGAAGCTTCGCGTTGAGTCTGTTATATCCAGCCGGACACCACCGGCCGTAACATGTACAAAGCAGTTAAAACACTTAATATTACACATTTGCTAACATTTAAATAGGGACCAAAAATAGTGCAGAATCCTGGATATTAAATATTCAAGATATTGAACAGTGATGTTTCAAAATTCTAAAAACTTTGTTATTTCTAATTTTAAATGAAAAAAAAAGATCCTTGGTATTCTTTGTTTCCTACTATATCTAAACCAGTGGTTAGTAATTTTGGCCTTAATTGATTGAAGGAAATTTCTTACTTGGAATATTTCGAAGTGCAGCTTGAATGTCTGTTCCAGCCCGAGACACAATAGGAACAATAGTGACAATGACATCACACATATCCACTGAATCCACTTGCTGAAACTCAAGGCCTCTTTTCAGCCTGTCCATTATTCCATTTTGGACATTCAACAATTTATCACTTTGATTCATTAAGAACACACGTTTTTTTGCTCCTGGAGACAAAATGACACACAACTGTTTGTCAGGTTTTCCATGAAGCTTTTAAATTACAGTAGAATTAATGGCTGTGTTATGAGCATTTGCAGCCAAATCATTACAGAATCAGTGAAAGCCTGAATTAAGTTTTCAGTCATCAGATGATACAGATGATACATTCTGCAGCCAAAAAGAAGGATATAAATTCTGTATTTATTTTTAAATAAAGAGTCATAATGGAAAAACTCATCAGCATTTATCATCTAAAAAGAGATTCACATTTCTATGCTGTTCTTCCTAACACATCTGAATGGATTCATTAAGAATTGAGTAATATGTCAGTAACACCTGAATGTAAATTTTTATTCCTCTCTTTGAATATAAGTAAAGTTTGGTTGTTGAATTAGAGCCGACTTTATTATTTTTTAATTATTTTTCATGGCTTAAATTGTGTGCAGGTTTTCATGACCTCTGTTATAAATTGAAGTAACACAACGTCCAGCAGATGAATATTGCTGCAACTCACATCTAGAAAAAAACTCTGTATTTCCTTTATGTACTTCTGCTTTGTGGTTTAAATATCGCACAACATGAAGAACTGAAATCATTATGGATCACAAACCACATTCAGCAAAGCATTATTTGACATTACAATAAAAGTACTGCATTTTCTGAAGCAGATATATTGCATGCAACATAATATTACATACTGTGATATAAATATTACACCATTTAGCAGGAACCACACAAACACACACACACACACACACACACACACACACATACACACACACACACACACACACACACACACACACACACACACACACACAAAACAATGCCAAGCTGCCACCAGTGGTCCCTTGAGCCAAAGTTGGAATATGTGAAAAAAGAATTTCCCTGGGCTGTAATGTATATGTGATAATAGCAAAGATTTATGCTATTATTATTCTATTATATTCTGAACTAACAATTCGCACAAACAATCTCTGGTCATAAACAACTTTTGTTATCCACTAGTCATGTACACAGAAGGTCCACCACAATTCTTTTTTCTATCACAATCCCCCCCTTTTGTCCTTTGGACAACACACAAAAAGTTTTTCTAATTATTAAACGTTGCACTGTTTATTTAACACATACTGTCACATCACTACTAAAATAAATAAATGTCGTGTAAAATAAACGTTTCTCACAGTGGTATGTCTCAGACAGTGGAAGAGACTTCCATTCCAAGAATTAAATCACTCTCATGAGAACCATTTTGTTAAAATAAAAAAAAAAAAGAATATATATATATATATATATATATATATATATATATATATATATATATATATATATATATATATATATATATATATATATATATATATTTAATGATTATTTATTATATAAATATTTTATTTATTCATATGAAATTTGACTACGTAACGTAACCACCCTCTAGTGGTGTGTCTTGGTGGAGCAGAAAGCAAATAATTAAATCCTTCATGCACCAACACAGCAATGACCAAGCAGTTCGATCCACAACTTTGGCCCAGCTCGACCCAAAACCCTTCAAAATACAACAACCATAAGCATCAAGATTATTTTCTGTGCTGATGCTCAGGTGGTAGAATAAACCTTCCCTTGGTTGTCTGAACAAATTGATATCCTAGCTGCCTTTAAATGTAAACAGAAGACCATGACAATACACAATAAACACTTCTTATCAACATTAAAAACAAGAATGACCTATTTATAATTATAATATTCATATTATATATGACAAATGATATGATAAATAATAGACAAATCCTAGTATGTCGCATTTAACACTGTACTGCATTTAGCAGCGGTTTACCATAATTAATAAGAAAAATGAAAAGGATTAAAAGGACAAACCTTGCACCATCTTGAAGAGACACAGAATAATGTGCAGATTTTAAGCATCTATACCCGAGAATCAATTTCACTTTCGATTGTACACGTTTCTCGACTCACATGATCACCCACCCTCTAACAATTTTTTCACGCATTACACTTATTCACCTAAAACTCTCGCCACATCTTTCTTACTGAAACATTAGCATTAGCATTTCAATCCTTTATACTCATTATTAAAAAAAACTCAAATGCGTTTCGACCGTTACTTCTACTGAATCATCTAATCGGTTCTTCAACTCTACGAGTCGGCTCCCAGAGTTCACCTAGAAAGCAGAGTCATCATCTGCAAACGACACATCGACTCCACTTCACTCGTCAGTTATATGAAAGTCAATTCGACTCAGTAAATGTCAGAGTCGAGTTTCGATTCTCAAAGCCTATAAGAGAATCGAATCTTTTCAGGATCCTTTCACAATTATATCGAGTAAGGGTATCTCTAAGATGACATTTTTATTATAGAGGAGTAAACTAGTTGCCTATTTGTCAGTTCTACTAGCTTCTAAATGCTGTATTGTTTTGTGAGGCAACGAATTCTTATCTAAATAACACACATGAAAAAAGTAATGTTTTATATATAACAGAAACAGTCAGTAATGGTTTCTCAGGCATGTTTTGAAATGCATACAATACTATAAAATTTACATTTTATTGAACATTTACAGCTGAACTTACATGCATATAAATATAAACTGTTCATTTCATGTTAGGCTTAGTGTGTGAAATATTGCAAATATACACCCTGATCTGCCTGTTATGTGGGCTGAAAGAGAAGACATCTGCACAGAAAGCAAAAGCAGACACCAGTGGACCAGGTTCCACCCAGTAGTGGTAGTGGTTTCTGGGGGACTGTCAACAGGCACTGGGGGCACTGTCCATATCTGGTCAGTGAAATTGGTACTTAAGCTTCTCCACAGTGTTCTGGGCTCGGGGGCCCCAAGTGGATGGGAATGGACCAGGTGCATCAGGACCCGAGTTCATGTGCAGGGTACCACCAGCCATTCACATGGTTGACCCTGGCACTATTTTGATATATAACAAATTTTGATGTTGCTTTGCTGTTTCTCTCTTTCTCTCTCGATGGAAGGCAGTTTGCAGAGGCCTTTTGTTGTCTCCAGATTGCCAAGATTCCTTTCTCCTTACTCAGACTTTTGTGCTATTTTTGCCATGAGTCTTGAGGGTTTCTTATTGCTGCCTCTGTAAGTGTGTAAGTGTACAATTTCTTTGTTTGTTTTTTACTAATCTAGATTAAGTAAGCTTGTTTCTTTTCCTTGTTCTAGTCACTATGCATGTACTGGGGTGGTGGTAGCTCAAGTGATTAAGGTTCTGGGTCATTGACCGGAAGTCCAGGGGTTCAAGCCCCAGCAGCACCAAGCTGCCACTGTTGGGCCCTTGAGCAAGGCCCCCAACCCACCCTGCTCCAGGGGCGCTGTATCATGGCTGACCCTGCGCTCTGACTCCAACCCCCTATGGATGAGATATGCAAAGAAAAGAATTTCACTGTGCAGTAATGTATATGTGATAAATAAAGGCAACTTAACTTACTGACACTAAGTGAGATATTTAAGCCATCATTGTTTCTGGAAGCAGTAGAGAGGTGGACATTTCTGTGCATGCATTTCTCCTGTTATTTGGTTAGAAAGAACTTCACAGAGTATGTAGAATAAACACTGAAAAATCCCCTGATCACAATGCAGTAAATTATCTGAACTGAACTGTTAAATAATATACAATACAGTGTATTATTTTAAGCCTTATTATATGTAATGTATTGATGCCAGATGAACATAATGTCAATAAATTCTTACATGGTTTCAAACATAATTTTAAAAAATATTAACATCAATAAACTCCTGTGTTGCTGAATGAAAATTTATTTTATTCCCAGACTATATTTTATGAAGAAACACAACCATGTAAAGATTATTCATTTTATTTTATTTGGGTTTTATTTTCCCCCAAACCATGGAGAAGACTCGTTAACAGGGCAGCCAATCATGAAAAATCTGGAAATAATAAGTCTGCTATAGCTTTACTGAGACACATATTACATTCTGACTGCAGTGAAGAACCTGAAGATTATATGCTGTTAACAAATGTATCAAGGGGGATTTATTTCTTCACATTATATTATTAATATTGTCTTTTTTTTGCTGTTAATGCCACACAAACTCCACATGTTTGTGTAAAAACTGTTTCAGGTCAAATCCCCCTGAGTGTTGTCTGATCATCATGCTTCAGTAGAAGAAATTAGACAATCTGACTTTTGTACACAGACGTTAACACATTCAGCACCACAAATTTACTACTACATTTTCACTTTTACTTTCTCATGGCTCTCTGCTAAATCATGCATTTATAGGAAAGCAAAAGTGGAAGTACATTTCCAGCTGGTTTAATGCACTTACAGTGTTCTAATCTATTCTACCACATAAAAGGACAGAATACATTATCATACATAGAGGGTAGATTTATATTTTGCCCTAATTATACTCCATAGAAAGGTGAGAGAATAATTTTACCACTTGATATGGAAGAAATAAAACAACTTATGCAATAATCAATAGCAGAATGGCGTAATTGTTAATTACTCAGACAGCCATACTGCACCTGAACCTCATCTTACCTTCCTATCTCAAACTGCATGTTTTTCCACTGGTCCACTAAAGCAGTGTTTTTCAACCACTGTACCGTGGTACAATAGTGTGCCGTGAGAGATCGTCAGGTGTGCCGTGGAAAATTATTCAATTTCACCTAATTGGTCTAAAAAAATTTTTTTTGAAAAATAATTAATTATTGTCTGCAAATAATATTCCATTGTCGAGTGTCTGTGCTGTCTAGTGACCGGCAGAGTAACCATGTCATACTCTTCCATATCAGTAGGTGGCAGCAGGTAGATAATTGCCTTGTATTAGTGATGCCTGGATGCGACAGGTGGCAGTGACAGTGGCATTGTGGCTAGCGAGACTACGGTGACAGTGATGGAGAAGTTTTACAAAAGGAAAAATGTAAACTCCGAACTGGGCCTTGGACTCCTATTCAAGATACTTTGATAAGAATGACTGTATATTGTTAATTGCACTTTTTATTTGAAAGAAGAAATATGAAAGATCATAAAAGACTTTTTTCTTTGTGTTTATTTGATTCCTATTCAAGACACTTTGATAAGAATGACTGTATATTGTTAATATAGGCTACAGAGTTTCATTTTTTAACATTTCCGGTTGCTTTGAACCGGGGGAGGAAACCCCTGAGGCAACATGAAAACATGCAAACTCCACACACACGGCAGAGGCAGGAATTGAACCCTCAACTCTGGAGGTGTGAGGCAAACATGTTAACCACTAAGCCACCACGCACCCCTGATTCTGATAACATCCTGAAGTTATTTATTTCCCTATAAAAGTATGTTGCTGTTTGATATTTGCTAAATTTCCGATATTAATATATATTTACAGATCAGTTTTCAACTTATGTAAACAAAAGAAACATGGATAACAAATTTTTATGTTGCTTTGCTGTTTCTCCCTTTCTCTCTCGATGGAAGGCAGTTTGAAGAGGCCTTTTGTTGTCTCCAGATTGCCAAGATTCCTTTCTCCTTACTCAGACTTTTGTGCTATTTTTGCCATGAGTCTTGATGGTCTTATTGCTGCTTCTGTAAGTGTGTAAGTGTACAATTTCTTTGTTTGTTTTTTACTAATCAAGATTAAATAAGCTTGTTTCTTTTCCTTGTTCTAGTCACTATGCATGTACTGGGGTGGTGGTAGCTCAAGTGATTAAGGTTCTGGGTCATTGACCGGAAGACCAGGGGTTCAAGCCCCAGCAGTACCAAGCTGCCATCGTTGGGCCCTTGAGCAAGGCCCCCAACCCACCCTGCTCTAGGGGCGCTGTATCATGGCTGACCCTGCGCTCTGACTCCAACCCCCTATGGATGAGATATGCAAAGAAAAGAATTTCACTGTGCAGTAATGTATATGTGACAAATAAAGGCAACTTAACTTACTGACACTAAGTGAGATATTTAAGCCATCATTGTTTCTGGAAGCAGTAGAGAGGTATACATTTCTCCTGTTATTTGGTTAGAAAGAACTTCACAGAGTATGTAGAATAAACACTGAAAAATCCCCTGATTACAATGATTCTAGATTCTACACTGTAATTGCCAAGAAAATTGACAACAACATCTTTGAAGGCTTTTCAGGCAATCTTTTCTGGCCTAACTAACAGATCTTCAAACTGCTTGTCACTCATATGTCTGATCTGAGGGACAACAAAAATGCCCTCTTTGATCTTGCCCTCAGTTATTCTTGGGAACATCTGTCTTAAATAACGAAAACCTTCATCTTCTTTGTTCATTGCTTTCACAAAATTCTTCATAAGTGCCTTTTTATGTGAAAAGTAGGCAAAAAAATCTATGCCAGGTTCATGCACCACATTTTTCTGTCCTGGAACTAACTTTTTACGGAGTGGCCAGCTCTGTCTACAATAATGTGACTCTTTGGTACGACTGTCTCATTCACAGATGAAACAACAGTACTTTGTATATCCGAGCTGCAGTCCCAGTAATAGAGCAACGACATTCAGATCTCCACAGATATTTCAGTTGTACTTGCTGTACTAGATGTGCTTCAGCAACATTTCCATGTTCTCATAGGTTTCTTTCATGTGTGCTGTATAGCTAACAGGTATTAAAGGGTCAACGTTGTCATTGTGTGACAGAACAGCTTTGAGGCAGTAAAGAGACCCCACTCTTGCGGGTCATGGTCACAACTCAAAGCAGAGAACAAAGAATTTGGTTATATCATCTTGGTGGCTTCGAAAAACAGAAATTTTCATACCTGGTGACAGCAAACACCATTCCTGGAGTCTTGAACCCAGAAAATTCAGTGTTTGCTTTTGACAGACCCAAATCTCTGACCAGATCGATTAATTCAGACTGGGTTATGAGATGTGGATCACATGAGGAGCACGGTTCAAAATCCGGATCAATGTCACTGCCAGTTCCCTGCATTGCAGTTTCTTCATCTGGTTTGTCTAAGGTCCATTCCTCTGGTGGTTTCGGAATTGGAAGACTGTCGTCATGTGGCATAGGTCTCGTTGCTGAAGGCAGATTAGGGTATTCAATTGACTTCTTGTTTTTGGCAGAGAAACTGGACACATTAGTCAAACAGAAGTAACAGTCCGTCACATGGACAGATGATATGGTGAGAACAGAAAGTGAGAACTTTCTGTTCTCACCATATCATCGGGACAGCAAACGGCATTGTCTTTTGAATGCCTCTGAGCCTAACTCTCAGACAGACAGCACATGTCACACAACAAAGGCGAGGCACCTATTCCTTGTCTCAATCACCAATTTTACAGCCAAAGTACAGATGATATGCTTTCTTCACAAGAGCAGTCATTGAGTATCTCTGATAAACAAGCGTATACTCTCCACAAATATAGCAGAATGCATCACGGCTGTTACGACATTGCCGACACATATCGACCGACACCAATTGTCCTGTAAAACGTCTATAACATCTAACTTACTTGTTACAGTGTTAATGAGGCAATGCTATATTCTGAAACAATACGTACACACTATAAGGTCTATATTAATCCAATGAGCAGCATCTGTGTATGCAAGCCACTTTTATAGCCTGCTGAGACAGTGACAAGCTAGCTCTGGCCTGCCCAAGCATGCCCAGGCTGCATACTTCCACAGAACAGCTTCCAACCTGAAGACTGCACAAAAACCTTTGTACACAAATATAAGTAAAAACATGACAAAACTGAAGATTTCAATGAAACGGAATGTGATGGGCAAATTTTGATGTGATTTTCGTGATCAGCAGCCAAAAATCGAAACACCCAAGAGTGTTCAAGAAGCAAAAACTTTGTTGTGCAGTGTTATTTAGGTTTGAAAGTCATTTTATTTGAGCTTGTAAAAATACAGGGGTTGGACTGTGAAACTAAAACATCTAGTATTTGAACACAGTAATTCATTAGTATGGTGTAGCACCTCCATTTGTGGCCAAAACAGCATCAGATCATCTTGCAAATGACAGATACAAGCCCTGCGCATTGGCCAGAGGGATTCGGAGCCAATCCTCTTGTAGAACAATGGCCAGGTCACTACATGATGCAGCAGAAAATGTTTCCTGATTCACTCCTAAAACATCCCAAAGTGGCTCAAGAGGGCTCAGCTTGCAGTTGACGAAGAGGGCTAGGTGCTCCTCCCCTTCAAAGCCCTGAGAGTGAATGGCCCCTAGTCCCACTTCGGAAACATCACCCTGCAGGACAAAGGGTAGGGTGAAATCGGGGTTCCTCAGGACAGGCTCGCTGGTGAGTGTTTTGGAACCATTGTATAGGCCTTTCTTTGTCAGATCTGAGAGGGGGACAGCTAATGAGGAGAAGTTAAGTACAAATCGATGAAAATTATTCGTCCTGTTTTTTACCTGTTTTTTCATTGTTAGGCAAGGGTATACCCCCATGGCTTCCACCTTCTTGTCCTGTGGTGTTGGAAGTCTGATTCAGTTGCCCAGGTACTGTACCTCGGTCAGCACCAGGTGGCACTTCTTTGGGTTCACCGTCAGCCCCGCTTTCCTCAGACTGATTATAACCTCCCCCAGGTGATGCAGATGGTCTGACCAGTTGGAGAAATGAATGACAACATTGTCCAGGTAAGGGGCTGCATAGGGCCAGTACAGTTTTAGCACAATATCAGCTGCGGGAACATTGCTGGGTTCCCATGCACACACGACACACATGGAGTTCTGTTACCTGGCGTCGATTTAGACTTAAACAAATACAAATCATAATTTACTACATGTTCAATACTTACCCTGTATTGGTTGCCTCAGGGGACTGATAATCAGTGGTGGATTTCGGTGTGTTATCATTGGCCAAGCATGAAAACAACACTTGCACAATCATTGAAAAGTCATGCAAACTGTTCCATTTACCAAATAATCATGATTATTTAGCTAGATAGCTAGGGGCATTGGTGGCTCAGTGGTAGGTTTCTCGCCTACTATGCATAAGGCCCGGGTTCAATTCCCCAGCCACTGGATGCAGTGCCGGTCCCAAGCCTGGAAAAATGGGAGGGTTGCGTCAGGAAGGGCATCCGGCGTAAAAAAAAAAACCTGTGCCAAGTTGTTGTGCAGATCAGTAGGTCTGCTGTGGCGACCCCGAACAGGGAGCAGCCGAAAGCAATTTCTATATCGATAGATAGTAGTGCAGATATGAAACAGTTATGGAATTAACCATATTTACATCACAGTACACATGTGCAAACTGGCAGTAGATAATGAATATCAAGAACCTTGAGAATCTATACTATAATGATGTTAATGGCTGTAGTAGTGTAATGTGAAAGTTTTATCACCTGCCATCCACAGAGCTGTTGTACAATGTTAATGTGAAAGAATGACTTCCTGTAACATTCCATGTGACAACAAATCTGAATAAGTCTTGAATTGAGCTCTGCTGACTCTGTAGTGTGTTGTAGATGATGGCTGAGCAGTTTGTTCAGTGACCTCCTGTTCCTCACTGACTCAAACGTCTCCAATTTCTGTTCAATGATAAGTCCAGCCTTGAGAATTAGCTTGTTAATCCTGCTGGCATCCCTGGCACTGATGCTGTCCCCCAGCAGATCACAACACAGTAAATGGCACTCACCACCACAGACTGGTAGAAGATCTCCAGCATTTTTCTTAAAACATTGAAAGGTATGAGCTTCCTCAGAAAATAGTCATTCATTCATCGGCATTCATGCTATTGACATTCATGCGTTGTGGCTAAGCTCATTCCGTGTTCCCTTGCCTGTATTTCTGTCCAAAGCCTACAGTTGCAGCCAGAGCCCTCCTGTGTAAAATCTGGGTGGTCAGCCCAGGCTTATTGGGAAGGTCCCTCAGACAAGAGGGGACCTGGGGTCAGTCATCTCTGCCAGGCAGGCCAGAAAGGAATCCTACTGCCCAAGGCCTAGGGTTTTCAGGGATACCCCTTTTGCTGCCTACCCTGCAACTTCTGGTAATTTAGTATTCAGGAGTATTCATTTGTTGTTTCAGGGCACTAGACGAGGTGAGAACAGCAAGAGGCTAACACATCTCTCAGATCACCTGGCAGCATGGAATCTTCTGCCAGGTGTGTTGCAGTGGGTTTCATGGGAAAAGGCTACAGTATCCAGTTTGCCTCCCATGCTCCTTTGTTCAGGGCATGCTGCTCACTGTTGTTGTCACAGACCAAAACTTGTTCCTCCAGGAGGAACTTCTCTCGCATCTGAGAAAGGGGCCATAGAGCATATTCCCCTCCCAGGCGAGCCTTTGGCTTTACAGCCAGCATTTCTTGGTTCCCATGAAGGATGGGAGCTATGCCTAATTTTAGACCTGTGTGCTCTGAATTGAATGCTGAAACATACAAGTTTGAAATATTAACACTCAAGGTCATTGTGTCACAGATCATGTCCGAGGACTGGTTTGCAATGTTAATCTTGAAGGGTGCCTATCTTCGCAGACTCCTATGGTTTGCTTATGGGGCAAAGCATAACGGTTCCAGTTCTCCCTTTTGGCCTAGTCTTTTTTCTCACCCTCACAAAGTGCATGGAGGCTGCTCTGACATCATTGTACCCTGGGGCATCCATGTACTCAATTATCCAGTTAACTGGTTAATCTTTGCTCAAGGACAGTGGCAGCCAGGCATAGAGATGCCATGCTTACCCACATGAGGTCCCTAGACCTCAACCCATCACAAGCTTCATACCCTTCTTATGTGGACAGACCCCACTTTCTCTCCTTGGGTCCCACTCTGAGGGTGTGTGATCATTGCAAGACTCTTTTGACAGACCCCTCCCTCTCGGGTTGAGGAGCAGGCCCTGACCATGGCATTTGGGAGGGCTTCGATCTCTCATGGCACACAGATTGCCTGAAGATGGGGGCTGTGTCTCTAGTGCTGAAACATTGAAACTCAGAGGCTACCTTTGGTGATTCCCTTTATCAATCATTAGGGTGGTGTATGTTTGCACTTTCTGTTCAATTTTTGGCCTGGTGGAAGTGACTTTGTGCTCCACTGAGGAGCCGCCACTGTCCCCTGTGGCGTTTTCTTTTCATATGGTGCAAATTTAGCCGAGGCTCTGTCTGTATGCGTTCCCTGTTAGCTCTGCTCATGGGGGTCCTAGCCAAGGTATGCCATTACAGAGTCCACCTGTGACTCCTAATTGGCCACCTCGTAAGACTGGCTTGTGGATCTAATTTCCCTTATGGAAAGTGCACCTTGAGAGTTTCCCATCAGGAGGATCTTCCTCTCTCACATGCAACTCTTGGTCTGGCCACTGAGGAGGACCAGCTCCTAGACTCTGGTCTCCCAACCAAGGTTGTGGAGATTATGTTGAACTTTCACCTCTGGTGTAATTGGATTCATCAGGATCTAGTCCACTGCCCTGTTCCTTCTGTGCAGTGCCAAATGGCTGAGGCCTTGCTGCAGACCATGTCTCCCCTCCTGGGATAGATCACAGCATAAGGAACCATGAGGAACATGAGGAACCACTTTGGCAAGAGAGTAAGTATAGAGGGAGAAAAGGAGAGGACAAAGTATTGAGCCTTATGGGACACCAATGGAGAGTCTGTGTCAATTTCCTCCATGTTACCTGATATAAATGCCCATTCAGGTAGGAAGGAAACCATTCCCATGCTTTTCCACAAATTCCAAGACTCCTGAGGGTGGACAAGAGAGTCTTCTGGTTGACTGTGTCAAATGCTGCAAAAAGGTTGAGGAGTATGAGGACAGATGACAGCTTGGCTGGCTGAGATTTGATGTTGTGGAGATTTGACTTTGAACTTCACTGTATATATAGAATATAGTGCATATTTTAAATGTGTGGAAGTGTAATCTAAAATAAACATATTTTTGAAGTTAAAATATATATTGGTATTTAAATAAGCACAAATAGCAATAAGGTAGTACATCTATGATTTTTTTCATGCACTACTTTTACTTTTTTGAGATCTAATATTGTCGGGTTTTCCCGACATGGGAGTGGTTGATTTTTTTTGCACCTGGATACAAAAGGACGCACAGCTGTTTATCAGGTTTTCCATAAAGCTAATAAATTATAGTAGAACTAATGGCTGTGATATGAGCATTTGCAGCCGAATCATTACAGAATCAATGAAACCCTGAATTAAGCTTTCAGTCATCAGAGGATAAGTTAATTTTCTGCAGCCAAAAAGAAGGATATAAATTATGTATTGCACCTTTTTTTAAATAAAGGGTGATAATTGAAGAACTCATCAGCATTTATCATCTAAAAAGAAATTCACAAAGTAACACACGAATGTAAATTTTTAGTCCTCTATTTGAATTTGTAAGTGAAGTTTGGTTGTTGAATTAGATCCAACTTAAATTATTTTTCATGACTTAAATTTGTGTGCAGGTTTTCAAATTCAATTCCATAATAATCAGGTGTAAAAAAAAAATAATTAAATTCAACAAACAATCCATTTTAAATTAAGTTCTTCTAATTCAGTTTTAAATGTTTAACCACATGCTGAGAATTACGGGCTAATTATGTTTGGGTTAAATAGTAACTGAACTTTAAACTTTATAATTATTAAACTAGAATTAAAGAAATTAAAATATTCTGTTTCTATACTTCTATAAAGCTGCTTTGAGACTATATATGCAAGTGAATTGAATTGAATTGAATTGAATTGAATTGAATTATGAGCAAGCCCTTAACCCTCAATTGCTCAGTTGTATAAAATGAGATTTTAAAAAAATGTCAGTCTGATAAGAATGTCTGCCAAAATGCCAGAAATGAAAATGTAAGATGCAAATGAAAGGCACAGCGTAAGTCTGATTATGACCTATTTACAAGCCACAAAATCTCACATGCTGATCTATCAGATAAGTAAAATACTACTTTCACTGTTTATGTAACACATACTGTCACCTCCCTGATAAAATAAATAAATGTCATGTAAAATAAACGTTTCTCACAGTGATGTATCTCAGACAGTGGAAGAGACTTCCATTTCAAGAAAAATCACTCTCATGAGGACCATTTTGTAAAAAATATGAATGTTTTTAATTGCGCTCAGTCTCCAGGACACTGACTCCTGTTATAAGCAGTCCTTCATCTTTATCTTTATTTTTATTTTAAGAATAGAGCTAGTCTGCAATAGGATAAGGACATGTTTTCCAAGTCACTCTGGATAAATGCCTTTGTCAATGCTGTAAAGGTGAATGTGAAAATAATCCTTTTTTATCATTATTAATTAAGTATAGGAATGTATATGAGACTGCATGCTGTAACCAATTACAGCAAAAAGTACTGCACAACATCAGCATATGCAAAGTGTAATTCATGTTAATACAGCATATGGGAGTGGTTGATTAGTAATAGACAAATCCTTATATTTATACTGTACAGTCTGTCGCATTTAGCACTGTACTACTTATAGCATCAGTTTACCATAATTAATAAAAAAAATGAAAATGTTTAAAAGGACAAACCTTGCACTATATTGAAGAGAGACAGAATGATGTGCAGATTTTAAGCGTCTATACTCGAGAATCAATTTTACTTTCTATTGTACACGTTACTCGACTCACTCAACTCACAGGACCACCCACCCTCTAACCTTTTTTTTATCCATTGCACTTATTCAGCTAAAAATATCACCAATCTTTCTTATTAAGATATTAACATTTGAATCTCTAGACTTTTTTCTCTTTTCTCGGCTACTGAATCATCTAAACGGCTCTTCAGCTCTACGAGTCTGCTCCCAGTGTTCACTTAAAAAGCAGAGTCATGGAGCCGAATCATCTGTAAACGACACTCCGACTCCACTTTACTCGTCAATTATATGATAGTGAATTCGATTCAGTAAATGTAAGAGTGGAGTTTCAGTTCCCAAAGCCTATAAGGGAATCAACTCTTTTCAGGATCCTTTCAAAATTATAGCGGGTGAAGAATAAGGTGACATTTTTTCATGTCTGGATGAGTAAAGTAAAGTAAAGTAGTTGAGTATTTATATTTATAATATATAGCCTTATATTTAACAGAAACAGTCAGCAATGGTTTCTCATGCATATTTTGTCATTCTTTTTCATATAGAAATGCATACAATAGTATATACTGTACATTTATTAAACATTTACATTTGAACTTACGTGCATATAAATACAAACCACTCATTTCATGTTAGGTTTAGTGTGTGAAGTATTGCAAACAAACAAGCAAAAGAAAAAAAGGGAAAAGGAATTCATAAAGACCATTATATACAGCTACAACCATAACTGACACTGTCTCACTTTCAACATTCTCATGTCTTTGCTTTAACTTTTAATTTTTTTAATTTACATTCAATTTAACCATCGCTATGAAGATATAAACACCGATGGATGGTGTGTAAAAAGTAAGAATAAAATCCCATACTTATTCAAATAGCATTTCTACAGAAACAGTTTCTACAGTAATTTAACTGTAGCTTAATCAAAAATATGTTTTGTTTAGAGCCGCATTGTTTATGGTATCGTTATGTTGTGGTGTGATGTGATTTTGCCATTTCTTCAAGTAAATGCTAAAGCCAACAGCTATCGCTACTGCAAAAATAAAAATTATACAGATGCAGACAAATACAAAAGGACTACATGGTCTCTGAGATCTGGTTGTTTCAGGCTGTTGAGAAAAAAACAGAAAAAAGGAAGATACAAGAGTTATACAAGAATACTGGCTTGTGTTTGAAAAAATAGAATTAAAATGTAAATGATGACAGATCATTTGTGTAAAATGGGGTCGTCTTCTGTCTACCTGAGTATTGGGTGAACCGCCGATAGAGATCAGATGATCAGTGACGGCTTTCAGCGCCTGGTCATTGCGAAGGGATCGGAGCATTCCCAGGTCTTCATAACAGAGCAAATCCACAGCAAACACACCACTCCTGTTTATGTTCCTTTGGCTATTTGGCGCGACGTAATTCTCATCAAATGTGAAGTGAATCCCCACGAGAACAACATTCTTATCCGCTGTGAGAATGAGAGATAAACAGAGCAACTTTAGTGATGCCAATCATGCTACAGTGCATGTAGCTGGGGCTGGAGGACGAAACTGGGGTACCCACAGGAAACCCTGAAGCATGTGGATAACATGCAAACTCCATACACACAGGGTGGAGGAGGTAGGAATAAAACCACCAACCCTGGACTAGAGAGCCAAATTGTTATCAGTTTTCTATCCATTTCAGTTTGCCAGTTCCTATTTTATTTCTCTTTTCCAATTTCCATTTTCAGTTTTAAATTAAACTAATTCTCGTCTTTAGTGTACAGTGTTTTGTTGTAGCCGATACAGACAGTGACTTTAGGTGCAGTTCACTGTTCAAGCACCAAATTACAATCTGTTTTAAAACTAAAAAAAATGTCAATGAAGAATCTGGACAAAATAAAGAAGGCTATGTTCTTTATCTGGTGCTAGTTATCTAATTTTAGCATCTTATAGACTTTGATCATAAGGGTCTATTTCCCATTGGGTTTGGGTGATTCTGCCTATGAAATACTTCACAACACAGTTTTAATCATACACATAATTGTATGGTTCACAAATGGTTCATATTAATATAATATTGTTTTGTAGTTAATATCATTGAATAGCTATGTGCTGTCAAAATGCCTGCAATGCAGAAAAGAGAAGATTTTCTTTCTTCATTTATGAGGGGTAAATTTAAAAGTTAAAAAAATTAAGAATATGGTGAAATGTAGAAATTTAGGATAAATCTGTAGGTTTACTTTGTCGAGATATATACATTTCATTTCAGGAAAGTCTGTAGCTTTCAAAACTATATCTAATAGAATAAAAATTCACCATGTGAAGGGTTTCCCAGTCCACCACACATATAATCTAATACAGTAATAAGAGCCATATATGACTCGAAGATTACTCCTTACTTCTCGGGATCTTCTGAAGTGCAGCTTCAATGTCCGTTCCTGCCCGAGACACAATCGGGACAAAAGCAATGATGACATCACAGTTGTCCACTGTGCACGCTTCAGTAAGCTGAAGACGTTGCCTCAGCCGCCTTAGAATCTCTACATGGATGTTCAGGGTGTTACCAAGTAACATTGAGTGGAGCCTCAGTGTTCTTGTTCCTGTAGACAAAATGGCACACAGCTATTAATTAGCTGAATGTAAAGTCTACAGAGAAGATTAAACAACAAATATAAAAATTTGTCATGTTTAGGAGGTGAAGGTGAACACAAGAATACTTATTTGTGGTGTAAAAACAAGAAAACAAACTGTGGCACATAAACTGAGGTAGCAAATAAATAAAAAAAATCTAGTAAAATGACTATGGTGGAAAAAAAACACAACACAATTTCATTAAAAATTAAATTGATTTAATTAATTGAAATATATTTCATAGCTTACTTTAGAATACACTACACTAGGGCCTGAATCGAGAGCATTTACTCTGATTGGTCATAGATAATAAGACTTGAATAACTCAAGAACACTTGGTTTTTCTAAAATGTTGTTAATCTTTTTTTTTTCCATTCTCTGTACCACTTATCCGATTTCCTATCTCAGGCATCATCGGGCATCAAGGCAGGATACACCCTGGACAGAGTGCCAACCCATCGCAGGGCAAACACACTAATTCACTCACACAATCACACACTACGGGCAATTTAGAGACTCCAATCAGCCTACAAGCATGTCTTTGGACTGTGGGAGGAAACCGGTGCACCCAGAGGAAACCCACCAAGCATGGGGGGAACATGCAAACTCCACACACACAGTGAGTGGGAGTGAGACTCGAACCCAGGACGCTAAGCCAGCGTGCCGCCATGTTGTTAATCTTCAACAATTAAAATTTAAAGGAATATTAACTGTGGGTTATACCACTGTTCTAGTAGCATGTTTTACAAAATATGCAAGGCACTTCAACAAAAACCTTTATATTGTGAAAAACATCAAAATTAGAGAACAGTAACATTTTCGAGGGTTACAGCTGTTAAAAATGAATAGGAAATGTAGAGACCCTTGCTTTGAATGACTTCAGCACCTCTGCAGCTGCGGGACATCACTAGGTTCTCACACTGCTCTGGAGTGATTTTGGCCCACTCTTCTTCCAGTCACCTCCACAGTTCGGTAATTGCAGTGGGTTTCTTAGCAATAATTTTGTTGCCAAGGATTTTCCAGAGATTTTCAGATTTCCAGGTTTAGAGCTGGCCATTATGTTATTTCAGTGTTCCTAGCATCAAGGAATTGTTTTACCCCTGCTGCAGTGTGACAGAGGGGATTGTCTTGCATGAAAATTGTGGGCTGATTGCGAGATGCTCGCAGAGAAGAAGCCACATGTTACTGAGGGAGGATAAACATTGCATTTACCCTGCCATGTAGCTGTACATGAGGCCCAACTCCTGCGGCAGGAAACATCCCCAAACCATGACATTTCCTCTTCCACCTTTCACATATCGGATCCAAATAAATGAAACTTTCTCTCATCACTAAAGTGAACTTTGAGTTAGATCTCTTCTGTCCACACAACTTTCTGAAAGTGCCATAGTTTGGGGGATGTTTTCTGCAGCAGGAGTTGCACCTCTTATACAGCTACATGGCAGGGTAAATTCAAGCATGCACCTAGAACAGTGGTATAACCCACAACTATTATTAATTCAATTTTGAACAGTGAAGATTAACACTATTTCAGAAAAAAGAAATCAAGTTTTTATAAATAGTTCCCTTAATTTTGCTCTCCACATACCTCAGTAAACTAAGTGACGGTGAAGCAGAGCATTTTTGGAGAACTGAACAGACAAACTGCCCACAAAAACCCATAATGTGATGTTAAGCCTCTGGATCATTTTACTAATCAACTTTTGTTCAAAGGATTTCTTTTTTCTAACCTCTCATATCAGGTTCCACAACACATCCACTCAGAGTGGTGTGTGCTGTCCTGTTAGTGTGCTTCCCACTTTATTGTACAGTAGATTGCTTTTTATTTCCTTATTATACTTTTTCTGCATTATCTTATTTTATTTTTAGCTTTAAATAATTTTTGATTATAATTTTGAATCTTATCTCTACTTGACTTTGTCTTGACTGATTTCTTTTACATGCAGACAGTCGTAGACATTGTTTAACAGACAATAACCTACTCTGTCTTCTGCTTACTTTTTGTAAACATGCACAGGTTTCTTGCTATCATACTACTAGTTCAAAGTAATTCGGTTTATTTATTCTGATTATTTAATGTCCTCTGCTAATGTGCTACTAAAGCCCATCTATCCATCCATCTATTCATCCATCAATAATAATCTTTTTAATTGATCCAGTTCACAAGTTTGATGTATTGTTTAACAATTGTTTGACTTAACATGTCATGGCAGAAACACAGTATGCAACTGATAGGATGAGCAACATCCTTTTCTTTTTCTGTATTTTTCTCTGTTAAATTAATGTGTCAAATTTCATGAAGGCTTTTTAGACTTTTGTTTCGTATTTACCACCACTGATGCGTGAGATCTATGCTATGAGTATTATGTGAAGCATCCACAGAGCTATTATCAGGATAAGGAGCTATTAATTTTAACGTCTCTCTTCTTTTTCTTCTCCACTGTCTTCTCCACTGTTAAATAATTTTTTTTTTATTTCATGCTTGTAATTTTTGTAAGTTTCTACTTTTAATTTTGTTCAGCAAGTCAACATTTAGGAGGATGTCCAGCTGTGTCACTTAGCACTTTTTTTACCAAGTTTTTGGCCTATTTTTATTTCAAGGTTGTGAGTTTAAATCCCAGAAAACAGACTAAAGCCTTTATCCCTCAACAACTCACTTTATACGGTGCTTACACTGGATTCTGTTTCAGTGCAAGTTTTATTATTTGGTGTAATACAGTACAAATACTTTTACTACCGAAGTAATAAATGTTTTGTTTGGAAACCAGACCAGAAGGGTGTGGTGCTACAGAGAATTGCAGCGAGGGGAATGTTCCTGGAGAAAAACACACCCAGAAGACTAACAACTTTCTCACCTCTGTGTGTGTGTGTGTGTGTGTGTGTGTGTGTGTGTGTGTGTGTGTGTGTGTGTGTGTGTGTGTGTGTGTGAACACTTGTTTTAGAAAACATACTATTAATGACAGAATAACTATAATAAGCGACATTCAAACAGCATTATAAGAACACAACACAACTTGAGGTCCACATATGACACTGTGAAAATTCTTTACTTACATTTAAGTATAAAAAAAGACTCTCCAAGTTTGTTTTGTTTTGTTTTATCCTGTTTACCTGACAGAATGGAAATGGGCTTATGGGATGTTTTCATATGAGCTTCATATTAACCAACACTGTGGAGTGGAACATGACGCATCAAATAGTATCCTATTTTTTAATCTTCATTCTAATTTTTTATTTTTTATTTTTTGAGTTTTTATATATTATGGATATTTTATGTTATAGATATTGAACTCAAGTTTATAAGGTGTCAAAAACTCCAATCCATTGCTTCTGAGTTGAAAGAAAGATTTTCAAACTTTACAAACATATATATGTAATTAGATACCTGGTTTTTACAGTTTCTCAAGTTTGCACGTCACATTCCATTTTGTTTCGTTGCACATGTTTTTTCGGCGCTATTGTGCAAACTGTCTCTCAGCTGTCTTGTCTTTGCACTGTTTGCACCTGGTTGCATATGTTGGACTTTATGTAGCTAGGACAAAATTCTGTCCTAGCTCTGTGTTGTTGTTTGTTTGTAATTATATGTTGTATGTTGTTTTTGTAGCACCAGGGTCCTGGAGAAACGTTGTTTCATTTCACTGTGTGCACTGCGTTTTGCTATATGTGGTTGAAATGACATTAAAATCTTCTTGACTTGTCTTACAGTGTATAATTCATGTGTTGAGGAATGCATACACACCTCCCCAAACACACTCTGTACAAAACAGTGCATGAACATGTTTTACCTGTTTTTTGTTATTGTTGCGTTAATTATAAGAAGTAACCTTTTCGACACCACCTTATTTTTTCAACTCTTCATGCCTCAGTCTTACATATTCCACTGAGAAATATTTATTTCAGAATGATTCCTGTACATACTCAAAAATAAAGTAGGTTATAATTTCGCATTATGTCTAAAGCGAAGGACACTAAATGCAATAGAGACTGATATAAAATCCAGCATATTCTAAACCGGTTTCTGATCAGAGCCCCAATTTGTTTATGTTTAAGAATTATAAAAAGATTTAAAACCGACGTTACTGCACATGTTAGATATTATGACACAGTAAATATTTAGAATTTTTATGCCAAAAAATGCCAAAAATTTAAGAATCTGAACTGAACTTATTTCTGCTGCAAGTTTATTTAAAGATTAGGCATGGAAATGTCTTTTTCCTCTAGTCATTCTTTCCTTACTTTTAGTTTAAAATGCTCTAATAACAATATACCCCAATATCGCAAAGCAGATTTTTGTTTTATTCAAAGCCAGTTAAAGAATCTAGTGATAAGAAAATATCATTTGTGTAATTTCTATAACATCTGCACGTTAAGAACACAACCAGAAAACAACCGAGGATTAGACCAAGTGCATATCTGCTGTGTTATTTTTCGTCTTGTGCAATAAAGTCTTACTCAAATTCAAAAAGCTGTGGTTTATTATGTTCAATATAAAACTATCGACAAACCTTGAGCCATTTTGAAGGGAGATGGATCACGAGCGAGCAAACCTGCAGCAGCTTCTCAGTGCCTCTAACGCCAGATGACATCAGTTTACTCTCTTTATTTTTGTTACGTATCAGGGAAGTGTCATGACTTGATGGGGGTGGCAGAGCATGTGAACGTCTAGCAGAGCTACAGCTGGGATGGAGTGATTACTGAACATCTCAGTCAAAGAGTGGCATAACGGAAATGAATAATATTTGATTAATAGTGGTGTAGTTTTATACTGATGTGAAGAGAGATGTGTTGTAAAAAAAAAAAAAAAAAAAAAAGTAGTAATATATAGATGCCTTTGATTATAAATAAAAAACAAACCTGTTTATTTTATTAGTTTAATCAAATTAATCCAGAATACAGATTATAGAACTGCAGATTTATTTATTTGCTGTCAATCACAGCAAAAACCCTTTATATGAACACATGTTTATAATGTGTTAAAGTTATTTTTGTGTTGATCCTTAGCTAGAAATGTGCACACACTCACACACACACACACCTTGCATTGTTCAGAGTCACTATGCAAACATGTTTATCCTGTTCCTTGTTCTGTGAAAAACCTAACATCAGCTGAAGCTTTGTATCATATAACACCAGTCTGACATGTTCCCCTGAGACTTACGTTTAATTCATAATTCTTAATTGATTTAGGTTCTAATAATTTCTCTTAAAAATTTTGAGGAAATTCACCCAAATAAAGTCACTATGTGTAATTTCTTTGGCAATAATAGCTATATAAAGGTGTACATTTTTGTCATTTTTAAGCTGTTGGACAAACGGCGTGAATATTTTAATGCCATGTGCTAAAATATTATATCTGCGAGGCATCAAGGAAATACAAATACCAATGGATTTTGAATGAATGTGGATAAAATGGATTTTTTTTTGTGGACAAGCATGAAACTCGCGTTCATAACAGTCAATAAGTAATCCAAACAAAATGTAATGATTTATTTACTTCATAATTATAAATCACACATGATGCATTACATTATATGGCGTAAGCATGTAAAATATTCAATTAGATCACTGAAAAAATCTTTAAATAACTCCTTTGTATAGACAGATAAAATGATATATTATTATAAATATTTCAGGTCAACATTTAATTTAATTCATCATTCTTTATTATGTCTTATAATTAACTGTAAATTTAATGTACATTAACACACTGAGGCTATTTTCAGATCAAGCTCATAGCTGTGTTCATGGTAAACATTAACATGTATGAATCTGATCAGCTGGAATTCTTTATAAACTGAAATAGAAGCAGAAATTACTGTAATTTTAAGTCTGTTTCCTTTGACACACAGCACGTTTGTGTACTCGACTGCCTCAGTATGTTTTGAAAAATACAGACAGTATAGTAAAGTGTTGAAAATTCTAGCTTGGAATTCCAATTCTTCACTTCGGAGAATTTCAGCTTCAGTCAGACACTATAGCTACAGCTACGGAGCGGAGATAGACGTAGTACATTCTTACTGCTTTAAAATTTTCTGGACTAATCAAGCATCTTCCCTACATTACATCAGCTGCATCGCAATCAGCTCTCTAGTTCACTAATCGGGGCCCTGATCAAGTCGGCCAGATTAAGAGACGTCTCTTTCTATAGCTCCCAAAAAAAAAAGAAAAGAAAATCCCACAATGCACCACAAAAACTTGGGATGCTAATTATGTTCCCTTAGTGGAAATGATGTCCAATTTTTTTCTGAAGCCTTTCAGCTCGGAGAAAAACAGCAGAAAACCCAAACTCAAATCTATAAATGAAAAAATCCAGCAATTTTTGTTGTATCTCTCAAATGATTTGGAATACAGTTACAGTTCTTGAGTCTAACAGCTTTTACGTGTGATTAAAATTATTTTAAAAATCTACTATCTAGCCTATTATTCTACTTGAAGTCATAAATTCGCATGATAAATTTATATGACATATTTTATTTGTCTGTGTTTTAAAGGTGACTAATAAGGAAAGTAGAAATTGATTCATCAATGTACCAATATGAAGTGAGCCAAGTGCCTTATCAACACCCCAACTGGTGTACATGATATACCGACTCACCACTAGAGGAGCTAGAGAGCCGATTGAAACAAACCCATTATTTATATTTACCTTAATAATGCTCAATAGTTAAAATAAAGCTAGATAAAAGACCTCAAGAGAACAAAACCCACAGTCAAGGTATGTGTATTTTTATTTTATATTTTGTTATCTAATTCAATTAACTAGCCTATGTCAAGCCTGGCTCAGATTCTCTTTCTACTTTTTTATGCTGATTATTAAATACATTTATAGCTATTCATGCTATAATGCACAGGGTCAAATGTTCTCATTTAAATGCTGTTTAATGCTGTTTAAGACAATTCGATGCTGTGAAATGTTAGATATCATAGATTGGCTAGTGAGTATAGCTAGTTATTAGCTAAAAGTTGCTAACAGATTATTTATATTTATGTGCTAATGAACTCTCTTTCTATTTTAACTTTCTTTTTGCTGTTGCAGTTGTTCAATGTAATGTGACCTTGATTATAAGAAAGATATTACATTTCTTGGATTGTTATTTCATGCGGGTTTAGGTCAGATTAGCTTGCTGCTTTATTACTTTTTCATAAAACAGAGAAAGTATATTAGAACTATTATAGCAGAAATAAGAACAACAGCAACAATGGGTGGAATTATCCACTTGCAAACTTTTCTGCATGCATGTTTTGGCTCAAGCTGTAGGAAAAAGGAGCAGAATTAGTGCTTTGCTGTAAAAATCTTCTCTGGTTTGAGTAACGTGTGTAAAATGGTAAATAAATGATCTAGATAATGGTGGAAATTACATGCTGTTTTTTGCTAGCAGTTCAAAACTTACCAGGACATCCTGTGAAGCACCCAGAGAGATCAGATAATCAGTGCTTAATTTCAGTGCCTCATCGTTGTGCAGGCTCCTCAGCATTCCTGTGTCTTCATAAAAGAGAACGTCCACAGCTAAAACACCGTTCCTCTTCACAATCCACCTGCTATCTGGAGCAATGTAATTTTCATCAAACGTGTGATGGAACACCACGAGGAGAGCAGGCTTTTCCGCTGGAGGAAAAAGAGGTCAAAGAGAGAAGATTGTGTTTTTAAGTGAATTATTAATACAGGATACATTGCCATGGCAAGTATTTGTTTGGTTGATGCTGTATACTAAACCTTATACCACCAGGCTGTAGTGTGTAGCCTATGGTGGTGTTCTGTTTTTAATCTTATCACTAATATAGTTATAAGTAATATTGGATATCACTATGTACTCGGAATCTTTTCAAGAGCAGCACTGATGTCCGTTCCAGCCCGAGACACAACACAGAGATAAGCGATGATAACGTCACACTCATCCTCCGAATACACTTGACGCAGACGAACACGTTGTTTCAACCGATCTAGGAAGTCGATTTGGCCACCCAGAGTGTTCCCGAGTGCCATAATGTAGAACGCCAGAACACGTGATTCTGGAGACAAAAAGAGAAAGTAAATGTTTAAGATCAATCTTTAAAATCAGTGGTACTTCCTGCAATGTAAGCTATTTTGAGTAGAAGACACATTCGGGTCTTAATGCAAGATGGACGAAAGGAGGAAAAGTATTAACTCTGCACATTTTTTATTCGGCACTGTGGCACACACCTGAATGGTAATCATCATATTGCATACTATAATCACATGTCATACACCTGACACACCAGATATGGTGTTTACATTTGTTCAGACAATGAGATGAGGTATTTATTTGTTTGTTTGTTTGTTTATTCATTTATTTATAAAGCGGTATACCTAACAAAATGAAGCATAGTCAGACTGATTTGAGCTAACATCAAGGCTAATGTAGCTGTAGTAACCACTTTTTACAACGGTAGTGAGCAGAAATGTATCTCAAAACATACAATACGTGGAAACTTGAGGTGGATGAGCTAAATCAGCAGAAGACCACATGAGATATATGAGAATATAATGAACAAAGATTCATAGAAACTGAACGGCTGAAGACTGATGTTTCTGCTCCAACTAACCAAATGTGATTCAACACTCAAAGTCACAGAGGTCTAATTTTTTCATATTTTGATGTTCGATGTCAACATTAAACTGAAGCATTTAACCTGGACATGTAGGGTTTTATTCTTTGTGCTGCAGCTACATGATTGCATGATTTAATAACTTCATAAATGTACATTCTAAAAAGTGATTTTGACCCTATGTAGCTTTTCCACAATGTCTGTGTTAATACAGTAAATGAATTAAGCTTTAAATGTATGAATTTCTGTTTAATAAATTTAATACAAGTGTATTTCAGAATTCAAGTGTTCCTAATAAACTGCCGATGAGTGTATATGCGTTTCAAGAAGAGCTTCTCTCAACATGAAAAACCAGAAGGATGTGGTGTTTTTCTTGCCTGGCTGTTTTGTGGTAATAACTATCTCACAATATATAAAAAACAAACTTCTATTTGAGCTTTTCACCAGAGAATTATCATTAAATTTAATTAAAATAATGAACACTTACATAACAGTCATGTTAAAAACACATCCTGAAATGGCTACATGCCCAACAGGAGGCTAAGCAAAAAAATAAAGAAAGAAATAAAAAAGCTTCTGCACCATATCTGTAAACACAGCTATTAAGAAAAAAAAAGGAACAAAGAAAAGAACAAAGGAACAGCTGGACTAACCTGGAAACATCTTAAAGGAAGACGAGTTTCAGGGGTTCAAATTCCACAGAAGTTTACACTTGTTTATACTTCGTTCTTCGTGTGACTGCAGGAAGTCTTTCATTAGTTTCACTTTCACTTTTGCACAAAACCCTGCCTTTTTTATGATTAAACTATGCACATAAAACTGCCTACTTTCCCCTTTCACAGAAATCCAAACCATTCACCCTGTTAGAAAATCCAAAACATTTTGCACTATATGAAACTTTTCCAGTTAGATTCAAAGTGATATTATTTGTTTTTAAATACTATTCACTGTTTATATTTGTATACTTATTTATACACAGCAAACTGACAAATAAAAAGAATTATCAGTGCTGTAAGTGCTAGCAAATTCAGATTTAATCCCCTTGGTTAAAAGTCGTGAAAAGTGCAAAGGTTGATTTTTTATAAAGAATACAGGACAGTAAAGCTGCTGGTTTCTGTAAACTGCATTACTATGCTGGATTCTCACAGCTCTAGCTCACAGGCTTCATGGGCTCTTTGTGCTTTCTAACTTCTACTTCCTGTTTACACCGTACCACAGATCTGTCTGTTAAGCTTTGATACTCTTCTGAAGCTGCAACATCAAACATATATTTTGTGTTTTGCTGCAAAAACACGGCTTAAAGCCTGTGGCCTTCATGTATTTTTATGAACTCACACCACTCTGTTGGTGTGTTTCAGTGTCTTTCTGATAAGGAAACACTAATAGAGGTTTAAACACAGAACCATAGAACGCTTAAGGATGCCAGCTTTAACCATTTTTGTCTAAGTGTGTAATGCAAGTGTTAAAATAAAAAGGACAACAAACTCTGGGATTGATAATCTCATTTATTCCCAATATTGCAGAAAAAAATATAAAAAACTATCAATTAGATATCAGTACCTTTAGAGATGTTCAGAGAATTCTGGGAAATGTGTGCATGTGTGTGTGTGTGTGTGTGTGTGTGTGTGTGTGTGTGTGTGTGTGTGTGTGTGTGTGTGTGTAGAAAACCAAATTGTCACTCTTTTCAACATTTTGTATCTAAACACAAAAAATATTAACATTTAATTGCTATAGTCACCTTCAAAGATCACAACTGACAGATTATTAGAAAGCAGTACAATCTAAAGCTAAATATGATTTATTTTATTTAGTTGGATCACATTAACAAAGAAATACACAATAAATACTATATATACTATATATATATATTAGTATATGCATCCCTGACCATCACACCCACGACAGGACACAAGTGGCAAGTAACAATGCCTTGAAAAAAAAAACCTAATCTGAAAAAAATAAAGTATATACATAAACCCAAATAGGCAATAAAACAGTTATTAAAACATTTATTAAAAGAAAAACACTGGTGTCTCATAGCCTTCAATGCAATTAGGGAAAGAAATTAACTAAATCTGTGTGTGTGTGTGTGTGTGTGTGTGTGTATGTGTGTGTGCATGAATTTCACAACTCGATGACTTTGTGAGTCATCATAACATATGCTACAATGCTAAAATAACTAAGTTATATTAGATCTGACATTACCAACACATTTTCAAGGAGGAAAAATGGGAGCTATATATTTTCTGTCAAAGCGTTCATAAATAGCAGTGTGCCTGGTAAAGGTAGCTAGCAGACTAGCACATTTGTTCTGAATGTTTAGCTGAAAGATAAACAGTTAAATTATGTACATCGATCTGTAGTATTAACAGTCTTCACAAATCGAATCTCAATTCCCAGTAAAAAAAGTTGTGTCTAGACAATGAGAGCTACAGCGGTGTAATCAGATTCAGGGCAATAAAGCATCAAGGTGTAAACATTCATCTCCAGCGTAAAACTATCCTAGCACTGCAATTTGTCATTGTAATTCACCTGGATGTCTTGTAAATATTTTTTTGCTTTATCCAGAGCCTCTGTGTTTCTTTTGCATTTCAGCATTCCCTGGTCTTCATGAAAGAGCAAGTCCACAGAGAATACATTGCTCCTGCGAATTTCTCGGCTGCTGTCTGGAGCAATGTAATCCGGATCAAACGTGTGATGGAGCACCATGAAAACAACAGGCCGGTTTTCTAGGAAGGAAAATATAATAACTACAGTAAAATTTTCATTTTCAGAAGAGATGACTGTTCAATTTTTAAGCACATGCCATGAAAAGATTAATCTCTTTTTCATCAGGTCAATTACCTGGTATCTTCTGAAGAGCAGCTTGAATGTCCGTTCCGGCTCGAGACACAATCGGGACAAAAGCAATGATGACGTCACTCTGATCCGCAGAGATCTCTTCATCTTGAGAACTGATATCCAGACGACTCAAAATGTCCTTGTGACAATTCATGTCATTCCCAATGACCATAACGTGGAATCTGAGCACTTTTGGCCGTCCGACTGAACAGAATTCAGAAGGACAGAGAAGTACAGAAAAAGGCATATGTTCCAATTAAATTTTTTAATCTATACAATATAAACAGTATAATCATCAATACGTGATTTATACATGAATTTGGCAGTACAGGAAGCCTACCTATCTTGCGTAGAAAATCTACCCATCCCTAGATATCAGAAGATGAATCAAAACATCAATTTTCAGTTTCTGAAATACTCCAAACAGCCCATTTTTGCACCAACAATCTCAATGTGGTTTCTCAATAACAGAGCAAGCTTACCGTTTTACTTTTTTGTGGTGTGAAATCCACTTCATCCTCCTGCTGCAAAGAAGTTAAAGAATTAGGTTTAACTACAAACTGGAAGCCATGCAGCAGATGATACAGTAATCTATCAACCTTTCAAGTAAAACCAGTTACACCACAGTGCTGCTGAATTCTACAGTTACACACATGCTACAGTTTACAAGTTTTTATTAAAGTGCTTGTTCTCATGTTATTGTTTCAGTAATAGCAACTTAGTCACAGAGATTTCTGCAGCAAATTCTCCACGTAACTTGATTAAAAATCTTCTGCAGTTTCTCTGAATGGAAGGAGTCTCTGGTGTCAGAGTGTTGTAACAGTCAGAGGAAAAGCTCTAAAGATTTTAGACATCTTCAAACCAGAGGAGTTTACACTTTTATTGAAAACCTGCTTTTTTGTCTTATTAATTTCAAGAGAGAAAAAAGCAATTGGCTGGTGAGGGAATGATGTTTATAGCTGCTATAGTATAAGTGATACAATACTCATACAATATTGTTTCAATAGTAGCTGCTCAGTCCCAGGAATTTGTGTGGCAGATACTAATCAAATCTTGTGCAGGTGTTGATATGATGAATTTTTCTGAATGGAAGGAGTCTCCGGTGTTAGAGTTTAGTAATGAAATACTTTGGGACGTGCTCTTATTGGAAATTAATTAACTTAGGATGGGGGCAGTGACTCTGCTTCATCACACCACCCTGTCAGCCTGTTATGGATGAACAAAAACATCTACACAAAATAAACATTTAATTCATCAATAGGACATTTAGCTGATTTGCTTAATTAGTCTATAGAATGCAATAATAATTACCTACCTCAAGGGAATATGATATGGACCAATTTGGCAAAAGCTGATAACCTAGAAAATAAATAAATAAATAAATAGATAAATAAATAAATACATACATACATACATACATACATACATAAATAAAAAGTTAATTGCTTTTTTATATAAACACAACAGACTGTTTTAATGCCAGCTCTGTGCTCTGGAGCAGAAAACACATACCTCGATTTCGTACCCTATCACAGAGACAGTCCTAAAAAATATAATAATAAAAATAAAAAGTGTAAGTTCACCCACAATCTGTAAATCTGTGGTGTGTGATATAACAAACACAATCTTCATATGTCAGTTAATACATGTTCAAACCATAACTCAAGAGATAAAAAGACCTTGCATTGGCTGTCATGTAATTCTGAGAAAGGCCGAGAATGATTTAGTTTTATTTACAGAAATACAACTGGATTCATTTCTGGAAACACATTAAAAGTTATACTGAAACACTGTCTGTCCTCAGTTCCACAGGGAAATTTACTCAATCCAGAGAGCACTATGAAACTCCTGACCTCACCTCTCTGTGACAGAACAAACCCATCTACATGAACTGCACAAAATGACATGACAGTGTATCATAGTTGTGATACTCGTCTGTCTGTACTATGAACCATATAACAGTACAATCACTCTTGTGAATGAAGTAAAGCCCAAATGTATTCAAAATTTCTATATTTTCCAATTTAAATGCATATGTCATATCCTGGACGGCTAAACCCTCTACCAACCACCAGAGGAAGCACTCTCCCAAATACTGAGCTACATCCGGGTCAGGTCACGTTCAGGTTTGTATGGACATTTAAGCAACATGCATGACGTCTTCTTCAAGAAGTATCGTTTGCGCATGTTACATACCAAGCTTTTTAATTTTTGCCTAGTTTGTCATGTACAAGACCCAGTGTGTATTCTCTCCACTTTGATTCTCTCTTTGTTTTTAATCAATGCACTCGTTCTCATATGTTATTCTTTCTACAGTAACAGATCAGTCACAGGGATTTGTGCGGCAAACTCTCCACGTAACTAGATTAAAAAATTTTGTGCAGGTGTTGATATGGTGAATTATTCTGAATGGAAGGAGTCTCTGATAACAGAGGGTTTTATTCCTTACATCAGCAATACTACTAATGGAGGAACAAAATCAGCTACACAAAATAGACATTTAATCCATCACTGGGACATTTAAGTGATTTGCTTAGTGAGTCTATAGAATGCAATAACAATTATCCACCTGAAAATACCGCCAACTCTTCTTCACTGGAAAAAAAATAAAGAAAGGGTTAATTACCTTTTTTATAGACACCTTAAACTGTTATAATGCTTGCTCTGTGCTCTGTAGCAGAAACTTACCTGCTTTCATTCTCCACACAACCACTTGCTAAAACAAAAATAAAATTAAAAAAAGTGTAAGTTCACCTTCAGTCTGTGGCATGTGACATAACAGTATGTAATCTCTTTCTCAGTTAATACATGTTCAAATCATAACCCAAGAGATAAAAAGACCTCGCTCTGGCTGTCAGGGAATTCTAATAAAGGTCTAGAATGATTTAGTTTTATTTACAGAAACACAACTGGATTCATTTCTGGAAACACATGACGATTATACTTAAACACTCTCTATTCTCAGTACAGAAAATGTACTGAATTCACAGATCAAGATAAAGCTCATAAGCTAAACACTCTTTGACAGAACAAACCCATCTACGTATATGCAGAAAATGAAATAACAATGTATTATGGTTGTGATACTCGCCTGTCTGTCTTTTAAACCACAAAAGTAAAAGCAGTAAAAGTACTCACGTAAACATAATCGCAAATGCCAACAATTAAATTCCAAAAGAATCCCAATAACGAAAGTAAAGCCATGTTACTGTGCTCCGAAGTTCAGCCGCACGAAGGACTGACAATAGACACGATGTTCGGGTATTATAGAGCTGTAACACTCAAAATGAAAGTGAAACCATCTTAACGACCATATACCCTGCTAAAATAACAGTCCCTGTTCTGGTATATGTTTTTCTACATTATAGCATTATGACATTGTAATTCTACCGTATTGTGTAGGAAACGACCGATGTGTTATGTACATTATAGTAAATATGTCTTTCTAAGTTTAACACATTCAGCATGAACAGTCCTGTACTTCTGTCTCCGTCTGCTGGTGATTTGTGGTATTGCAATCCTCGGTTTGCAAGTATGAATACATTCTACACTTATATTACAATCTGAATGGTGCTCCTTTATTTTCCTGTGAAGTTGAAGTTACAATGTATTTGCATTCAATTGCATGCTAGCTAGTTAACTAGCCAATCTATTTCACATTCAAATTATAAAAATGAATAAATAAATAACAAACACAAACACTTTTGTACAAAAGTGTAGAAGGCATAAGGATGGCAGCTTTGACCATTGTTGTCTAAGTGCAAATGCAAGTGTTAAAACAAAAGGAACATCAAAATCTGGGATTGATAATTAGATTTATTCTTAATATTGCAGAAAAAAATAGATGTCAGTAGCTTTAGATATGTTCATTGAATTCTGGGAAATACCTCTCTTCAAAACCACCTAAACGTCTTAAATAATATGAACATATTTTGGCGTGCGTATGTGTGTGTGTGTGTGTGTGTGTGTGTGTGTGTGTGTGTGTGTGTGTGTGTGTGTGTGTGTGTGGAGAGAATAAAATTGTCACTCTTTTCAACAGTTGTCTCTAAACACAGAAAATATTAACATTACATTGCTATAATCACCTTCAAAGATCACAACTGATAGATTATTAACACAAAAATACACAATATGCTTAAAAGTATGTGCATTCACACCCAAAAACAGTTCTACTCCAAAATTGTTACCACAAACTCAGAAGCACACAAGTATACAGAAAGGATTGTAAAGTTTCTCGTCACTGTGGTCACACACTGCTCCAGCATGACAATGCCCCTGTGCACAAAGCAGTGAGCTCCATGAAGACATGGTGTGGAGGTGACGGGTGGAGTGGAGGAACTTGAGTGTCCTGCACAGAGCCCTGACTTTGACTCAACCCCACTGAACACCTTCAGGATGAACTGGAACTGGAGTCTCCTCAACATCTCAACATCAGTGTCTGATCTCACTAATGCTCTTGTAGCTGAATGAACGAATGCACAAAACCCGCACAGCCACACTCCAACAGCTAGTGGAAATCTTTCCAGAAAAGTTCATTATAGAAGTTTGTGATAAAATGAAGCTAATGTTCAAAAGGAACATATGGGTGTGATGGTCAGATGTCCACAAACCTTCAGCCATAATCATGCTTATAATCATCTTATACCACAGTGAGGTTCAATGCCTGATTCTGATTGGTGTTAATTACTTTTATAGCACAGTTGCTTTAGTGAAGTTGTCACACTTTACCAAGGAGGAGGACCGAGAGGAATTAGGTAAGTGCAGAGTGGACTTTAATTAGTAAACACACGGTGAAAATAATGAAACTGAAATGGCACACAAATACAAGAAACTGAAAAAACAAGCTAAACTGAATAACTGCAGTAGAACTCTAACAAAGTCCCAAGGGGAAAAAGCACAGCAGAAGCACAGATGATAGATCCACAGAGCACCGTCATGAAAAGAAGTCTCTGAGGAAGCAACCATAATACTAGCCAGCAACTGAGTGGAGTGAGGGAGCTAAATAGTGTGCTGTTAATTGGGTGCAGGTGACAGTGCTAGTACTCCGGTGCTTGGGGGCGTGGTTGAGTGGCTGTGGTCGGGGCATCCGTGACAGATGTTTTCTGTAAGGAGATATTTATTATCTGTATGTAGGATGAATTAAAATAATTTAGCTGGAAGGATGTCTGTGATATACAGTGCAAGGTACAACATGAGTATATTTTAAGCTGAAAGATAAACAGTTAAATTATGTACATCGGTCTGTAGTATTAACGGTCTGCACAAATCGAATCTCAATTCCCAGTAAAAAAAGTTGTGTCTAGACAATGAGAGTTACAGCGGTGTAATCAGATTCAGGGCAATAAAGCATCAAGGTGCAAACATTCATCTCCAGCGTAAAACTATCCTAGCATTGCAATTTGTCATTGTAATTCACCTGGATGTTTTGTAAATATTTTTTTGTTGCCTCCAGAGCCTCTGTGTTTCTTTTGCAGTTCAGCATTCCCTGGTCTTCATGATAGAGCAAATCCACAGAGAATACATTGCTCCTGTGAATTTCTCGGCTGCTGTCTGGAGCAATGTAATCCGGATCAAACGTGTAATGGAGCGCCATGAAAACAACAGGCCGGTTTTCTAGGAAGGAAAATATAATAACTACAGTAAAATTTTCATTTTTAGAAGAGATGACTGTTCAATTTTTAAGCACATGCCATGAAAAGATTAATCTCTTTTTCATCAGGTCAATTACCTGGTATCTTCTGAAGAGCAGCTTGAATGTCCGTTCCGGCTCGAGACACAATCGGGACAAAAGCCATGATGATGTCACTCTGATACACAGAGATCTCTTCATCTTGTGAACTGATACCCAGACGGCTCAAAATGTCCTTGTGACAATTCATGTCATTCCCAATGACCATAACGTGGAATCTGAGCACTTTTGACCGTCCGACTGAAACAGGATTCAGAAGGACAGAGAAGTACAGAAAATGGCATATGTTCCAATAAAAATTTGTAATGTATACAATATATACAGTATAATCAATACATAATTAATACTTGAATTTGGCAGTACAGGAAGTCTACCTTTCTCGAGAATAAAATCTATCCATTCCTGAAAATCAGACAATGAAGATCAAAACAATCAATTTTCAGTTTCTGAAATACTCCAACCAGCCCATCTGTGCACCAACAATCACAACATGTTTTTAAATGATACAGTAATCTATCAACCTTTCAGATAAAATCAGTTATGCCAAAGTGAGGTTGGATTTTCACACATGCTACAGTTTACAGTTTTTTATCAATGCACTCGTTCTCATATGTTATTCTTTCTACAGTAACAGCTCAGTCACAGGGATTTGTGCGACGAACTCTCCATGTAACTAGATTAAAAAATCTTGTGCAGGTGTTGATATGGTGAATTATTCTGGATAGAGTCTCTGGTGTTAGAGTTTTGTAACAGTCAGAGGAAAAGCTGTAATGTTTTTGGACATCTCCTAAACAGAGGAGTTTACACTTTTCTTGGTGAACATGAAACATGAAAAGCTGCTTTTTTTATCTAAATAACTTCAAGAAAGAAAAAAGCAATTGGCTGGTGAGGGAATGATGTTTATAGCTGCTATAATATAAGTGATTACTAAATTTGTAAATATAAATGGATAAAGCATAAAATGTGGCTGTAAAACATTGTTTTCACTGGCAAACTGCAGTGATCTAAAAGGAATGAAATACTTTGGGACGTGCTGTTATTGGAAATTAATTAACTTAGGATGGGGGCAGTGACTCTGCTTCATCACACCACCCTGTCACCCTGTTATGGATGAACAAAAACATCTACACAAAATAAACATTTAATTCATCAATAGGACATTTAGCTGTTTTGTTTAATTAGTCTATAGAATGCAATAATAATTACCTACCTCAATGGAATGTGATATGGACCAATTTGGCAAAAGCTGATAACCTAGAAAATGAATAAATAAATAAATAAATAAATAAATAAATAAATAAATAAATACATACATACATACATACATACATAACATACATACATACATACATACATACATAAATAAAAGTTAATTGCTTTTTTATATAAACACAACAGACTGTTTTAATGCCAGCTCTGTGCTCTGGAGCAGAAAAAACATACCTCGATTTCGTACCCTATCACAGAGACAGTCCTAAAAAATATAATAATAAAAATAAAAAGTGTAAGTTCACCCACAATCTGTAAATCTGTGGTGTGTGATATAACAAACACAATCTTCATATGTCAGTTAATACATGTTCAAACCATAACCCAAAAGATAAAAAGACCTTGCATTGGCTGTCATGTAATTCTGAGAAAGGCCGAGAATGATTTAGTTTTATTTACAGAAATACAACTGGATTCATTTCTGTAAACACATTAAAAGTTATACTGAAACACTGTCTGTCCTCAGTTCCACAGGGAAATTTACTGAATCCAGAGAGCACTATGAAACTCCTGACCTCACCTCTCTGTGACAGAACAAACCCATCTACATGAACTGCACAAAATGACATGACAGTGTATCATAATTGTGATACTCGTCTGTCTGTACTATGAACCATATAACAGTACAATCACTCTTGTGAATGAAGTAAAGCTCAAATGTATTCAAAATTTCTATATTTTCCAATTTAAATGCATATGTTATATCCTGGACGGCTAAACCCTCTACCAACCACCAGAGGAAGCACTCTCCCAAATACTGAGCTACATCCGGGTCAGGTCACTTTCAGGTTTGTATGGACATTTAAGCAACATGCATGACGTCTTCTTCAAGAAGTATCGTTTGCACATGTTACATATCAAGCCTTTTAATTATTGCCTAGTTTATCATGTGCAAGACCCAGTGTGTATTCTCTCCACTTTGATTCTCTCTTTGTGAATGAAGTAAAGCCCAAATGTATTCAAAATTAAGTCCAGGTTAGGTCACTTTCAGGTTTGTATGGACATTTAAGCAGCATGCATGCTGCATTTTGGATTTGTTTGCTGGTTTGTCGTTACGGTCCTGACCTTTTTGTCTGTTCTTCTGACTTTGATATTGGATACTGTTTTGGATTTGTTTGCTGTTGGGGTTTTTTGCAATAAAGTCTGTGCATGGATCCCAGATCTTCTGCTAACAGATCAGTCAGAGGGATTTGTGCGGCGAATTCTCCACGTAACTTGATTAAAAAATCTTGTGCAGGTGTTGATATGGTGAATTGTTCTGAATGGAAGGAGTCTCCGGTGTTAGAGTTTTGTAACAGTCAGAGGAAAAGCTGTAAAGTTTTTGGACATCTTTAAAACAGAGGAGTTTACACTTTTCTTGGTAACATTAAAAGCTGCCTTTTTTATCTAATTAATTTCAAGAGAGAAAAAAGCAATTGGCTGGTGAGGGAATGAAGTTTAGAGCTGCTATAATGTAAGTGATTACAAGAACTAACTTTTTTCATGAACGTTCCATAACATTAAATGTAAATATATATGAATGAAACATACAATGTGGCTGTAAAGTAGTTTGCACTGGCAAATTGCTGTTTAAAAATTTATTAAAAATTTGTGATAAAAGGGCTTATGTCGGAATCTATTGTGGGTCACGGGGAAAACCTTGCCATAATCATGCATCATTCATCCAAGGAGGATACAATCCTGATCTGAGGTGTAAAATTAGGGCACACACACACACTCTCATTCACTCACGCAATCACACACTACGGACAATTTAGAGATGCCAATCAACCTACAATGCATGTCTTTGGACTGGGGGAGGAAACCGGAGTACCCGGAGGAAACCCCCGAGACACGGGGAGAACATGCAAACTCCACACACACATGGCGGAGGCAGGAATCGAACCCCCAACCCTGGAGGTGTGAGGCAAACGTGCTATCCACCAAGCCACCGTGCCCCAAATTGCTGTTTAAAAAAGTTTATTATAGAAGTTTGTGATAAAATGAAGCTGCTGTTCAAAAGGAACATATGGGTGTGAAGGTCAGACGTCCACAAACCTTCAGCCATAATCATGTTTATAATCATCTTATACCACAGTGAGGTTCAATGCTTGATTCTGATTGGTGTTAATTAATTTTATAGCACAGTTGCTTTAGTGATGTTTTCTGCAAGGAAATATTTATTATCTGTATGTAGGATGAATTAAAATAATTTAGCTGGAAGGATGTCTGTGATATACAGTGCAAGGTACAACATGAGTATATTTTAAGCTGAAAGATAAACAGTTAAATTATGTACATCGGTCTGTAGTATTAACGGTCTGCACAAATCAAATCTCAATTCCCAGTAAAAAAAGTTGTGTCTAGACAATGAGAGCTACAGCGGTGTAATCAGATTCAGGACAATAAAGCATCAAGGTGTAAACATTCATCTCCAGCGTAAAACTATCCTAGCACTGCAATTTGTCATTGTAATTCACCTGGATGTCTTGTAAATATTTTTTTGTTGCCTCCAGAGCCTCTGTGTTTCTTTTGCAGTTTTAGCATTCCCTGGTCTTCATGATAGAGCAAGTCCACAGAGAATACATTGCTCCTGTGAATTGCTCGGCTGCTGTCTGGAGCAATGTAATCCGGATTAAACATGTGATGGAGCACCATGAAAACAACAAGCCGGTTTTCTAGGAAGGAAAATATAATAACTACAGTAAAATTTTCATTTTCAGAAGAGATGACTGTTCAATTTTTAAGCACATACCATGAAAAGATTAATCTCTTTTTCATCAGGTCAATTACCTGGTATCTTCTGAAGAGCAGCTTGAATGTCCGTTCCGGCTCGAGACACAATCGGGACAAAAGCCATGATGACGTCACTCTGATCCGCAGAGATCACTTTGTTTTGGGGACTGATATCCAGACGACTCAAAATGTCCTTGTGACAATTCATGTCATTCCCAATGACCATAACGTGGAATCTGAGCACTTTTGGCTGTCCAACTGAAACAGGATTCAGAAGGACAGAGAAGTACAGAAAATGGCATATGTTCCAATAAAAATTTGTAATGTATACAATATATACAGTATAATCAATACATAATTAATACTTGAATTTGGCAGTACAGGAAGCCTACCTTTCTCGAGTATGAAATGTATCCATCCCTGGAAATCAGAAGATCAAAACAGTCAAGTTTCAGTTTCTGAAATACTCCAACCAATCTATCCCTGCACCGTCAATCACAACTTGGTTTCTCAATAACAGAGCAAGCTTACCTTTTTACTTTTTCGTGATGTGAAATCCACTTCATCCTGCTGCAAAGAAGTTTAAAAATTAGGTTTAACTGCAAACTGGAAATCACGTGGCAGATAATGTAATCCATCAACCTTTCAGATTAAACCAGTTACACCACAGTGCTGCTGAACTGAATGAGTTAAACACATGCTACAGTTTACGAGTTTTTTTTAATGTGCTCGTTCTCATGTGTTATAATTTCAGTAATAGCAACTTAGTCACAAAGATTTGTGGGAATTTTGGCAAATTCTCCACATAACTAGATTAAAAATCCTGTGCAGTTGTTGATGTGGTGAATTTTCTGAAAGGAAGGAGTCTCTGGTGTCAGAGTTTTGTAACAATCAGAGGAAAAGCTGTACAGCAGAGGAAACTTAAGAATGATGACAGTGACTCATCACACCAAACTGTCACTAATTGTTTTCCCATAATAGTATAACTTCATCTTTTTAACATCTCAGTATGTTCCTGCAGTTCAAAGGGAGCCTGTCTCCACAACAATGGCGAGGGGGTGGACACAGGAAATCATTGACCCTGCAGGACTGCTTTGAGACAACAGACTGGGGATGACATTAACAGTATCACAGACTGTGTCACAGACTATATTAACTTTTGCCATGACATCATTACTACAACCATATACTGCTATCTGAACAATAAACCCGGGATCACCAGACAGATCTATTAAATAATAAGCTTAAGATGCACTATACAGGTCTCTGGTATCCTGAAATACATCTACAAAAGTCTAATGCAGAAAAGGGTACCAGTGCTATGGAAAACATCTTGTCTAAACTGATATCTAAGAAAGCCACCCACCCCATCTGACCTCAGAGACTTCTGACCGGTGGCTTTGATGTCACATGTCATGACGGTGTTGGGGAGAATAGTTTTAGCCCACCTGGTCCCACAGGTGAAAACTGCAGTGGACCCACTCCAGTTTGCTTATCAGTCTCATGTGGGTGTTGATGATGATGTCATCTATCTGCTGTAGCGTGCTCACTCCTACCTGGATGGCAGCAGTGGTACTGTGAGGATTTTTTGAGTGAGAAGCTGCTTAGAATGGGTGTCAGCTCATCCACCATCTCCTGGATTGCTGACTACTTGTCTGATAGGTCCCAGTATGGGCAATTAGGGGCCTCCCTGCTTGACACAGGGGTCAATAACAGAGGAGCAACTCAGGGGACCGTCCTGTCTCCATTTTTGTTCACTCTATACACCTCAGACATTCAGTACAATTTTGAATCATGCCACCTGCAGCAGTTTTCTGTTGACCCCGCAATGCTGGTGTGTATTAGGGATGTATAATATGATGAAGACCAAGGAGATGGTGGTGAACTTTTGGAGGACTAAACCTTTAATTGAGCCCTTAATCATCGTGGGTGAGGAGGTTGGAATTGTCGATAACTACAAGTATTTGGGTGTACATTTAAATAACAAACTGGACTGGATGACCAACGCTGATGGTGTATACAAGAAGGAAATGACTGGACTCTATTTTCTGAGGAAGCTCAGATCTTTCCATGTTTGCAACAAGATGCTGGAGATCTTCTACCAGTCTGTGGTGGCCTGCTGGGGGTCAGCATCAGTGCCAGGGATACCTCTAGAGTTAACAAGCTAATTTGCAAAGCTGGATCTATCATTGGACACAAACTGGAGACGTTTGAGTCAGTGAATAACAAGAGGTCACTGAACAAAGTGCTCCACCATCATGGACAATCTGTCTCACCCACTCTACAACACACTACAGAGTCAGTGAAGCTCATTCTCCAAATGACTCATTCAGATTCGTTGTCACAGAGAACATTACAGGACATCATTCATACCATTTACAATAACATTGTACAACAGCTTTGTGGGCAGCAGGTGATAAAACTGTCACACTGCACTATTACAAACATTAACATCATCATACTACAGATTCTGACCTCACCACTCCATCTGACAGACCAAACCCATCTACATGAACTGTTATATAAGGGCTATATGCACAAAATGAAATGACAGTGTATCATAGTTGTGATACTTGTCTGTCTGTCCTTTAACAAAATAACAGAAAAATCGCTCACATAAATGAAGTAAAGTCCAAATGTATTTAAAAATTTTCCAAAGTAAATCCATATGACTGCCTTTCAAACTTCAGCCACAAGAAAGAGATTAATTAGGAGCAATGTTCAGTTATTGGAACTGGAAGGCTTATGGCAGATGATACAGTAATCTCTCAACCGTTCAGGAAAATCATTTAGAACAAAGCACAGCTAGAAATTTTATTCATCAATAGGACATTTAAGTGAGTTAAATAATTAGTCCGAAGAAGGCAAAAACAATTATCCACCTGTACACGTTGTAATCCACGCTTAAAACATTGCAAAATCTTCTTTGCTGGAAAATAAATAGATAAAAAGTTAGTTGTCTTCTTTGTATAGAAACAATAGACTGTAATAATGTCAGCTCTGTGCACTCTAGCAGAAGCAATTTACCTGCATTTGTTAACAGCTGAACCAGAAGTTTCTAAACCAATTGGGGGGAAAGGAGTAGTATGTGATGAAACAGTCCATAAAACAAGAGAGAAAAATATAAAAAGACCTTCCTCTGGCTGTCATGCAATTCTGAGAAAGGTCTAGAGTGATTTAGCTTTTAGCATTTAACATGTACAAAAATACAACTAGACTAATATCTGTAAACATGTGAAATACTGAAACACTGTCTGTCCTCAGTTCCACAGGGAAATTTACTGAATCCAGAGAGCACTATGAAACTCCTGACCTCACCTCTCTGTGACAGAACAAACCCATCTACATGAACTGCACAAAATGAAATGACAGTGTATCATGGGTGTGATACTCATCTGTCTGTTTTTTTAAAGCATACAACAGTAAAAAAAAAATAATAATAATAATAATAAAATAAAATGAAAAATACTCACACTAATGAATGGGAGTAGGATGTAGATTAAATTGAAATTCAAAACAAGCAAAGCCCAAAAGAATGTCAAAATATAGTGAGGTAAATCCATATTACTATTAAAATCCATATTACTATTAAAATCCATATTACTATTACACTTCAGCCGCAGAAAGAAGAGAAATCAGGAACCATGTTTTTATATCCCACCATCTCTCAGGGAAAAAGGTAGGTATACATCTAGACTCTTCTCTGTTCTGGCACCGAGGCGGTGGAACGAATTTCCCCTAGGTATCCGTACGGCCGAGTCTCTAACTGTCTTCAAAAGGCAACTGAAGACTTACCTCTTCCTGAAGTACTTAAACTAGTTCTTATTTTTCCCTGTTTATGTATTATGTTACAAAGTTTGAAAAAAAAAAAAATCCAACTCAGTTTAGGCTAATAGTATCACAAGTTTGTGTCCTATTGAACCAGTGTTAATGTATTCATTGACTGAGAACTAAAGCACTTTTGTACGTCGCTCTGGATAAGAGCGTCTGCCAAATGCCAGAAATGTAAATGAAATGTAAATGTTCGGGTATTAAGCTTAAACAATGTAAATGAAAGTGAAACAATTTTAACATCCTTATGACCTGCTATAATAAAAGTCCCTGTTCAAGTATTTTTTTACATTATAACATTGTAATTCTACGGTATTTTACAGGAAATGACTGATGTGTTATGTATATTATAATAAATATGTCTTACTGTCTAAGTTAAACACGCTCTATTTATTTGAGGACAGTGGTAGTGTGGAACATAAACAGTCCTGTGATTCTCTCTCTATCTGTTGCAGTGTTCATTTTGACAGCCATTTTTTATTTAGTCTTAGTCTTTATCTTCAGATGAAAATGGTTATTAGTCTTAGTCACATTTTAGTCATTTTTGTCTTTTATAGTTTTAGTCTAGTTTTAGTCGACGAAAAAGTCATTGCATTTTTGTCAAGTTTTAGTCATTAGTTTTAGTCAAACTGCAGTTACCAGCTTTAATTTTGTTAATTTTCTATGTAGTATTTAGACAAAAATAGTCATTATAATTTTTCTCTCTTTAGACTAATTAAGCTTATGAGAAATTTGAATCAAGATAACGAGCTATATTGACACTACACTCTTAGCACTTGTGCAGCTCTACATATCCCTTTTTCTTAGCTGGAGATCAGCCTGCTGTGCTGCCCTTGCTCATTTATAAGGTAGGATCATACATTAAGGATCGGTAAAAGTGCTCTAGAGTTCAAGTATCAAGTAAAAACCAAAAATGTTTTCTTTAGCTGTTATGGAAAAACAGCATTTATTTTCTGAAACTTCAAATAAATGTGCAATAAACAGACAGATGTTCAAAAGCAGCTGAACATATATTACTAACATACCTCTGTCTGCTAACAGTATTTACTGTATAATAACCATTAAGGTGTACATTTGGAGGCAAAATAAAAAAAATTTTATTGAATTTTATGAAATCTGTCAACTCAGATATGGGAGTGTCAACCTCTCCAGAATGTAAATAGGGAAACTATTGGGGAAAAATCACGTGGTGTATTCCAGGCTTAAGCATACGTACATGGGCAATAACTTAAGCAACTTCCACATCCATCTGTCATTTTAGAAACAGCTTGCTATCTGCATGCTATTAAGTTAGTACAACAAATAGGTTATGGCCTAAATAATCTTGCTACAGCACATGATACAGATTTCATTAGAAACAGAAGTGAATGCTGCAGAAAAGCAGAACTGTTGTACAATATACAATGAAGCATTTTACATTTATGAAAGTCTAGCTCAGAACTATGCAGTAAGGCTAGCTAACTGACGTTAGTTAACAGAAAGCTAAAACGTAAAAACGTAAAATTTGCTAGCGAATTTCCCAATGGACACGTCCAGTAACACTGACCTAACGTTAAGAAAAAGTACTTAAATAAGACTAACTAGTGACAGAAGCTGCATAAATAGCAGGGTGACGCGCCTCCAAATGCCTCTTAAGAGCCTATTTTATAGCCACAGGGCTTCTCTCCATTTTCTGTAAAAGCGCACAAGGTTTTTTTTTTTTAGAGGAATTATAACAATAACGCTTCCATATATCAGTTCTTCATTTTCTTCCTAAAGCTTGGTGCTGAAGCCACTGCAGCTCGCCAGGCCAGTTGGAGTTTATTTAGCCTACCCGCTAACAGTCTGAGATACAAACACCCCTTATTCAGTCCAGTGACAGGGACACACATTTTTAAAGACAGCCGATACAAAGAGATCATTTATTTTCAATGTCCGATACTCCTAATAAAAAGCATTTTAGTCCGGTCTCGTCTCGCTAACAAGGAAACGTATTAAATTTCATCATAGTTTTTATCATCAGATATTAGTTTCGTCTTAGTCTCGTCTCGTCTTAGTCACATCAAAAATGGTCATTAACGAATATTTTTCGTCATCGTCTCCGTTAGCGAAATTAACACTGATCTGTTGGTTATTTGTGGTATTGCACTCCTTAGTTTGCAAGTAAAAATAGATTCTACACTTATATTACCATTTGATTCTTGATACATGTACTTAAATAAGACTAAATAGTTGACTTCATTTTCTTCATTTTCTTGTAAAATTTATTTATTTACTTAAGTATTTGCATTCAGTGGCATACTAGCTAGATAACTAGGCAATCTAATTTTATGTTAAAATTGTAAAAAAAATAAAATAAATAAATAACACAAACACTTTTGTCCAACTACTTCCTGTTTACACCGTACTCCAGATATGTCTGTAAAGCTTTGATACTCACTGAAGCTGCAACATTCCATTCCATTGTCTGTATCACCAGGTCTCAGGGATCACGTGGTGCCTATCTCAGGCATCAAGGCAGGATACACCCTGGATGGAGTGCCGGGCACACGCACATTCAGTCACACACACAGCCTAGAAGCATGTCTTTGGACTGTGGGAGGAAACCGGAGAACGGGTAGAACATGCAAACTCCACACATACAGTGAGCGTGAGCAAGACTCGAACCCAGGACGCTGGAGGTGTGAGGCGACTGTGCTAACCACTAAGCCACCATGCCAGCTGAAGCTGCATCAAACTTATATTTTGTGTCTTGCTGTAAAAACCCGGCTTAAAGCCTGTGGCCTTCATGTAATGTTTATAAACTCATACCACTCTGTTGGTGTGTTTCTGATAAGGAAACACTTATGCCAGCTTTGACCATTTTTGTCTAAGTTTGTAATGCAAGTGTTAAAAAGGACAACAAACTCTGAGATTGATAATCTGATTTATTCTCAATATTGCAGAAAAAAATATAGAAAAATATCGGTTAGATGTCAGTACCTTTAGTATTATTTAGAGAATTCTAGAAAATAACTCTCTTCTAAACCAGCTAAACTTCTTAAATAATATGAACATATTTTGGTGTGTGTGTGTGTGTGTGTGTGTGTAGAGAATAACATTTTGTCTCTAAACAAAGAAAATATTAACATTTAATAGCTATAATCATCTTCAAAGATATCACTACTGACAGATTATTAGAAAGCAGTACAATCTAAAGCTAGATATTTTTTACTTATTCAACTTATTATTTAACTTATACTTATTTATTATCTGTATGTAGGATGAATTAAAATAATTTAGCTGGAAGGATGTCTGTGATATACAGTGCAAGGTACAACATGAGTATATTTTAAGCTGAAAGATAAACAGTTAAATTATGTACATCGATCTGTAGTATTAACAGTCTGCACAAATCGAATCTCAATTCCCAGTAAAAAAAGTTGTGTCTAGACAATGAGAGCTACAGCGGTGTAATCAGATTCAGGGCAATAAAGCATCAAGGTGTAAACATTCATCTCCAGCGTAAAACTATCCTAGCACTGCAATTTGTCATTCTAATTCACCTGGATGTCTTGTAAATATTTTTTTGCTTTATCCAGAGCCTCTGTGTTTCTTTTGCATTTCAGCATTCCCTGGTCTTCATGATAGAGCAAATCCACAGAGAATACATTGCTCCTGCGAATTGCTCGGCTGCTGTCTGGAGCAATGTAATTCGGATCAAACGTGTAATGGAGCGCCATGAAAACAACAGGCCGGTTTTCTAGGAAGGAAAATATAATAACTACAGTAAAATTTTCATTTTCAGAAGAGATGACTGTTCAATTTTTAAGCACATACCATGAAAAGATTAATCTCTTTTTCATCAGGTCAATTACCTGGTATCTTCTGAAGAGCAGCTTGAATGTCCGTTCCGGCTCGAGACACAATCGGGACAAAAGCCATGATGACGTCACTCTGATCCGCAGAGGTCACTTTGTTTTTGGGACTGATATCCAGACGTCTCAAAATGTCCTTGTGACAATTCATGTCATTCCCAATGACCATAACGTGGAATCTGGGCCCTTTTGACCATCCGAATGAAACAGAATTCAGAAGGACAGAGAAGTGCAGAAAATGGCATATGTTCGAATTAAATTTTTAATGTAAACAATATATACAGTATAATCATCTATATGTGATTTATACTTGAATTTGGCAGTACAGGAAGCCAGCCTACCTTTCTCACCTACGAAATTTAAGGATGCCTGGAAATCAGACAATAAAGATAAAACAATTAATTTTCATTTTCTGAAATACTCTAACCAGCCCATCTGGGCACCAACAATCACATTGTGGTTTCTCAATAACAGAGCAAGTTTACTGTTTTACTTTTTTGTGGTATGAAATCCACTTCATCCTCCTGCTGCAAAGAAGTTAACGAATTAGGTTTAACTAGAAACTGGAAGTCATGCAGCAGATGATACAGTAATCTATCAACCTTTCAGGTAAAACCAGTTACACCACAGTGCTGCTGAATTCTCATACATTATTGTTTCAGTAATAGCAACTTAGGGTGGTTAGCACGTTTGCCTCACACCTCCAGGGTTGGGGGTTCGATTCCCGCCTCCGCCGTGTGTGTGTGGAGCTTGCATGTTCTCCCCATGCCTCAGGGGTTTCCTCCGGGTACTCCGGTTTCCTCCCCTGGTCCAAAGACATGCATTGTAGGTTGATTGGCATCTCTAAATTGTCCGTTGTGTGTGTGTGTGTGTGTGTGTGTGTGTGTGCGTGTGTGCCCTGCGATGGGTTGGCACTCCGTCCAGGGTGTATCCTGCCTTGATGCCCAATGACGCCTGAGAGAGGCACAGGCTCCCCATGACCCGAGTGTAGACCGGATAAGCGGTAGACAATGAATGAATAGCAACTTGGTCACAGGGATTTGTGCGGCGAATTCTCCACGTAACTTGATTAAAAAATCTTGTGCAGGTGTTGATATGGTGAATTGCTCTGAATGGAAGGAGTCTCCGGTGTTAGAGTTTTGTAACAGTCAGAGGAAAAGCTGTAAAGTTTTTGGACATCTCCAAAACAGGGGAGTTTACACTTTTCTTGGTGAACATGAAACATGAAAAGCTGCTTTTTTATCTAATTAACTTCAAGAGAGAAAAAAGCAATTGGCTGGTGAGGGAATGATGTTTATAGCTGCTATAATATAAGTGATCACTAAATTTGTTAATATAAATGGATAAAGCATAAAATGTGGCTGTAAAACATTGTTTTCACTGGCAAACTGCAGTGATCTAAAAGGAATGAAATACTTTGGGACGTGCTGTTATTGGAAATTAATTAACTTAGGATGGGGGCAGTGACTCTGCTTCATCACACCACCCTGTCACCCTGTTATGGATGAACAAACACATCTACACAAAATAAACATTTAATTCATCAATAGGACATTTAGCTGATTTGCTTAATTACTCTATAGAATACAATAATAATTACCTACCTCACGGGACTGTGATATGGACCAATTTAGCAAAAGCTGATAACCTAGAAAATAAACAAATAAATAAATAAATAAATAAATAAATAAATAAATATATACATACATACATACATAAATAAAAGTTAATTGCTTTTTTATATAAACACAACAGACTGTTTTAATGCCAGCTCTGTGCTCTGGAGCAGAAAAAACATACCTCGATTTCGTACCCTATCACAGAGACAGTCCTAAAAAATATAATAATAAAAATAAAAAGTGTAAGTTCACCCACAATCTGTAAATCTGTGGTGTGTGATATAACAAACACAATCTTCATATGTCAGTTAATACATGTTCAAACCATAACCCAAGAGATAAAAAGACCTTGCATTGGCTGTCATGTAATTCTGAGAAAGGCCGAGAATGATTTAGTTTTATTTACAGAAATACAACTGGATTCATTTCTGGAAACACATTAAAAGTTATACTGAAACACTGTCTGTCCTCAGTTCCACAGGGAAATTTACTGAATCCAGAGAGCACTATGAAACTCCTGACCTCACCTCTCTGTGACAGAACAAACCCATCTACATGAACTGCACAAAATGACAGCACGCATGCTGCATTTTGGATTTGTTTGCTGGTTTGTCGTTACGGTTCTGACCTTTTTGCCTGTTCTACTGACTTTGATATTGGATACTGTTTTGGATTTGTTTGCTGTGTTTTTTTTTTGCAATAAGGTCTGTGCATGGATCCCAGATCTTCTGCTAACAGATCAGTCAGAGGGATTTGTGCGGCGAATTCTCCACGTAATTAGATTAAAAAATCTTGTGCAGGTGTTGATATGGTGAATTGTTCTGAATGGAAGGAGTCTCCGGTGTTAGAGTTTTGTAACAGTCAGAGGAAAAGCTGTAAAGTTTTTGGACATCTTTAAAACAGAGGAGTTTACACTTTTCTTGGTAACATTAAAAGCTGCCTTTTTTATCTAATTAACTTCAAGAGAGAAAAAAGCAATTGGCTGGTGAGGGAATGAAGTTTAGAGCTGCTATAATGTAAGTGATTACAAGAACTAACTTTTTTCATGAACGTTCCATAACATTAAATGTAAATATATATGAATGAAACATACAATGTGGCTGTAAAGTAGTTTGCACTGGCAAATTGCTGTTTTCATTCATTCATTGTCTACCGCTTATCCGATCTATTCTCGGGTCACGGGGAGCCTGTGCCTATCTCAGGCATCATTGGGCATCAAGGCAGGATACACCCTGAACGGAGTGCCAACCCATCGCAGGGCACACACACACACTCTCATTCACTCACGCAATCACACACTACGGACAATTTAGAGATGCCAATCAACCTACAATGCATGTCTTTGGACTGGGGGAGGAAACCGGAGTACCCGGAGGAAACCCCCGAGACACGGGGAGAACATGCAAACTCCACACACACATGGCGGAGGCAGGAATCGAACCCCCAACCCTGGAGGTGTGAGGCAAACGTGCTATCCACCAAGCCACCGTGCCCCAAATTGCTGTTTAAAAAAGTTTATTATAGAAGTTTGTGATAAAATGAAGCTGCTGTTCAAAAGGAACATATGGGTGTGAAGGTCAGACGTCCACAAACCTTCAGCCATAATCATGTTTATAATCATCTTATACCACAGTGAGGTTCAATGCTTGATTCTGATTGGTGTTAATTAATTTTATAGCACAGTTGCTTTAGTGATGTTTTCTGCAAGGAAATATTTATTATCTGTATGTAGGATGAATTAAAATAATTTAGCTGGAAGGATGTCTGTGATATACAGTGCAAGGTACAACATGAGTATATTTTAAGCTGAAAGATAAACAGTTAAATTATGTACATCGGTCTGTAGTATTAACGGTCTGCACAAATCAAATCTCAATTCCCAGTAAAAAAAGTTGTGTCTAGACAATGAGAGCTACAGCGGTGTAATCAGATTCAGGACAATAAAGCATCAAGGTGTAAACATTCATCTCCAGCGTAAAACTATCCTAGCACTGCAATTTGTCATTGTAATTCACCTGGATGTCTTGTAAATATTTTTTTGTTGCCTCCAGAGCCTCTGTGTTTCTTTTGCATTTCAGCATTCCCTGGTCTTCATGAAAGAGCAAGTCCACAGAGAATACATTGCTCCTGCGAATTTCTCGGCTGCTGTCTGGAGCAATGCAATCCGGATTAAACGTGTGATGGAGCACCATGAAAACAACAGGCCGGTTTTCTAGGAAGGAAAATATAATAACTACAGTAAAATTTTCATTTTCAGAAGAGATGACTGTTCAATTTTTAAGCACATGCCATGAAAAGATTAATCTCTTTTTCATCAGGTCAATTACCTGGTATCTTCTGAAGAGCAGCTTGAATGTCCGTTCCGGCTCGAGACACAATCGGGACAAAAGCCATGATGACGTCACTCTGATCCACAGAGGTCACTTTGTTTTTGGGACTGATATCCAGACGACTCAGAATGTCCTTGTGACAATTCATGTCATTCCCAATGACCATAACGTGGAATCTGAGCACTTTTGACCATCCGACTGAAACAGAATTCAGAAGGACAGAGAAGTGCAGAAAATGGCATATGTTCCAATAAAAATTTGTAATGTATACAATATATACAGTATAATCAATACATAATTAATACTTGAATTTGGCAGTACAGGAAGTCTACCTTTCTCGAGAATAAAATCTATCCATCCCTGTAAATCAGACAATGAAGATCAAAACAATCAATTTTCAGTTTCTGAAATACTCCAACCAGCCCATCTGTGCACCAACAATCACAACATGTTTTTAAATGATACAGTAATCTATCAACCTTTCAGATAAAATCAGTTATGACAAAGTGAGGTTGGATTTTCACACATGCTACAGTTTACAGTTTTTTATCAATGCACTCGTTCTCATATGTTATTCTTTCTACAGTAACAGCTCAGTCACAGGGATTTGTGCGGCGAACTCTCCATGCAACTAGATTAAAAAATCTTGTGCAGGTGTTGATATGGTGAATTTTTCTGAATGGAAGGAGTCTCTAATAACAGAGGGTTTTATTCCTTACATCAGCAATACTACTAATGGAGGAACAAAATCAGCTACACAAAATAGACATTTAATCCATCACTGGGACATTTAAGTGATTTGCTTAGTGAGTCTATAGAATGCAATAACAATTATCCACCTGAAAATACCGCCAAATCTTCTTCACTGGAAAAAAAAATAAAGAAAGGGTTAATTGCCTTTTTTATAGACACCTTAAACTGTTATAATGCTTGCTCTGTGCTCTGTAGCAGAAACTTACCTGCTTTCATTCTCCACACATCCACTTGCTAAAACAAAAATAAAATTTAAAAAAGTGTAAGTTCACCTTCAGTCTGTGGCATGTGACATAACAGTATGTAATCTCTGTCTCAGTTAATACATGTTCATATCATAACCCAAGAGATAAAAAGACCTTGCTCTGGCTGTCATGTAATTCTGAGAAAGGCCGAGAATGATTTAGTTTTATTTACAGAAACACAACTGGATTCATTTCTGTAAACACATTAAAAGTTATACTGAAACACTGTCTGTCCTCAGTTCCACAGGGAAATTTACTGAATCCAGAGAGCACTATGAAACTCCTGACCTCACCTCTCTGTGACAGAACAAACCCATCTACATGAACTGCACAAAATGACATGACAGTGTATCATAGTCGTGATACTCGTCTGTCTGTACTATGAACCATATAACAGTACAATCACTCTTGTGAATGAAGTAAAGCCCAAATGTATTCAAAATTTCTATATTTTCCAACTTAAATGCATATGTCATATCCTGGACGGCTAAACCCTCTACCAACCACCAGAGGAAGCACTCTCCCAAATACTGAGCTACATCCGGGTCAGGTCACGTTCAGGTTTGTATGGACATTTAAGCAACATGCATGACGTCTTCTTCAAGAAGTATCGTTTGCACATGTTACATATCAAGCTTTTTAATTATTGCCTAGTTTGTCATGTGCAAGACCCAGTGTGTATTCTCTCCACTTTGATTCTCTCTTTGTGAATGAAGTAAAGCCCAAATGTATTCAAAATTAAGTCCAGGTTGGGTCACTTTCAGGTTTGTATGGACATTTAAGCAGCATGCATGCTGCATTTTGGATTTGTTTGCTGGTTTGTCGTTACGGTTCTGACCTTTTTGTCTGTTCTTCTGACTTTGATATTGGATACTGTATTGGATTTGTTTGCTGTGGGGTTTTTTTTGCAATAAAGTTTGTGTATGGATATATATTTTAAGCTGAAAGATAAACAGTTAAATTATGTACATCGGTCTGTAGTATTAACGGTCTGCACAAATCGAATCTCAATTCCCAGTAAAAAAAAGTTGTGTCTAGACAATGAGAGCTACAGCGGTGTAATCAGATTCAGGGCAATAAAGCATCAAGGTGTAAACATTCATCTCCAGCGTAAAACTATCCTAGCACTGCAATTTGTCATTGTAATTCACCTGGATGTCTTGTAAATATTTTTTTGTTGCCTCCAGATCCTCTGTGTTTCTTTTGCATTTCAGCATTCCCTGGTCTTCATGATAGAGCAAGTCCACAGAGAATACATTGCTCCTGCGAATTGCTCGGCTGCTGTCTGGAGCAATGTAATCCGGATTAAACGTGTGATGGAGCACCATGAAAACAACAGGCCGGTTTTCTAGGAAGGAAAATATAATAACTACAGTAAAATTTTCATTTTCAGAAGAGATGACTGTTCAATTTTTAAGCACATGCCATGAAAAGATTAATCTCTTTTTCATCAGATCAATTACCTGGTATCTTCTGAAGAGCAGCTTGAATGTCCGTTCCGGCTCGAGACCCAATCGGGACAAAAGCCATGATGACGTCACTCTGATCCGCAGAGGTCACTTTGTTTTTGGGACTGATATCCAGACGACTCAGAATGTCCTTGTGACAATTCATGTCATTCCCAATGACCATAACGTGGAATCTGGGCCCTTTTGACCATCCGACTGAAACAGGATTCAGAAGGACAGAGAAGTACAGAAAATGGCATATGTTCCAATTAAATTTGTAATGTATACAATATATACAGTATAATCAATACATAATTAATAATTTGGCAGTACAGGAAGTCTACCTTTTTCGAGAATAAAATCTATCCATCCCTGTAAATCAGACAATGAAGATCAAAACAATCAATTTTCAGTTTCTGAAATACTCCAACCAGCCCATCTGTGCACCAACAATCACAACATGTTTTTAAATGATACAGTAATCTATCAACCTTTCAGATAAAATCAGTTATGACAAAGTGAGGTTGGATTTTCACACATGCTACAGTTTACAGTTTTTTATCAATGCACTCGTTCTCATATGTTATTCTTTCTACAGTAACAGCTCAGTCACAGGGATTTGTGCGGCGAACTCTCCATGCAACTAGATTAAAAAAATCTTGTGCAGGTGTTGATATGGTGAATTTTTCTGAATGGAAGGAGTCTCTAATAACAGAGGGTTTTATTCCTTACATCAGCAATACTACTAATGGAGGAACAAAAACAGCTACACAAAATAGACATTTAATCCATCACTGGGACATTTAAGTGATTTGCTTAGTGAGTCTATAGAATGCAATAACAATTATCCACCTGAAAATACCGCCAAATCTTCTTCACTGGAAAAAAAAATAAAGAAAGGGTTAATTGCCTTTTTTATAGACACCTTAAACTGTTATAATGCTTGCTCTGTGCTCTGTAGCAGAAACTTACCTGCTTTCATTCTCCACACATCCACTTGCTAAAACAAAAATAAAATTTAAAAAAGTGTAAGTTCACCTTCAGTCTGTGGCATGTGACATAACAGTATGTAATCTCTGTCTCAGTTAATACATGTTCAAATCATAACCCAAGAGATAAAAAGACCTTGCTCTGGCTGTCAGGGAATTCTAATAAAGGTCTAGAATGATTTAGTTTTATTTACAGAAATACAACTGGATTCATTTCTGGAAACACATGACGATTATACTTAAACACTCTCTATTCTCAGTACAGAAAATGTACTGAATTCACAGATCAAGATAAAGTTCATAAGCTAAACACTCTTTGACAGAACAAACCCATCTACGTATATGCAGAAAATGAAATAACAATGTATTATGGTTGTGATACTCGCCTGTCTGTCTTTTAAACCACAAAAGTAAAAGCAGTAAAAGTACTCACGTAAACATAATCGCAAATGCCAACAATTAAATTCCAAAAGAATCTCAATAACGAAAGTAAAGCCATGTTACTGTGCTCCGAAGTTCAGCCGCACGAAGGACTGACAATAGACACGATGTTCGGGTATTATAGAGCTGTAACACTCAAAATGAAAGTGAAACCATCTTAACGACCATATACCCTGCTAAAATAACAGTCCCTGTTCTGGTATATGTTTTTCTACATTATAGCATTATAACATTGTAATTCTACCGTATTGTGTAGGAAACGGCCGATGTGTTATGTACATGTATAGTAAATATGTCTTTCTAAGTTTAACACATTCAGCATGAACAGTCCTGTACTTCTGTCTCCGTCTGCTGGTGATTTGTGGTATTGCACCCATCAGCTTGCAATTTAAAAAAGTCAGTAGTTTATAGACAATTTGTCCATTTTTTTTGGCCCTGAGGAAAAAAACATTTCGCTGAAATGTGTAAATAATATACAATATTCAAAACTTGAAAGGAATTTCATCTTCAGTACAGCTTAATTCGGAAACGTGTTTTTACAATAACTGTCGGAGATCTTGAATGAAGCATTTTAATGCGTCATATTCCGCATGCGCATATATTCCCCTCATCGACCGGAAGTTAAAGAAGTCACATCGCGCATGCGTCAGTTTCCTCTCTTCACCTCCCTGCGCTGAGCTTCACCATGGCGAACGTTTCTGACACAAAACTGTACGACATTCTCGGTGTGTCTCCTTCAGCGTCGGAAAACGAGCTCAAAAAGGTAAGTTACAGTTTTATAAACCGATCTCTGCCTGTACACTGTCGTGAAACGCTGCCGCGCCGCTTTATTTCATCCCTCAATCCGACTCCGTGTGTGGCTATCCGAATCAGGAAGGACGGATTAGCCAGTTAGCTGCTCTGCTAGCAGGAGCGGGGGCCGTAGTCCGAATTGACGCGCACTTCTTGTCTGAGTGCACTAAATACCCGCTCACTTTATTAGCTTTTGCGCACTATATAGTGCTTTAGAACGAGATTTGGGATGCGTCTCTTAATAACGCCGTATGTCTGTGCAACGAGGCCTAGTAGATTTAGCCGGCACCTGTGTTTTATTATATACATACATTTTTAGTTTTATTAAGGTTATATTTACGCTTTACTTAACTCGCCGTGTATATATATTTAACGAATTTAATTGGGCCCAGTTTAGCTGGAATACTTCTTGCTAACTAGCCAGAATTAGCGTGTTTAGCACACCGTTGTTAAACCGGCCTGTTCACCGGCTTTGGCTAGCAAAGCGGTTTCTTTCGTGCGAAATGAGTCGCATTAAAACACACACCCCAACAAACTACATAACATTTACTTAAAACATTTGGAAGTGTGTATGTGCGTAACTTCATTTTTCGGTGTGACGAACTAAACGACTTGGAGTCGTTTTAACAAAAAAAAATGGGTCAACTAGCTAGCTCTGCGCTTTAGCATACAGCAGGCCTGATTTTCGTTGCTTTTTATATTCTAGTCTTGTCAAAAAAATAACTACAGCAGTTTAATAAACTTCACACGGAGCTCTTAGTCATGGTTATGGGGGACTCTAACTAGCAAACTGTCGTCAAGCCAAACGAGAAAATTACTTAACTAGCTATCAGCAAGAAGAAACGTGTTGCTTGCTAACAGGCTATCTAGCTAAGTACCGGAGTGAAGCTAACAAAAGTTGTTCGGTATAAAAGATCGGTTGCGCAATTTCACCATACTCTTAGTGTATGAGCGCGTTTTCTTTGCTTTCTCTCCCTCTCGTTAACAGTTTACGTTTTAATCAACTAGTTAGTCAGTAGGTTAACTACCTCACGCGGTGTTTCATTATCGGTTTCAATTTTATAACTAGCTGCGTTATCAGGGGAGTTTGATGGGAAACGTGATTATGATGTCACTGGTTAATTTGCATGTTCATTAAAACGCCGCTATGATTTGCATACGATGTCATGATGTTTTTTAGAAGAAAGAGTTATATAACAGTAATGTCTATAATGAAGTAGTCATGGCACCACACAAGCGATTTGAAATATTAAAACATCGTATTTTGTCAGTGTTGAAGCGGTCGTAGTGAAAGTATGCGAAATACCAGCAAAGCTTCACAATGACTAAATGTTTATGAACTGCTTATAAACCAGAAAGTGGCCAGGAAGTCCGGGTGAGTATCAGAGAGGGCGCAGAAGGGAAAACGTCCGCTGTCCTTGTCACGGTAAATTATAGACCTATCTGCTTGTGTCCAACAACATTTCTTAGTGCTAGGATGAACAATGAACATATCTCCTAAGTACCAGTTTGATTAGAGCCAGTGTAGAGCGGCTCAGAATAAATTTTCCAGTTACCACCAACACTTTGTGCCTTTTAAGGAATCCCAAGTTGTTTGAAAAAGGGTTGTACCGATCCAAATCCTTCAAGAACCTTGAGTGTAGTTGCAAATCTAGAGAGAGGTTCTTCAGATAGTTAATGTACTTTATTTCATGACAAATAGAATCAAGAAGACATTTTGGGTGTCTACATATAACCCACAAGTTCACATGTAGATGTAAACTATACAAATTGTAAAGTTTGTTTTTGGGGTTTTTTGGACCAGCGGTCATCATTGAGTTTTTGGAAACAGTCTCTGCTATAATTCATCCCAAAGGTGTTCTATAAGGTTGAGGTCAGGACTCTATGCAGGCCAGTCAAGTCCCTCCACACCAAACTCACTCATCCATGTCTTTATGGACCTTGCTTTGTGCACTGAAGCATTAAGAGTTCTTTTCACTGAAACTAAGGGGCTGAGCCCAACCTCTGAAAAACAACACCTGAATTCAATGATTTGAAGGGGTGACCCAAAAATTTTGGCAATATAGTGTAAGTGGAATAAGTGGAATAAGTACAAAGTGTAATTCCTGCTTAGCTAAAATTAAAGCCTTGAGCTACAACAGTGTTTCTTGGATAAGATTTATAACTCATTACCCAACCTTAAATATCAGCTCTTTTGATATAACTGCTATCCTCCATTGTCAACATAGAAATTTGTAACTGACCATGATGGACTAATTGTCCTGAAGGGTTTTTTTTTTGTTCTTTTATATTTATATATTTAAATCCATAGACGATGTTAAACTGTTAACATCAACAATAACAAGAAAAAAATGTTCCATATCACAATGCTGTCACATTTAACATAATATAGTAATATAAAGAAACTATTCATTTATGTAACAAAGTAATAAGCAATAAAAATGTACAGGGTGGCTGTTAAATGCCTCCTGTACCATGAAGTGATTAAACATGATAGTTTAGTAATTGTACACAACGTAACCGTTCAATTAGGAGATGATCTGCTTTCATGATGGACCAGTTTCTCAGGTCACAGTGTTAAAAGAAAAAAGAGAGAAATCCCGTCCTGGTGGTGCCGTGTCTAAACATTTGTAACGTACGTTTATTTCAGGCCTACCGCAAATTAGCAAAGGAATATCACCCTGACAAGAACCCAAATGCTGGAGACAAGGTAAGGATTTATATAAACATGCTGTACTGCTTATTAGAAGTGAAATGTAATATAAATGTTTGGTCCTGGGAATTCCCAAGATCTTGCATTGTGTAGCACAAAGTTTCTAACCGTATAAAGATTTTTGCAACTGTTTAGTGTAATCAGTGTTTGAGAAACAATTCACCTGAAAATGAGCTTCATTTAAATAATTGGTACAATTATAATTAAGTCTGATATTAATGTGTTCATTATGCCAAGGTTGGGCGGAATCATATTTGAGTCCGGAGATGATTGAAGGTTTTATCTCGTTTTGCTTTCAGTTCAAAGAGATCAGCTTTGCTTACGAGGTGCTAACTAACCCAGAGAAGAAGGAACTGTATGACCGCTATGGAGAACAAGGCCTGCGAGAAGGGGGCGGAGGAGGACCCGGCATGGACGACATCTTCTCTCACATTTTTGGCGGTGGCCTCTTCGGCTTCATGGGTGGTCATGGGCGCAGCCGGAATGGTGGCCGGCGGAGAGGGGAGGACATGGTGCACCCTCTCAAGTGAGTTATTTGGGATTTTTATTTTTTTTTCCTCCTTCTATTTAGGAAATGGAAAACATCATAAGGGGTGCTTAGCTATTTTTATTTTTAGTGCTGATCTAATTTTTTAAGGAAGTGTGTTCTTAATAGTGAGTAATATACTGATGTGTTTGTCTTTTTTGTTGTTTTCTCTCTTTATCTTTAGAGTATCACTTGAAGATCTGTATAATGGGAAAACAACCAAATTACAACTGAGCAAGAACGTCCTGTGTAGCACTTGTAATGGGTAAGTGTTTGGATTGAACTGATTTGTCTAGTCAGCCATGTTACTAAATGTCACCAGAATATTTATGCTGTGCATTTACATGAATTATGATAAATAAGGAGTGAAATGTGTAGTGTTTTTATGGATGTTCATCGTTGGCATGGTAATGAAGCAGGTTTACTATTAGAATTGATTATTTTCCAGAAACGGCATGCCCTGAACTGTTTAATTCTGAAAAGTTATAATAAACTCTTTATGTAAAAATAAATGCTGCTTATAGAAACCGTATGAATGATTACATGTTTTTAATTTTTTGTGGTGCATGAGGTCCCTGTGAATGAGCTGTTACTATAGAAACAATAACGTGTTCAAGAAATTGTTGTGGCTGCCGTTATAGAGCATTAATCAACACCTGATCAGGCAGATTTGAGATTTCAACAGTGTCGTGTAGAGTGCTGTATGAGTTTAATGAGGAGAATAGAAGTTGCTTTCGGCTGCTCCCTGTTCGGGGTCGCCACAGCGGACCAACTGGTCTGCACAGCAACTTAGCACAGGTTTTACACCGGATGCCCTTCCTGAAGCAACCCTCCCAATTTTCCGGGCTTGGGACCGGCCCTGCATCCAGTGGCTGGGGTTTAGGCATTGGCTGGGGTTTAGGCATTGGCTGGGAATTGAACCCGGGCCTTCCGCATGGTAGGTGAGAAACCTACCACTGAGCCACCAATGCCCAGTTTAATGAGGAGAATTATTTTTTTTTTGTTTGTTTGCAGCCAGGGAGGGAAGACTGGCGCTGTGCAGAAGTGTTCGACCTGCAGGGGGCGTGGCATGCGCGTCATGATCAGACAGCTGGCTCCTGGCATGGTCCAACAGATGCAGTCTGTCTGCTCTGACTGCAACGGTGAAGGTACGTGTTCCAGTAGAGCTTAAACCCTGACCAGCTAGCCTTTTATAGTCGGTGACTCAGAATTGGTTTCCTATTGGCGCACAGTTTTATCAGAGTGTAAAACAAATGTTTGCAGGTGAGGTGATCAGCGAGAAAGACCGCTGTAAAAAGTGCGAGGGGAAGAAAGTGGTGAAGGAGATAAAGATCCTGGAGGTGCACGTGGACAAAGGCATGAAGCACGAGCAGAAGATCACCTTCGGAGGAGAAGCAGATCAGGCGCCGGGTTTGGAGCCTGGAGACATCATTCTCGTCCTGCAGGAGAAGGAGCACAAGGTATGCAGCTCATCCGCACCACCACAGCATCCCTCTATCCTTTAGAACACTAAATACAATACAGAACTACATGGAGAATCTTCTTGAACCCCAACTCTTCTGGCAAGGTTTTTCTCTAGATGTTGGAGTGTGGCTGTGAGGATCTGTGTTTATTCAGCTACAAGAGCATTACTGAGATCAGGCTTATGTTGACATTGGGATATCATTGAAGATCCAGTTTATTTCAAAGGCGTCGAGGTTTTGTACCAGACACTCAAGCTCCTTCACTCCAACCTTAACATACCACATCTTCATGAAGCTGAGTGGCATCGTCATGCTGGAGCAAGTTTGGGCCTCTTGGTTCCGGTGAAGGGAAATTACAATGTAGGCATTCTAAGTTTGGAGATGGTCAGGTGCATGCACTTTTGGCCTTATAGCGCATTAACACTGCTTTGCTGGATGGATGTAAGGGCAACAAGCGGGGGCCTGGTGGTGTGTGTGTTTAGCAACGCAGATTGCATTGACGGAGTGTCATGGCCATGCTGCGGTCAATTCTTCAGATCTCGCCCATCACCAGTTTCTGCTCACAAGCACTCCTCCATCTGTAAATAAAAAATAAAGTGTTTCATGTAGCTCTCGAAAGGTCTCTTTTAAGTGAAGTGTGTACTAGTGATGGTGTACAGGAATACAGGTCCAGTGGATTATTTTTATCGTACATGTGTTTGTTCCGTTCGGGCGTCGACACTTTGTCTGTCTGACTCTGTGTTCCTGTCACCTCCAGGCCTAGAAGCTTCTGAAGCCTACTTCAAAATAGCCTGGCAGATCATGCTGATGCACGTTTCATGGAAACCGATGAGAGAGGGCTTAAGGGGACGAGCTATTTTAGCAAAGTCTTCACTGTTAAATATCAAGGCAACATTGTCGATCATGCATGTTGATAAGCAACCATGGGTTTTTAATTTTTTATGCAAACTGGAAGCTTTTAACCGTTGAGTAACTATTTTACATGTAAATGTCATTCCAGTAATTTGCTTGCTTTAAATCTTCTCCTGTAGTTCCACCCCCACCCTCCTGAGTGACACTATGAATACAATGACTCTTAATTTTTTCCCCCCTTTGCTTATTTACAAATTACACATAAAATATGTAGAACAATGTGATTGTTTAAGCCATGGCCTCGTGGAAAACTGACTTCCAGTCCCGAAGAGGTTGTGGCTAGATCTGTCAGCCATTTAGATCCTTTTAATAAAAATGGGAGGTGGGGTCGAGTAGTTTACTGATTTAAAAAAAAACTTGGTTTTGAAGGTGTTGATTGAATGCACCTATATTTTTATTTATCTGCCTCACAGACCTGATGCTTTCTAATCAGATTTTTATCAGTGTATGTAAATGTGTTAATCAGATTGCAGACATGTGCACATATGTATGTATCTAGATTCTGCAATGATCTGTAATCGTTTTCATGTCTTTTCCTAGACCTTCAGAAGAGAAGGACACGATCTGCACATGACCCACAAGATAGGCTTGGTCGAAGCACTTTGCGGTTTTCACTTCGTTGTGAAACATCTGGACGGCAGACAGATTGTGGTGAAATACCCAGTTGGGAAAGTCATCGAGCCTGGTGAGTGATGTGAAAACGTGTGTTTGTCCTGTCATGCAGAGGGTGTTTATATAAATGGCTGTTTGTGTGTTGTAGGTTCTCTTAGAGTTGTGAGAGGTGAGGGGATGCCACATTACCGCAACCCGTTCGAGAAAGGAGACCTGTATATCAAGTTTGAAGTCCAGTTCCCAGAGAACAACTGGATCAGTCCAGAGAAGCTAATTGTGAGTGGTAATTGATTTATATAATTGAAGGCCATAATTTGAGTCCATAGTGCAGATAGTTTGAATAAATGTCAGGTTTCAGTAAAGCTTTAAAGTGTAGCTATGAGTCCAGAGGACTGGGGTAGATATTCAAATGTTTTTCCTCATCGTGCGACATGTTTGCATACTTTAGTTTTATCAGTCAGGACTTTATTGTCTTTGGAAATGTGGACATGCTGAAACAAACATTGAGACACTAGGCTGTTATGGCAGAATACTCGTTTTCCACAGCACCCCAGGCATTGATGAGTCAAAATTGCTGCACTTTAATAGAAGATATGAAAATATTTAAGAAGGTCAGTTCTGATTAAGTTTGTTTGTAAATTACTGTAATGCCCATGATCCTATAGTTAGATTTCTGTTTTCATTGATACTAGTGAATCTCACTATATGGTAAGCTTTTAGGAGCATTGGCAAAATGTTTAACATATTAACAGAGCGGTTTGACCAGACTGTTTGTTAAAACCCAACAATCATCTCTTCGCCTGCAGGAACTGGAGGATCTGCTGCCCTCACGCTCCGAGGCGCCCGTAATTTCCGGCGACGCAGAGGAAGTGGACCTGCAGGAATTCGACATCAGCCAGAGCTCATCCGGCAGCCATCGACGCGAAGCCTACAACGACAGCTCTGACGAAGAGGGCGGCCATCACGGCCCGGGGGTGCAGTGCGCCCATCAGTAAAGCATGACCATCCCAACCTGTCTGAATCCAGAGAAGGAAAAAAAAAATTCTAGTTGCACAACATCAGATCAACAAAGGTGTGGCTGTTTTTTCTTCCGTCTGATCGGGGTTTGCCTTAAACAGCGAGTACACTGCTTTCCCTAGTGAACGCACATGAGCCTGTAGCTCCTCCCCCTTTCTCTCTCTGACATCCTCCCCTTCTAGTTCCATATAAAGGCAACCTCAGATGGAGGAGTAAAAAGGTCATTTCTCTTTTACTTGGTGTGTAACTTGCATTATTTTTGTTCTTGCTGCTGTCAGCATAGTATTTAGAGTTAATTTAAAACTAATCCCAATGGGCAGTTCTGGCCTTGGACTCGAGCCTCTTTATTTGTAAAGAGTGTGTTTGTGAGAGAGACAGACAGTAAAAGAGAAAAGTCCTTTAAGACAAAAACACCTTTGGGACATAATACGCATCACATTTTTAGGTTGGTTTGTATGTACTTGTGCTTGATTTTTACCACTTTACTTTGTAGATTTTTACTTTTTTTTTTTTTTCCCCTTTGTTATTTTAAGAATTGGAACAAGTCTACAGCGTTGTGTATAAAAGTGTTGTCATTTAAGCTTTGAGCTGCAATTATGATGTAGTTTAAATAAATCCTTCACTTGCCTGTATCTGTCTTCAGCCCAGGTGCATGCTGGGAAAGCACTGAAACATCAGAATTAAAAAATAAAAATCGTATAATGATTCAAAGCAGCTGTAGGCATTTAACTTCTGTGAAAAGTTTATGAAGTTGTTAAATAAAAACAGTATCTCTCCAAAAGCAGTTTTGTCTGGCCTTTCTTTTGCTTTGTGTCCATGAGCTAATAAAAGATTTACTTTTTGTGCAGGTTTGCCAGTTAATGTTCTCTCAAGTAAAATTACAAAAGTTTAAAAACAGGCTTAAAATCATCGGGGGTATAAGCTTAGATGAAGTAAAGGTAGCTAACAGGATAAGTATACATTTATGGCATGTAACACATCCAGTGCAACTTACATTCTCTTTAATACAACTGAGCAATTCAGGATTAAGGGCCCAGGAGTGACTGTATGGTGGCCCTGATCTTGAAACAACCTTCTGAGCACTAGAGCAGGACCTTAACCTCTAGACCAGTGGTGTCAACTAAGTGCCATTAATATAAGACTTCCACCACCATGCTGGATGGCCAACATCAACCCTATAAACGCCATTAATGTAATAAGACAACTGTAGTCCTATTATAGGAAAATTAGGTTTCTTTTAACAGCACATTGTTTTATTCTCCTTTCCTCACACTTATTCAAAGAAAAAAAATTGTTAAATGTGAATATTAAGGCCTGCAAAGAGCACAAGCTATACTTCCTGTGGAAATTCATGTCTCCTGAATGTTCTGTTGTGGAATTGAGCCATAATGGATTCCCCCCAAAATAAATCCAGTCATCATTTGATCAGCAGTGCAACAAAATGTACTCCAGTAGAAAAGATTAGTTATTTATTAGATTAGAATATTTGAACATTAAAATCAGTTATTCAGTGCCAAGACATCAGTGAGTGTTGTTTAGCTTGACTTTGTTGCACAGGTACTCCATCAGCTCCTGAAAGCAGACATTTAAATAAATTAATATTGAACACTAAAATATCACACTGCACCAGTATTTAAGTCTCACCTTAATCTTTTGCATCTGGCATAAAGCCAACTCATCCAGAAGTTCAAGTTTGACTTCATCCTTGTTCTCTTCAGACAGGAACAAAGTCTGGCAGGAAAACAAGCCACACTTTACTGACATCCAATTTTTCAAGACTAAATCCAAGATGTTTGCCCTTACCTCTCCAAGAGAGGTGGTGATGGTAGCAGTAGCAAGTCCCGAGAGATCATCACTAAGTGACCGACTCTGTAATCTGTAATAACCATACATGCACAATATTGCCAAAAGTTTTGGGACACCCCTCCAAATCATTGAGTTCAGAGGTTGGGCTCAGCTCCTTAGTTCCAGTGAAAGGAATTCTTAATGCTTCAGCATACCAAGACATTTTGGACAATTTCATGCTCCCAACTTTGTGTGAACAGTTTGGGGATGACCCCTTCCTGTTCCAACATGACTGCACAAAGCAAGCTCCATAAAGACATGGAGTGAGTTTGGTGTGGAGGAACTTGACTGTCCTGCACAGAGTCCTGACCTCAACCCCCTAGAACACCTTTGGGATGAATTGGAGACTGCAAGCCAGGCCTTTTCGTCCAATATCGGTGCCTGACCTCACAAATGCACTTTGAGGAATGGTCAATGATCCTAATAATTTGCAGGGGTGTCCCAAAACTTTTGGCAATGGTGTACTAGAGATAAGCCTTCACTTTAAAAAGACCACAAATCTGTGTTTAATATTAAAAGTCTTACCTCATATTACCACCTAGCAGAAGAGGTTGGTCACTCAGCTTCATCACACGGCCTTGAGTTCTTTTGGAACTGACCGTTGAGAGACATCTGCAAAAGAAAAACAGAACAACTTTACAGCCTTTAAATAACGTCATAGCTTTGTTCACCTGCTGGATACATTTCATACTGCAGTGCTGAGTCATGCCATGGTTCATTTTGATTTGAAATCACTGGATATTAATTAAATTAGAGATGCCGCACAAGTGGTCATCTTTAGAGTTTCACAGTATTTCATACAGTTGTAGCCACTCCACAAATGTAAAAGGGTAAAATCTTTATAGTAGATGTTCCACATGTCTGTCCCTAAACGCCACACTTCTGTTTCTATACCTCTGATTTATAGGACATTTAATATACCGCTATGTATTACATTTACAGCGTTTGGCAGACACTCTTATCCAGAGCAACTTGCATTTTATCCCATTTATTCAACTAAGCTATTAAGGGTCAAGGGGCCCAGTAGTTGCAGCTTGGTAGTCCTGGGATTTGAACTCATGACCTTTTTCCGATCAATAATCCAATGCCTTAACCACTGAGCTACCACTTCCCCACATTCGCTCGATTGTGATACAGGTATAAATATGGACAGACTTGTCTGAATTTGTTTAAAAAGCATCAGTAGTACACATCTTCCTGCCTGTTAGAAATTATCTAGATATCTGATGCAAGACCTTAGGTTCCCGGTGCTGTTACTCGGCTGCATTTTCTTCTTGGGCTTTCTCTGCATTAAAAAAGAAAAAAAAAAAAAAATTACTACACAACTTTTAAAAGGGAGTCAGCATGGACTCCATGTGAAGGCTTTGTACCTTATCGTCATCCGTCTTTCCTGCGTCGGTGGATCTGTGCGCTGGTGTCGTGGCACTCGCCTTACCTTAAGGATGGAAGGATGACATGCACGGTCAGTAAACTGAATTAAGACAACCAAAATGAGATTTCTGCATCAAGACATTTTGAACCTGAACCAAGCTCTGAGGCGCTTCATGTTTACGCACGCAACAATACTCCATTTCTGCTCAATCCTTGAACTAAAACTTAAGCATCCACCAAAGTGGGAGAACGCCAGTCCCACGTGATAATGTACAAAAAGGCCACAAGTTTCAGTGTGGGAGCACTGGGATCATCATTGAACATTCAAATAGTCAGTTTAGATTGACTTTAACGTCCTGTGCTTATAGAGTGGAGCAAAATGCCATTTCTCCAGGACCAACTCATACACAAGACCATTTAACTTGCAATACATCAAGTAACCCAAGCTAATAGTAGGGTTGCGGGAATGTTTCAGAAATTAATGAACAGTTTATTCCTACATTTTTAATTTCATTGAACCCAAAAACAAAGCAACTCATGAGCATAATATTGCTTTTGATGGAACAAACAGCACTAAATGATATGATGAGGTACTATTAGTTTCTGTTAGTGTCAGTTTTTAAAGGAGTACAGTTGACATTAGATCTCTAAATATTTTACCACATTTGTAATACAAATTATTTTAATTAAAAAAAAAAAAAAAGCCATGTTAGTGAACATTTCTCTCAGACTGCTGAATAAAAGGGACTTAAGAGGTTTCTACAGAGCAGATCACCTTTTTTGCTGGCCTTTCTGCTGAGTGGCTTGCTAATCTCTGGAGACACAGACTGCGACGAAATACACAAAAGCAAAGATTTTTAAACAAATGGAAAATCATGAGAAAAAAATCTGCAGTTGTACAGACTGACCACGGGATGGCGACATTTCACACAAACTCACCCCGATCGCCATTGTAACTTCACCAACAGAGGTTTCTTGTGCTGGAACACAGCCATGTTAATTAGAGTTAAGTGTGTGTGGTTTTTTATATATATATAAATAAAAAAAATAATACACACACCAAGTCATTTAGTACAACATAAACTAAGCCTACCACTCATTATATCTTTAATCAATGTGGTATGAAGAGACTGAGGGAGTTTCATCATCTCAATTTTCACTGCCCGGTCCAGTGTTGCCAATAATTTATCCAGTTTGTCCTCCATTTCATTTATCCGTTCCTGTGCTGTAACAAAACAGACGTTCAGCCTTATATTATAACCCACATGGATGTGTTAATAGTAAACTCAGTATTAGCAGTTATGATGAGAGAAAAACAACAACCTTCTTTCTCAAATTGCTGAATAAACAGTTCTTTCCTTTTCCTGAGTTTATCAGCAGCTTGGTCTCTCTGGGGACCTTCAGAGCTTTGGCTTCCTTTACGAGTTCTTCGGGCAGCCATGTTCTCCACAAAAAAAATCCCACCTTTCCCCCTGAACCTGGCTTTAAACTCGTGGTTAGTGAATGAAATTAACAACAGGTGCAGCATCAATCAGGATGCAGGATGAACTGCAAGCTAAAATTAGTTGAGTTAGTTAATCACAAACGCTTCACTACTTCCTGTATTTGTGCACTACAGAAACAGATACAGATATTTAATCTGCTTCTCAAATGATTTTGAAGACAGAACCCGTGGTTCCGCCTTCCTACTTGGATCCACTTCCACAGAGAAACCCTCTCTTTAATGGTTCTCATAAAGCACACTAAAAACACCACCATGGATGTTTTGGGTTTTGTTTTAGGCTTTTAAATTCCTCAAATGTTAAATGTTACAGAGAAAGTATGTTGTTGAGTTACGGTGCATATTCAGTGAAAGATCACATTTCTCATTTAATAAAATATCAGTTGAAATGGATTTATAAATTGTGCCGATCTGACAGATTACAGGATACGGTTTTACTTTACAGATCTATTGATCATCTGATCTTATTTTGCAAGAATTTTCTGATCAAATCAAGGTCATCTGAAGTGAATAAAAACTTCCTGCTGACTGGGATAATTATTACAAATCCTTCTTAAAGTTTCCAAAATTTCTATATTTTGGAAGCAATTCTATTGATGAATTAAAAGAGAAAACCGCACAATAATTTTTCTCTCCATCAGAGGACTTTAATAAAGAGGTGGGAAAAAAACACCACAGAATTGTAATTTAACAGTCTTCATTTTAATGATGGCTTTAATTTGGCATTTAGTTTCATTACTGTTTACATAAAATTAGTCAGGTGAAATGTTAATGAAGCAATGCAATATGAGTGCAAACATCGACAGAAGAAAGTGGATGTTCCTTGCAAAACGAAACTTTTTAATCATTCTAAATTCATGATATGTATATCCACAAATGAAAGGCAAACTCATTGAAGTGACAATAAGGCAGTGGTCCAATCTTTGAGACTAGGCATGCGCAGATAATCAGTAAAATATCACCAATATTATGGACACTTCATTTACATTGTGTTTGGAAGGAGGCTGCATAGCCCCGTGTCGTCTCTGAGCGAGATTTTTGCTTACAAAGAAAGAGAAATGTCATGTCCTTCACGGCAAGCCATCTTTTCAAGGTCTTTACTGTGTACACAAGAGAGCAGTCTCATCATTCTGGTTCAGGTGTTTTGTGAAATGGTCAAAATAGGATAGAAAACGTTTCCAGAATGAGGAATACTGCTTTAACAAGGAGGTTATTAACAAAAACAAACAAACAAACACCATATAAATGATCATTTTGTAAACGTTGATGAAAAGGTTTGGCAAATCTCTTGACCCGATATGCAAAAATGTATTCATCGGTTTTTCGAAATTTCTTTAAATACAAAAACACAAGCTGTAAAACTGAATAGCACATGAGAGCTGTGACGACAACACTCCTGGAGGGAAAAGAGAAAAACAAAAACAACGAAAATAAGGCGCAGAGACGCTCTCCTTCAATATTTAGCTTCTAAACATGTTCACAATATGTTAGGCACCCAATGTTTAAAAATGAATCTTAAGACGAATAAAATAATAATAAAATGTGCGTTTCTGACATGGCACCAATTCTGTCCCAGTGTGCGTTACTTAATGCTGCATACAGGAGTTTCCCTGGGAGAGCAAAAGAGTTTTAAATAGAGCATGTGTCAGTATAGAGCTCATCTTTTCACATCCCTTATTAATAAAAATAAACTCTATAAAATATGAATATGAACACACTAAAATAATAATTGTTGGACAGTTCGCTGGCTTCTGGTTAAAATGGCGTCATTTAGTTAGCATGTAGCATGATGTTAGCATGCCAGCGACCTTGTTAGTTTACACAATATATATTAGTTACTTTCGATGTTAGCGATGAACCTGGCCATCGGATTTAATCACATAATCGCTAGCCAAGTGTTAGCTAGGCGAGAGTTAGCTAGTTTATTAGCGGCCGGTGGTTTTAAATACATGGTAGTTAGCCAAGCGTTAGCTAGCTTATTAGCGGCCGGTGGTTTTAAATGCACGGTAGTTAGCTAGCCAAGTGTTAGCTAGCTTATTAGCGGCCGGTAGCTTTAAATGCATGGTAGTTAGCTAGCCAAGTGTTAGCTAGCTTATTAGCGGCCGGTGGTTTTAAATGCATGGTAGTTAGCTAGCCAAGTGTTAGCTAGCTTACTAGCGGCCGGTGGTTTTAAATGCATGGTATTTAGCCAAACATTAGCTAGTTTATTAGCGGCCGGTGGCTTTAAACACATGGTAGTTAGCTAGCCAATTGTTTGCTAGCTTTTTAGCGGCCGGTGGTTTAAACGCATGTTAGTCAGCCGAACGTTAGCTAGCTTGCTATCAAACTCGCTAAAAGTTTTAAATTCCGTAGATTTTAAGACCACACAGTATTTTTACTTATAAGGGATATAACTAAAGAGGCGTTGTAATACCATGAAAGAGGTCCAAATAAATACATTAAACTATTTTGGCAAACCTAATTTTGTAATGAAGATGTTTTAATTACAGAGAAAACATTCTCAACATGTCATTCTCATAAAAATGAAGCTTTTTATCATTTCATGCTTTAGTGTTAGTTCTTTCATGACTAAACTCTACTGGCTCCGTCTCATTCCTAATTATTTTACAGCAGCACAAAGGCACATAGCTCATGAAACAGTACTTTTGAATTGTTGGGAATTTTCTGAGGGGAAAAAAGCAGATTACGGGGATTTTATATACATAGTCACTTAACAGTACTGCTACTTGTAGTTAGCGTGACATTTCAGACGTGTCCTGTGGTCAGCAGCTCATGCTGGGACGCTGCACTGAGAGTCCTGAAGGTCCGTGTACTCCTTTAGAAACCTGACGTGGAAATCTCGCACCTTCTCCAGGAGCACCTTCAGCTTTTCGTGAGATGGCAGGATGGTCATTCTGAAACGAAATGAAAACACAGAAGCAGAAGTGAAAAGAATCGTCAGAGGAATGCAGTACAGAACTGATGAGCTCTGTTCCCCTCCTGTAGCCTGCACAAGACACTTCTTGTTCCTGAGAAAACTAATGGCACCCTGCTAGTGGTGTTTTGTTGGGTTTGCATAATTTAAAAACATAGTGTTAACTCCAGAAGAAAGCCATTTTAACTCTGATTATGACTTGTGAGAGAGGAAGATCTGTACAGAGAGGACACCATCGTCCAGTGAACTATTTATCAGTCACATGACACTGTGTAGGTTCATAGTAGTTCATAGTGTTATCCTGGCCCTCACACATCCACATTCATCAGAACATGAACTTAAATAGTATCGAAGTAAGCGAAGTTCAAGCAGCCAGAAGCATCAAACAATGGCATAACTTTTTAATTGCAGCTTATTCTGTAGAAGGCTAATGCACATAATCAAGACTGTATTTAAAAAAAACAACAAGTATGAACTCCGTCAGAAGTCGTCTGATAGGAACACTAAACATGTATGATCTCCAGGTCTGTGTAGCTTAACTTACACTTTATTTGATTACAAATTAATCTCAATGTGTATTATGTAAAAAAAAATAAATACATTTTAATTAATAGTCACAATTTCTTAGTTTCAAACTTCTAGCAATGCATTATGGGTACAATACCTGCTCCTCTGCTACATATCAGCCACATTACAAACACTCAACTCAAATAAGAATGAACTCTCTATATACTTCATAAAACCGGGGCCTTTCTAATAAACACACGAAGCAGACATGATTTTAAAAAATTTGAGACAGCTAACAGATTTGCACCAGGAGAACAGGAAGTGAGACTACCTGAAATGGTATGTGCCTTCTCTCTGTCCGAAACCGCTGCCAGGCACCACGCAGATTCCCGTTTCCTCGAGGAGCCTCAGGCAATACAACATGTCCGGCTGCATTCCCAAAGCCTGCACACAGTAAATCATAGCACAGATGAACAAGCCAGGCGTCACATTTCAGCTAGGTCACGACGAGAGGATTTTAAATATCACAACACGCCTGTATTTTCACACAATTATACACCATGATGCACCTTTCATGCTTTAGAAATCCTACTAACGTTCTGGCTACAAGACGAAGCATCGAGGACGTACCTTAGCTTCTTCCACTGCTTTAGGAGGGATGAAAATCTGAGGGAACGCGTACATGGCTCCCTGCACGGGATTACACTTGATCCCAGGCACAGCGTTGAGGATTTGCTCGGTTAATTTCGCTTTATCTGCCAAAGCTCCAAGCACGGCTGCTTTTTCCTGAAATGCACATATGTTTATTGAAGAACCGTAATTCCGAAGTAAGAAGGGACACAAACGACCCAAGTTAAATGCAAACCTTGTGGAACTGTGTGTAGGAAGGCTCGTCCGGTCGAGGAGGATTCACGATCACGTCCATGGCAGCCTGTCCGGACACGGGGGGACAGAGTCTGACCGACAGCAGCTTCACCAGCTGGGCCTTGACCTCCGGGTCCAGGTTAATGATCTCCATAAAGCCTCCTCTGAATCCACACCTGAGGAACACAGCTACGAGTTAGGGAGCATCTAGAGCAGCCTGTGTGGATTTAAACACTTAATGAGCACAGAAAGTTTGAAAAAAGAAAGAAAATAAATAAATAAATCCAGAACGGATGCACTCCAGTGTTTATTCCAACCTTGTTAACAATTACTGCATCAGTAGCCTGTGACTTACCACAATCAGTCATTTGAACAGGTGTCCTGCTGGAATGCACGGATTTCATTTTTAAAACGTTGTACTGACTCTTCGGAATTGCAAAATGTAATTTTGAAAATATAGTCGTTTTCGATTTTGTTCTCATTTTAGGTTAATTAATTTTGGTAGAGGGGGGGCATGGTGGCTTGGTGGTTAGCACGTTTGCCTCACACCTCCAGGGCTGGGGGTTCGATTCCCGCCTCCGCCATATGTGTGTGTGGAGTTTGCATGTTCTCCCCGTGCCTCGGGGGTTTCCTCCGGGTGCTCCGGTTTCCTCCCCCAGTCCAAAGACATGCATTGTAGGTTGATTGGCATCTCTAAATTGTCCGTAGTGTGTGAGTAAATGAGTGTGTGTGTGTGTGCCCTGTGATGGGTTGGCACTCCGTCCAGGGTGTATCCTGCCTTGATGCCCAATGATGCCTGAGATAGGGACAGGCTCCCCGTGACCCGAGAATAGTTCGGATAAGCGGTAGACAATGAATGAATGAATAATTTTGGTAGAATAAAGGTATTAGCAAATTCTTTTTTTTCCCCCTATAGCTGCAGCAAAAATGATGTAATCTTTTAGCTATTTGTTTCATCCTAAAAGTATAACAAGAAAGGACTCATTAATAATGCAAGCTGCTTCTTCTTTTTTTTTTTACATTTATTGTTGATGGAACAGCCACGAAAGTTCATTCTTATAACTCATGTCATAGCAGCTACTGTTCTCTCACCAGTCTCTCGTCTATTTTTACTCCTCTATCCTGAAAATGTCAGAAAAATGTAAGTTTTACCAGTTACAAAGCACTGACACTAGGAACTCCTTATGTAAATGTTACATAAATACATTCATCTTTACAGAAAATTTGACCAGGTCAGCAATTACACACAATTCTTAATCTGATGACCTAAAGTCTTACTAGAAATACTAGAACAGATGCATTAATTTAACCCTGTGCTTTGCAGCTGTGCTGATGTCAGAGCTGCTGTTCTGCTGGCGGTTTAATAACAGGAAGAAACCAGAATGTGAACTACAGCCAGACCTTTCCAGTCCATCAGCATTTTTACAGCAATCACCTCACTTGGCCTCTTTTGTGAATAAGAACAGAGTTAAAACTCAGCTGCCTTTTTTTTTTTTTTTTTAATGCTCAGCTCTTTGTTAGCTATTCCGTTAAGTGTGTATATTTTATAGCCCTCTATGCACTCTGTCATCTTGTTAAGTTGAAATCCAGCAGCGCATGATGTCCTGGTTCGGTGTATTTGCTGTTTGTCATGTCAAATGTGAACAGGGTGGAATTTCAGAGCCGTGCTGAGTCAGATAGATGTACTTACTCTCCCGTGTAACCTTTGGAGGTGGAGTGGAAGGAGGCCAGCTCCACGCCGTTAAAGTACTCTGGTCCCATTTCATACAGCACCTTCTTAAACGAGTGGAACTGGCAGTCAGGAGCATAAACGTTCTCCTGATACACCTACAGAGTATATAAACAAAGACTGTGTATATAAACACTGACAATGATACAGCTTCCATCTGAAGCCCCCAAAAAATGACTCGCCTTATTACTTTCAACGCTTCACAAACATAAAAGAACACTTTAAGCCCTCTCTCTGAAGCTCTGTTCACACATACAGTGATTTTAGTGCTGCAAATCTCCAGTCTCTGTACTATGAAAGCGTTCCTATCTTTCTACTTGTTGCCATAGTAACAATGTTTATCAGTGAGTGGAGCAACTAGCATTTCATGCTGCTAAAAATGAAACATTCTGGCGTTTGTGTCTAAAGTTAAGCGGTGTACACAGGAAAAGCAACGTGGCCCTTTGCCACAAATCACGTGCAAACCCACTGGTAGTCGCTGAACCAACTCGCTCCGTATTTGCATAAAGTTCAACTTCTCTCAAAACATCACTGGACACGCCCACACCTAGTCCCCTCACCAGCTCTCGTCAGTAGTGAATACTAGTTGCTTTGTACAGCGTTATGAGTCGCTGTATGTGTGAACTTAGCATCAGTGAGCTACTTAATATCAAGCACAAAGAAGCACTAATCAGAGGAAACAAGCAGTCTTTTCTCCTGCTGGTTTTACATCATTACCTCATCAGCCATAACAAAGAGGTTTTCCTCGTAGGCGAAGTGCAGGACATCCTCGATACACTTCTTGCTCTGGACCTGACCTGTTTACACAGGACGGAGAGATAGACAGAACAGTACACTCAGAAACACAAAAAGTATCGGTGTAAACGGATTCATTTAAATCAAGTCCGTGTTTGCGATTCTTTAAAACTGTTGCGTTTATACATTTTGTGTTGAGCACTATAACAATTTTTATCATTAGTCTGCTTGTATTGCAGTATTTGACTTTTGGAAACAAACTCTTCACGTTATACAACTTTATGTGGTTGCACTTCTTAATTAATTTAATTGAAGATTAATTAAAAGACTCATTAAAGTTTATATTGCTATGACTTAGGTGAGAACAGGAACCCGTTTGCTTTGAGGACGTCTCAAAAACATTAAGATGTAACTCCAAATAGATAAAAAGGAAAACAAAAAAAATAAAATAAATAAAAGTAAGTAAAAGTAAATAATAAATAATTAAAAAAATAATAATAATAATAAAAGAAAAATGTAAACTACTGGCAAATTGCTGTTGTCTCAGAGGAACAGGAAAATAATCAGCTGTAATTCTGCTTCATCACACCTCAGTAACCTTGATTTTTTCCTCCAACAGCATGATACAGTGCCTTTTATTCTGTAAATAAAAATGTCCTACAGTATTTTGATATGCAAGTCATGACAGCTAGAGAAGAGAACTCTGTTCTTTTCATTACAGAAGTTTATCTGCTCCCATCACACCTGAGCAGGTAATTCAGGCCAGGCAATGTTGATTAGATGTTTATAAATAAACTGATATAGAACTTTCGACACCTTTCCTGTTGCCAGTAAAGTGGAATAATGTGCATCATTTCAACCCTATTTGCATTTCAAATCTTTACTCATCATTATATTCACCGGTGGGGTTTCCGGGATTGATGATGCAGAGGACTCGAGGCTGGCAGTGTTGTTTAGCAGCCTGATACGATCTGTGGAGCTCGTTAACATCCAGCGCCCAGCAGTTGTCCTCGTCCAGGTAGTAATTGATCTGCACGGCGCCCAGCTCGGCGATGGCGGCGGAGTAAAGCGGGTACTGAGGGATGGGGATCATCACCCCGGTACGGTTACGACCTTCACCGGACACCAGCAGCTTCAGAATGCTCTGAGGAACAAACGCAAATCAGCGTTTCAGTACTTTATTAGCTGTAGTAGGGGAATGAATCATAACAAAAGCACTGAGAACCTGCAATTAACAAATGTTTGGCATCATGGTACAATACGTTCCTTTTAGAGATGTACCTTTATCCGTATGCTCTCTTTAATAACCTACAAACTTAGGAGCATACTAGAGTCACTTTGTGAGTCACTTGGTACGTTTCAATAAGGCAAACAACAAAATAAGGCAACTGTGGAAGAGCTGGTATTCCCATCCTGATATGATCTTTATCCAGTTTTATTTTCACTCATTCAAGTTAAAACAAATTGAGTTCATGCACTTTCTTCAATACACTGCAAACTAAAGCATGACTTTAGTATTTTGGAATATTTTTCTATTTAATAAACACACCCGTGCCTCACATCCATCCCAAAGGCCTCATTAAGGCATAATGGATGCATGAAGTCACTACAGGACCGCAAGCTGGAATTGGACACGAATTAAAAAAAAACAGCGGGAGGAAAGATCCAGCTCGTGGAATAGAGGTTGTAGGTGTATGCTCGGGACACTGCACACACTGAAAGCACATTATCCGTGTGTACAGTGTGGAAATTAAACTACCAAATTCCCTGTGGAATTAATGATTTGAATAAAGTGGGAAAAGCTGCAAGCTTTGAGGCTGATCTCTGGGCAGATTGTTTCAGCTACCTGTTTGTCCGGTCTCATCAACAAACCTGTCACGGCACGAACGACGACATGGTGAGCTTTTTGACATTAAAACGTAAAACTGTTTCATGGCACGAGCTTGTGTGTGATGTCAACATGATACGCTCGTATCTAGCGTGACGTTCGTACCATGATGCCATCGCTGGCTCCGGTGCTGAGGAAGATGTTGTTGCAGTTAGCTGGAACTCCCTGATCTCTCTGCTCGATGTAGGCTGCGATGTCCTCTCGGATACACTGAACCCCCTCACTGGAGCTGTATGCACCTGAGACATGACCATAAACACACACACACACACACACACACACACACACACACAGAAATCACTTACTGCTGCAAAAATAACATGTCATTAGTCAAGGCTGGTGCTCACTTCCTGCTCAGCACTGTGTACACAATCCTGAAGTCTTGTTTCTGTCACTCTTTGTCTCTTCCCCAGTCAAGATTTCATTTACATGATATCTCTCTCGCGCTCTCTCTCTCTCTCTCTCTCTCTCTCTCTCTCTCACACACACACACCAATGCTCTGTCCTCCGCAGCCCTGCAGGATGCGCCGTGCTCTCCACTTTGCGTCCTCTGGGAAACTCGGGCTGTCCATGAGCTCGGGGAACGTGCACAGAGCCACCACCTGAAGACACACATCAGTTGAAAAGCTTTCATCAAATGCAGCTCCTTATATTAATAATAACCCATTAGAACGGCTTCATGTTGTATTAGTATACAGTAGCATGTATTTGGATGAAGCAGTTGAAAAGCAGCTACTTCATCATCGATACAGATCACGTTCCTTCACACAATTACGTGTCCTGTATAAATCTGACCAACGTTTTTGGATGATTCGGCTGGAACCTCAATTAATGAACAATTAACGAACTTTTAGCCATTTTGTCCTGCAGGTTATTGAAAAGACACTTACAGCATGCAGTTAAAGTCACAAGTGGACAATGAAAGACGGATATTTGCTACAAAATTGGAAAGAAGTTGGAATAATAACACAGGACGATTGATTAAAAGGCCATTAGAGGCATGGTAACAGCACTGAGTCAACCTTAAGATGACAACCGGTGTATAAAATATGATGTAAGAGTTTGTTGAAGCAGGTTTATAAATTGAGCCGAACATCTCATCCTGGACACACTGTATTCAGGTCAGCTTTTATCACTGAGACAGCATTTAATTTCGCTCCTCTGCACGAGGTCACGTGTCACAGGACACGTTCTGTAAACTGAGACGTGACACGAGGCTGAAGCACACACGACTCGGCCTCTATCTGATCCCAGCCCACACCATATATATTTACTCTGCCTTATTTACTTCCACATCACATGCCATCTAGCCACTTCGGGTTCAAGACCATGCTGATGACGCAACAGGCCACGGAAAGGGATCTACATCGTCCTACAGATATATTCCCAGTCAACACACACAGCCTGGCTTGGACAGAGGGCTCAGATTACAGACAGAACTGGTTACTGTAATAAACTTTAGTGTTTAATGTTCACTATTAGGTTTAGATACAGACTTTTTGATTAAACCCAAAATTTACAAATCTCTAATTTCATAAAGACACATTTACGTTAAATACATCACCTTCAGTTCTGTAATGCTTGGACATTCTGAACCGTAACATAATTGCACATCATGCTGCTACATGCAAGACCTAACATCTATTCTCTGTCTCTCAGGGTGAAATTGGGTCATCTAGCAAGTAAAAGATATTATCCCAAACCTAGACAAACTGTAGACATTCTGACCTTTAAAGCAAGCATTATTAATACAATACACCTTATGAATTTTATTTGTAGTGAACTTTTCTGTGGAACTAATATTTGAACGTATTTTAACATGGACTAAATTTTTAGTTCATACTGATTTGTCCTTCCATTTCTACATCCAGATTTTGATCAGTCTGGTCGCTCTGAAGCTCTCTGGCTCAGTCCATGCACGAGTTTGGCTCGGACGTGTTCCAGCTGCTGCTCAGCTGTCCTATTATACCGGATTATGAGAGCAGCAATGTGATGAAGAAATCAGTTCTCTCAGAGATCATGTGTCAGCAATGAACAAAGGCCAAATAACCGAGCTTCCCTTCTCTCAGTGCCACATCATCGATCCTTCCTTCCTCGGAGCAGACGAACGCACAGACTGAGATTTAGCAATGAGAACACCTGAGCTTATGTGTTTTACACGCCTTCACCTGATCTCACCTGTCTGAGGAATGTGATTGGCTGCTGTCCCATAGCGTGGGCATCTCCGATGTTGGCTTTGATGACCTCTGTGAAGGGTTTCTTCCCTCCCTGTTAGACAAAAGTGTTCAGATTCAATGTTTCAGTGGAATAAACGATGTTTACAGAGTGAATATAGCACGTTACTATTAAACCACACCCAAATTACAAGCTACACCTGAAGTGAGAACAAACAAATCAGAGACAAAGCTTTTTATTTTTCTGTGCTATTACAACACCAGGAATTTGCAAGATCCCAAAATCCCACAAGCAAAAGCAAAAAACAACATGCAAAAGCAAAAGCACCTTCAGGTTTCTCATGGATATGAAAGAATTCATTCATTGTCTACCGCTTATCCGATCTATTCTCGGGTCACGGGGAGCCTGTGCCTATCTCTGGCGTCATTGGGCATCAAGGCAGGATACACCCTGGACGGAGTGCCAACCCATCGCAGGACACACACACACACACACACACACACTCTCTTTCACTCACGCAATCACACACTACGGACAATTTAGAGATGCCAATCAACCTACAATGCATGTCCACATTTGGACCGGGGGAGGAAACCCCCGAGGCACAGGGAGAACACACATGGCGTAGGCGGGAATTGAACCCCCAACCCTGGAGGTGTGAGGCAAATGTGATAACCACCAAGCCACCGTGCCCCGAAAAAAGAATTAATTATTTATTAATTAAATAAATAAATAAATAACAGACATTTTAACTAGATTTAAAGCATTGCATTGACTCTCTGTGGTGTCTTCGGCACTTTCTACAGCAGCACTACTGGACTGATCTTCACAGTGATTTAATCAAGCATAAATGATTCGATTAATTGATTTCTTTTCATGGCTATGCCTTTGGTAAACCTTTAGGAAGAAGTTACACCGTAATACTGCTACGTTCAGGCAGGTGGGGGAAGATGAAACTGAAAAACCAAGACAAGAAACAAAAGTACAGTGAAAAGTGCAAAAGTCTGCATCCTTCATGGCCTAGCAATGCAAAAACATTTATATTTAAGTAAAAAAAGAAGCTAGATGGAGAGAGATACAACATGTAAGAAAGGAGATGAAGATGCCATCAGAGGAATGAATGAGTGAATTATTTACCCATCTTCATCCCTGACCCCATCAGCGCTACAGATCCTCAGTCAGTATGTCATGTCAATGTTTAATAATTCATTCATTCATTGTCTACCGCTTATCCGATCTATTCTCGGGTCACGGGGAGCCTGTGCCTATCTCAGGCGTCATTGGGCATCAAGGCAGGATACACCCTGGACGGAGTGCCAACCCATCGCAGGGCACACACACACACACACTCTTTCACTCACTCAATCACACACTACGGACAATTTAGAGATGCCAATTAACCTACAATGCATGTCTTTGGACCGGGGGAGGAAACCGGAGTACCCGGAGGAAACCCCCGAGGCACATGTGGGGAGAACATGCAAACTCCACACACACGGCGGAGGTGGGAATCGAACCCCCAGCCCTGGAGGTGTGAGGCAAATGTGCTAACCACTAAGCCACCGTGCCCCACCCATGTTTAATAATAATAATAATAATAATAATAATAATAATAATAATAATAATAACAACAACAATAACAACAACAACAACAACAACAACAACAATAATAATAATAATAATAATAAATAATAATAATAAGAAGAAGAAGAAGAAGAAGAAGAAACTATAGCCTTCAGGTTAGTACTGTCATGCCACGTGACTGCATCCAGAGCACGAGAGAGCCGTGTTGAGTCATTGCCAGTGGAGTGTATAACACTGGAAAAGTGGGCACCTGAGAGGATTAAGGGTTTGTCGAGGCCTTCGGAAAAACACCTGCTACAGCCCAGGGCTAAAATTAAATCCGCCTGTTTCGTAATGCTGCGGTCAGCTTACTGACGGACGAAACCAGGCAGCAGAGAGACGAGCTGAGAGAAAAAGAACTCGTCTGGATGATGTGCTTTGCCTGCTGGTTTGCACTTATACTAAATACTTGTCGGTTTCCTGGGTCTTTTGAAGCACGGCTCACGTTGAATAGAATTTACTGAAAAAGAAACACACACATCCACTGTGAGGGAAAGAGCTAAAGGGTGCATTTGCTTAGCAAATTGACTCACAGTGGTTATTATTTTGAATTAACTCCACCTGGTAGAACCGGTGCCTATACAAGAAGGTTATTTACCATAACTCTGGTTGTAGTTCAGGATCAGTGCATAGGATGTGGTCCAAAACAATATCATATGCACGATATGGTGCACTAATTTCTACATTCTCCCAACACTTCATGCACTAATGCATGTTATCGGGATCCATTTCCCCAAAAAGGGTAATGAAATAAGAAAAAACATAACTTAAGGTCTGCAAAAAAAAAAAAAAAAAAAGAAATGTGGGGCTAAATACACAATCTAACATTTCTTAGGAGAACTGTAAACGTCATAAAAGTGCGCTTTACACTAAAATCTAATTCTTTTCCTTTTACGCACCTAAAATAAAACCACCAATTATGTTTTTGTTTTTTTTTTTCTGCTAAAACTATTTTAGAGCAAATAGATGACTGAAAATATTAATAGAGGCAAAACATGAATAAAAAATGTGCTGCGCAAAAGTTTGCACACCCTTAAGACAATTTAGAAGGAGCAAAACTGTCAATGAAGCATGTGAACAGTTTTTTGTCTGTGATGAATATTTACTAAGGACATGTCGATGTCCCTGAGCATTCAGCTGTAGGTCAGCTGTAAAAGAGGGGATTTTGTTGCCTTTAAACTACCATACGGTACCTGTAAAGCACAGGACGCTCAAGCGCACAGGTATGCTGGGACATATAAAGCGCATAAATGCAGCACAGTGAGAGACTCCTGCATTTTCTGATGCAACCACACGGCCATGCCAACACTAACAACTTGTTAACTTAAAGAGGAGGGGGAAAGCGACCCCAAGCAAACCGGAAATGTGCCGTCGCGTCTCACCTGCTGAATTATTTTCTCGATCTCCGCGGCTTTAATGACGATTGGTCCTCTCACCGCGTACTCCACGGCCTTCACCTGCGCGTTCAGGCTCTCCATGCTCAGCGTCTTCTCTCTCAGCTTGGGCTTCCTCAGAGCTGCTGATGCTGCGGTCGCCTCGGCGGTGCTGTACCGCTCCATCCCGCACCTCCACACCGAGGACCGCCATTTCCCAGGTACGCACTTTAACTCCACATACTGATCCAGAGTTCCGGCGATTAAACCCCGATTTACGAGAGACTGCAATCTGTACATTATTATTATTAGTAGTATACCTTCAAATGAAATTTCTGAATGAAGTAGCGTCCGCAGTACCTTTTCAAAAAATAATGACTAATTCCCACTGTCTGACACCCAAACAAAACGACCTTTTCCCGGTAATTTAAAATTATTTTATTCTCTTAATTAAAACAAAACCGTTAAACGCCGATGAACCTGTCAGCTCGTCACCCGCATTTTATTTCCAGCCCGCCGGTCTGCAACTCTTTCATCAGCCAGAAAACGCGTGCGTCCTCGCCAATGGGAAATGTAGTCCACTTTCGGTAAGGCTCATATGTGGACTACAGAAACCTAATTTCAAAAGAACTACAAATCCCAGAATGGACATTGTTTATCTCGTACGTCAACACGGAAACCCCGCCCTCTGTTATTCGATTGGTTAGAAATAACCCGCCTTCTCACACAAAAGAAATCGAACCAACTGGACTTTAAAAAAATATATATATTAATATTAATTTTTTATGCTTTGTTGTTGGAAATATGTACAACCATAAACGATTGCGTCGGAACAGCCAACGTCAATTTTCAACGAATTTTAATTCAAATCAGTTAAATGTCGAAAAATATATACTATTGTTGCCCATTGCATTAATACAAACAAGCAGCACATTCCACATACGTGTGCTTAATTATCAGGGTTTTTTTTAATAATAGTTATACATTTAAAGTATTTCATATAACAAACCAAACATTTTGTGAAGATTGTCTAAAAATCAGCCGGAGACCGATGACCTTTTTAAAAAAAAAAAAAAAAAATTGTGCCAGATGTTTTGTGCCAGGAAGATGCGCCATTTTGTTTTGTCAATTTGTCGTTAAAATGGGACACGCGACCGATCTAAAACTCCACAGTTGCTATGGCGTTATAATTACCACGGCAACGCCAACGTCATCTTAAGTTGTCCAATTACAGGTCTACATGAAAAACTGAATTTCCTAGCCAATTAGCGCACAGTAGGCGGGACCTTTTTCACCAGTGTGACTCTGCACTGCCACCTGCTGTCCAGTTGAATGTCCTGCACTGTGTGTCATAGTGATTCCATTGAGTGTTGCTGACACGTGGCGAGGAACTTTATCTAACTTCCTCTAGAAGAGGGTTTCGGATGTAATGATTCATTAAATACACTGCCAAAATGTGAGTTTCATGAGCAGAGATCATTTTATTTGCCTATATTGTGTGATATTAAGTATTAATATTGATGATGAGAGAAAATTAAGAGAGATTGTCTAATTAAATCATATTTTATGATAATTTAAACAAAACATTCAAATTCAGAATACAGTACAATGTAAAGCATGTATCTTTATTTTATTGGGTATATTTTATTTGCAGGCAAATTAAAATGGAAAAAAAGGTTTCTAAAAAAGTGTAAAATGTATGCAATAAAATAGGTAGTAACATGATAAAGTTTGAAAAAAAACCCCAAATTAATTAATTAAGCAATAACATAAAAGCAGTAAATTAACGACTAAATATACAAGAAATAAGTTTAGACATTTAAAGAAAGTGATTTTAAATTTTGTATTGAAATGAATTGGAATTATTTCACGTACTTAGTTATTTTATTCTGAAATAATAAAATATAATAAATAAATATAATAATTTAATATATTGAAATATTTTAATCACTCACATTGGTATTGTAACAATATATAAAACATGTTTTTTTCCTGAATTAAAAAATAATAAAAAAAAAAGTAAATGAATTATGTTTTTTTTATAAAATTGTATATGTATAATAATGAATAAATAAATAGATAAACAAACAAACAAACAAATAAATAAATAAATAAAAATGAAACACTGCTATCTGGTGGACAAATCAGACAACATCAAAATCAGTCAGTGACCTTGTTTTGATTTTATAGGTTTGCGCTACAATAAAGAATACTGAAACAATGCTCAATATTTTTTAATTTTTTTTTAAATATTTATTTATATATATTTTTTATTTTTATATTTTTTTTTATTTTTATATTATATATATATATATATATATATATATATATATATATATATATATATATATATATATATATATATATATAAAAAAAATTTTTTTTTTTTTTTTTTTTTTTTTTTTTTTTTATAATAATATCCATTTTAAAAAATTTATTTGGTTTATTTATTTATTTATTTATTTATTATTTTGTTTTATAAAAAACCCCCACATTTTTTAAAAAACAAAAAAAAAAAGGGAAAAAAAAAAAAAACTTTTTTTTTCCTTCATTTCCTTTCTTGGGTTTGAAACACTTACAAAAGCTTGTTGGTTTTCTGCAGGATGAAACCATCCATCAGAGACGAGTGGAACTTTGTAAAGATGCTTTTGTCTGCTTGGTGATGGCAGATTTGTGGGAGAAGGAGAGGAAACATAGAGCCACAGAGATTTATCAGTCTTTCATCAGTTCCGCAAGCGCAGAAGAAAACGAGTCAACAAAACAGAATTTTTTTTTATCTAATGGAGCTTTATGTCAATAATCTACCACATGAGATCCAGACTATGTACAGAGCACACAGCAGTGTGGGCAGAGATGGAGGAACGTGTTAGTGAGGAATTAGACATGAAGAGAGAACAGACTTGAATTCTGACAGGAAATAGATGTGACGCTGTAACTGATTACTGCATGAAATCCGTAGAAACCTCACTGCTTTTTAAATGATTTCTCTGCCGTGCTTCTGTGAATTAGATAATATTTCACAGCAGTAGAGATCTATATATAGAGATATCTTTAGGTTTGGATAAATTGTGTGTGTTTAGGATTGTATTTATTTCTTTATATTCACCCTAATGATAAAGACATGATTTCTGAAGAGTATAATAATAATAATAATAATAATAATAATAATAATAATAATATAGTAGTAGTAGTAGTAGTAGTAGTAGTAGCAGAAATTCTATTTTTTGTTATTATTATTATTATTATTATTATTGTTGTTGTTGTTTTTACAAAAACAAATGCTGCATTTTTTGCAGTTTTTTTTTAAAAACACAAAACTTGCAGAAAATTTCTGTTGACATAGTTAATGAGGTTAGGGCTTAGGGTTTGAAGGTTAGATGATTTAACTATGTTAATATTCAAGTCAGTGGAAAAAAACACGGAAAGTAAGTGTGTGTGTGTGTGTGTGTTTGGGGGATGGGCTGAAGAAAAAAAAAGATCCTTTGACCTTAGTTTCAACCAGCAATATCAGAAAAGTGTCTATTTCTATATCTATAGTTGATTTAAAAATGTTACAATAAAAAAAAACCATGAAAGCATATCAGATTGTCTTTTTTTTTGACCGCATAATAGTTGATAATTCACAAAATTAAAATGTTAAAAACATATTAGTTCGCTGTCCTCCAAGATCATTCCTCACGCGTTATTTTTAATGACTAAATATACATGCATATGTACATAAATAAATAATTAAAGAATATAAAATGAAAAATAACCATATAAGCTTTCACTCGGATCTTTATTGTTTGCCTGGTCACGTGACCCGGTAGCGGCGGACCCGCGCATGCGCAGTGCGGGGAAACAGAGACAGAGGAAATATCAACAGCATGTTCATGGTTACTGTATCTTTTTTTAGCCGCACTGCGCATGTGCAGTGTGAATAATATGGAAAATGAGCTGTAGCCTCTTTTCTTTTAGGCTTTCGGGCTGATTGATGGTTGGTTTATGTATGCGTGTGTGTGTGTGTGTATGTGAGTGTGTGTATGTGTGTGTGTGAATGCGCGCGCACGCGTGTGTGTGCGTGTGTATGTGTGTGTGTATGAGTGTGTGTGTGAAGTGGCTGATATTACAGGCAGGGATCGACTTGATTATTCCGTCCTCCGCATTTATTTTAAAGCAAAATAATGTCCTCAAATAAAGTGAAGAAAGTGAAAATGGCTACCAAATCGTGTCCGGAATGTGACCAACAGGTGAGTGTTGATTTTATGGCCGATGATATTGATATTATTTTATTTGGAAGTCTTCCTGATGTGGAGAGGAAGTTTGTCCATGCTGAAGTTGCAGCTTTTATTATTCAGCACTGGGGATTTTTAATGGCTCCTCTTTTAACCAGTGTGTGTGTGTGTGTTTTGTGTGTGTGTGTGTAGCATGAAAAAACAAAAACAACAAAAAAAAGTTCAGACAGGAAAATAAATAACGCTGTTTCCGATTTCAGCCGTGAATGAGCTCTTCTATCTCCGGCATGAAATAAATAAATAAATAAATAAATAAATACATGATTGCTTATTATTTTCAGCTCTGAGCCATTTGTGTGTGTGTGTGTGTGTGTGTGTGTGTGTGTGATATCTAGGTATAATATTCCATCTGGAGTCTTTCTCTTATTGGAAATATGAAATATTTACGCTTTTGCTTGATTTTATCTTAGAAATGAGAATAAATAATGTGGCTTTAGGAGGCGCTGCGGTCGAATTGTGGGAATCTTTCAGCCATTAAAACATTTCGAAAATTAAATTTTTATATATATATATATATATATATATATATATATATATATATATATATATATATATATATATATATATAAAAAAGGAGGAAAGAAAGGAATCTAGCTGCATTGTGGTGCTGATTTCAGATCATGTTTCAGGCTTCAGCTCATTTGTTATGTGTAATTTTTTATTTGTCATGTTTTTAATGTAACATTTATGATCTACTTTCTTTCTGTGATGCTCATTTATAATAAGATGTGTGATCTATTCGATCTCATCTGACTCGTTTCCTTTCTAAGGCTCTACACACACACACACACACACATCTCATATTACCTCTGATATCATTTCAAGCTGTTTTATGTCCTAATTTCATATCGTTCCTGCTAAAACCTCATAGTCAACGTGGAGTTTCCTGCTTTCCAAGGCCAAGGCCACATTATTGGCTTTCTTCAGGGCAGGATGCCCAGATCATGGGCCACTATTCAGCCTTTACTCGTCATTGCTTTCACATTTCACATTGACTTCCAAAAAAAAAAGATTTATTTTTATCGCCTGCTATTAAAAATCATATTCCCTGGACACTAGTATCAGTATTCGTCGAGGCTGCGTTATTTTTATTTTAAGTCAGTAAGAATAAACAGCTCAATATGTTTCCATGACTCCGTTGTGGTAGATATTTAAACACTCGAACGCTTTTAGAAATGAATTTAAGTATTCTGACTATACATGGGCGATCGATAGGCGAGTCAGATCGTGTGGTGAAAAGTCGTTCACGTTTCCCTTTTGTAACTCGGTGACGGAAATATTTAAATTTTTTAATTTAACAAGTTTGATAATCAATTGGTGTTTAAAGCGATCAAAAACATGTGCAGGACAGAACTACGTCAAAAAATCACCATCTTTATGCATGTAATCCGAAATACAACGTGATCTGATCTGATGTGAGGATTATCAGATGACTAGACTATCATACAAGCCCAGATATGTCACAGACACTGAAATTAAAGTGACCTGGAACAACAACAACAACAGGATGTGATGAGTTGCAGTCACTTGGGGTTTTTCTTCTTCTTCTTCTTCTTCTTTATTTGACACGTCGTGAAATTTAGCACAGAAGTAGTTCTGTATTAGTCACTGCAGTTTTTAAAGCATGTCATTTATCAATGTGCTTGGAAAAGGAGGGGTGATGAAAGAAAGTGGTAGCGATGATATTGTTCCCGTCGCAATCGACACACACCAAAACCATCACCATGAATAATTGAACGGTCGCAAAGGTTGACGTGACACCGTTAATAATCGAGATCAGAGTAAATATCTTGAACCTGTTATCCTGTTAGTGTTGTGCTATCAGGACGTAAAAGCATTGGAGTGTGTTGTAAACAGTGTAAACAGCATTGTTTCGTGTGTGTGTGTGTGTGTGTGTCTTTCCTCTTTCTTTGGTTAATCAGATCCCTGTGGCCTGTAAGTCGTGCCCTTGTGGTTATGTCTTCATCAGCCGAAAGCTACTCCGAGAGCCGCCTGCTATGGGTAATGCCTTTAAATCTTCACTTCTTTAAAATAAATGCAAGAAATCAAGCACTTCTACACATCATATATTCTTTTCTTTGTTGTGTTTTGTTTCAATGCTGTATATAAAACCCGTAATGAGTCGATGCAGTCGTAAACACCGGCTTAAATACTATATAGATGCTTCCTATTCTTTAAAAGTAATAATTCGATATGTTTTACAATCAAACCTCTAATAATGGATATGAAATGCTTTGTTTTCCTCGTGTGTGTGTGATTAGTATTTGCACCTCAGTGTATTTTAGGAAACATTTATTTGGGAATATTTTGGTCAGAAATGAAATATTTGAAGTGTATGATGTCACTGTAACCCTAAAAGAAGCTCTGAAGTTTGACTTCTTAACGTTATTAAGAAGTAAGAGATGTTTAGAGCCTCCATTTTTAGCATCAACATGCACAAAAAGGAGAAAAATCTGCAGAGCTAAAATTCAGGTGTAGACGCTTTCCTTCACGGCACACAGACCTCGGGCCTACAGCGTGAAGCAGGAAATCAGACAGAAATAACTTGAATGGTTTGATTTTTGGAAATTTCGTGTATCCAATCTATTCCTTTAATCTGTAGTTTAACCTCAATCACTGTTAGAGACATAATGCGTGTTTGTTTGTTGTTGTTTTTTTGGCTGAGCTGTAAAAAGATTAAAAGTACCTAAGTTTAATCCGAATGTGAGGAGAAGTGCTGGTGTTGGTGTTGAGCCTCTCCCACTTTTATGAGCAGTTTTATTCTGCACTGAAATACTTCACAGGAAGTTTACATAATGAATCATTTAAAGTTTCAAATGCTAATAATAGAAAAAAAACCCTTCGTTTGTTCTCAAGATCTGCTGTTACAGAAACCTTTATTAGTCCTGGATCTCAGGAATCTGTCCCTAACTTGGATTTAATTCTATCTAAAAATCGACAAAGGGAAATTTCTTCCTGTTCAGATCCGATTCCGTGTGGGCGTGTCCGATAGCGTAATGATCGACAGCAGTGTCTTCAAAAGCACTTGAAACACGAAACCTGTCGTGGATCTGCTGCCAGTAGCGTGTGTAGGAGTGACGGTGCTTTCACACTCCTCGCTCGCTTTTATTACATCATTCGCACTTTTTATATGACTCATGAACATTGCGCTTGATTAAATGAGGAAATCAGATATGATTGCAGTGTGTGTGACTCGACTGCTGATGAGAGAGCAGGAAAAGAAGTCTGTTTAGTTGCTCTGACTGGGACAAAGGCACAAGTTTCTTCACTTTCAGACACCAACAGCATTGTTCACATTCTCGCTTGCGTGTCTTATATATATCTTGAGGATTAAAAGTGACAAACTCTGATTCTGTACAGGGAAAACTGCCGGCATGACTCGTGTGTCTGAACAACAGAGCTCACTGTACGTTCAGAAAGATCATGACTAAGACTCAAATTCCATCTTCCAGCAGGTTTAAGAAGTTCAAAACCTAGAAAATTAATATCGCATGATGCAGTACTGCGTTAATTTCTGAAGACACGAACAAGCAACACGCCACATGGCCAGCTTGTGTACTTATCGTTAACAGCAAGTAAAAATCAGCTTTAAATCAGATGCCTCGCTCTGATTGGTCGATTGGTTTTCGGTTAGCATGGATGTCACCGCTATGGAATAAAGCTCCGCCCACTTCGAATTACACCGAAGAAAACTACCGAAAAAATTTTCCCCGTAAATAATCAGAAGAATAACGTCCTTTCTTTTGCACTAAATGATAATGTCTCTACAGACGCGGCAGATAAAATGAATACAAGTATGAAATTTTATTAAATTCTGAAAATATTTTGAGTTAATAAAATATATAGACAGCCATCTGTCTCTGCATTTTCTTAAACAAATCTGTTAAGATATTTAGACAGACGTTTTTATTTATTTATTTTTTTTAAAATTTATATAAATCTCTTAAAAGATGAAACGTCTGAGCTTTTAGACCACTTTTAGCTCAAGGGGACATTTTGTTGACATTTTATTTGTGTATTAATATTTCAAACAGACATTTGTGATATAAACGATCATCCTGATGTCATCATTAGTTCTGAGTTTGTTTGTATTTTTGTACTATTTTTGTATCATAATTGTCTTCCTGTTTATTTGAATTCATTTGTTAGTTATTCAAACCTTTTCTTGTGACCGTGACCTTCTTCAAAATGTCCAACACGGGGGGAAAAAGGACAGTTGTAGACTTTTCAGTGTCTATTCAGTGAGTGAATATCGAAATAAACGCTATTTATTATAGAAATGAAAGTATTTTCAAATGACATAAGCAGCCGTTTCACTTGGATGTGAAGTAATTGCAGTCACTTTAATGACGCGTGGCTTCCAAACGACGCATAACAACTCAATTAGACTCTAAATTAAGCAAAATGCTACAGTGCCATGTGATCTAATGAGCAGTTAAACTATATAAATGATGTAAAGGAGCTCATTATTTAAAAAATGATAGTTAAAATAGCAATGTTCACTCCTCCGTTTTATAGTGCAGTGCTAACTGGGTTGATATTTTGCTGTGTGAATTGAACACACGTGCAACGGAGAAGTTTCCTGGTCAGCGGTGTAACTGCGGGATTTCGAGCGTCTCCGCAGTGACTTCTTGCTGAAATTGCTGTTCGCTCCAGTGAGTAACGTCGAGTGGAAAAGGGGGGGGAGGGTGCACTAATTTACTAATTCCTGCCTGAAAAGCGCTCCCTCCCTCCTTCCCTCCATCCCTCTCTCGCTCCCTCCTCCCCTGCTGCACAAAACATTTAGGCCTCACGTCCTGGTCGTCTCGTTACGATTAACTTATTAGCTGATTTAGCCGAGAGGTGATTTTCATAAACGCTTCCGTATAATCGTAATATCTGATTTGAAGTATTCAAAATGGACGACTAAATATAGAGATGACGCACTGCTCTAATATGGGTGTGTGTGTATATATAACATATATATTTTACATGATTGCGCTCTGACCCCAACTTCCTCAGCTGGGATATGCGAAGAAAAGAATTCCACTGTGCTGCAATAATAAAGGCTTCTTCTGATAATAATAATTTTAGAATATGTTTATAAAGCAATATGAGAGGCTTAACCTTAGCTAAGGTTATTTACTGTCTTATTTAAGCATGAACTTCATAAAGTCAGGAAATTCTTCGTTCAGTGTAAAATAAACATCGATGTAATAACGTGGATTACGTCGTGTCCCTGTAAACGAGCTGTTACTATGGAAATGTATAGTTAACATATTAATACCAGTGTGTTAATATAATCCTCTGATTTGCAGCCGTACATCATCGTCAGCTACATAAAAGAAAACCGAATCTGCATGATAGAGAAGAGGAAACACGCGGCTTTATCTGATTGATTTGCATTATTATTTGATCTTCAGTCATTTTTTGATTAGATGCTAATCATGATTAAAAGATTCGTTTATTTTATGCTTTCAAAAGCCAGGATGTTTTATCCTGTGATTAAAAAAAAAATCACAAACAAACAAATACTAGGCTCGTCATCATTACGGTCGTTTGGATCATGATTAATCGTGTACGTAATTAAGACAGAGTTGATGTTGTTTATGCTAGTTTTATAATAGAATTCTGGTGTAGCCTGGTGTAGTGTTCGGGTCAGTCGTTCAACACTTATCGTTTGTACCACATCCCACAGAATAATCGTTATCTTTAGTGAGTTTAATCGCTGTTATTTTCACAGAAGACACAAAACGATACCGAGGAGTAAATAATTAACGGACGCAGCGTTGTTCAGACTGGAGCGCTGCTCTAAACCAGTTATTTATTAAAGGATTAAAGGACGAAGCTGAGAGTAAACGAGTCCAAGTCAGTGTTAAGTATAAACTCGAAACATATATTAGGGCCATTGTGTTCCCATTTGATATTTTTGGTTGCTCAGATCTGTTTGTCCTGACGGTTCACATTCATAAAAGGAAGTGATGCATGTCTGCTTTTAATGCTGAAACACCGTGCATGCACACAGACTTCAGATTATCAGCTCGCTCGGGTTACTAGTACTTCTGCTTGAATTGATCTCATCCCCCAAATATTAACCGCTTCCCTAATTTCCTCTTCCTGGGAAAAACCCTGATGTTCACATACTTGACACATCAGAACAAATCAGATCATAAACAAATCAGATGCAGGATCACTTAACAAAATCTCTCGGGTCTGATCTGAAAAGAAAAAGGCAGAAAATCAAACCTGGTCTCAAGCCGTTAACGTGAACGGAATGATCTATTGCTTTTCCTATCTGATTAGATTAAACCTAGATGAGAACAATAGGACTGTTATATCAAACAGTTTTCTTTTTTTATTATTATTATTGTCGAATGCAATTAAATAAAAAAAAAAGTAAAGAGAACACGACGTCGCCTTTTCTGATAGACAAAATAACGAAGCTTTAAAATGAGGTTTTAACTGAAGCACTTAAATAAAAGAGAGAGGGAAAACGCATGGATAAAAACACAACAGGAACAAAACAGATGGAAATATAATTAAGTAAAGAGTATAAATTTAATTAAAAAATCAATCCCAGCATTGACAACAAATCTTTATCTTAATATATACAAATTTCCAGTTGAAAAATATTCCAAACCCAATTCCAGGCTTTTCCATTTTACTACAGGTTTGGATGATATTATTATTATTATTATTATTATTATTATTATTATTATTATTATTATTATTATTTCTGATCTACATTTTTTTGTTGCTGTTGATCTGAAATCCATCCTGGCTACCAGATTGGTGACATCTTTGATAAAAAATGCAAAAAATAAAGTATTCTGTATGGATGGATCGATAGATCATTGGTTAAAAATACTATATTTAGATTAATTTAGGGGTCTGACCCACAGTGGAAATGAAACGAGAAGAAGCCCGAGAAACACAAAAACACTTCTTCGTTCTGTATTTGACGTTAAGGAGTTGAGCGTAGCAGCATATTTCTGGCGTTTGACTGTGTAACCGCTGGCTGACGCTCGGCTCGCTGTTATGAGTGGAATGTTAAACACAGGCCTCTTTGTACCGGAGCTTTATACTCCAATCAGCTGCGTAATAAATTCTGCTCTTTATTTCACCAAACACAGTCCAGATTATAGTGAATTGCACTGAAAACCCTTTACAGTAGAAGTTTGACTTCACATGACCTAGTGAAGGCTTTTTTTTAATTTTTTTTTTTTTTTTTTCCTCTCCTCTGCCTGAGAGGAAGTGTGTTCATGGAGTTTTTTTGCTTTGAGTGCTCAGGTTTCAGTGTTAGCTGCTTGTTCTCTAAGCAGGATGGACTATTTATACTGCTCTTACGCTAAGAATAACTGCTCGATTTTCAAATGGGTCAGGATTTTATTTAGGCTGACCGGCTCTCGCTGGGTTTAAACGTGTGAGGATCTTATTCTAATTTAAATCAGATTCAGATATTATTTATATGAGTAAATATCTAATTTACTATTAATTTATTGTTTAATATTTAATTTTTTGGTTTAAGAGTGACATAAATGATTTGTCAAGTTGTATTTCAGCAGGATTTTGGGGGGTGGGGGGGGTGTGTGTGTGATCTCACACTGACAGAAGGCTGTGTTAAGGAAGTAATGAATCAAATGAGGTTGCAGAGCAGAGCAGAGCCGGTCCTGTTAGGGCAGGTTATTGACAAGATCAGGATTCCTGCAGTATTGTGTAGAAACGACAAACTGCAGTGAGACAGGGAGGAGACAAGAAAAAAAACAAAACGAAACTGCCATTGTGATTATCTGCAGGAGAAAATACAGGAGATATAAAAGTGGCAACAGTGCAGCATTAAAATATTTTATTTTATTCATTCATTCATTGTCTACCGCTTAACCCGATCTATTCTCGGGCCACGGGGAGCCTGTGCCTATCTCAGGCGTCATTGGGCATCAAGGCAGGATACACCCTGGACGGAGTGCCAACCCATCGCAGGGCACACACACACTCTCATTCACTCACGCAATCACACACTACGGACAATTTAGAGATGCCAATCAACCTACAATGCATGTCTTTGGACCGGGGAGGAAACCGGAGTACCCGGAGGAAACCCCCGAGGCACGGGGAGAACATGCAAACTCCACACACACGGCGGAGGCGGGAATCAAACCCCCATCCCTGGAGGTGTGAGGCAAACGTGCTAACCACCAAGCCACCATGCCCCCCTATTTTATTTTATAATATTTTTTATTTAAATAAAATAAATAATATATTTAATTTTTTTTTTTTTTAGAAAATTTAATACATAGATAATATTAAAGTGGGGCATACATAAAATATTTTATTTTATAATATTGTTTATAAAAAGCAGTGTGTGTGTGTGTGTGTGTGTGTGTATATGTATGTATATATATATATATATATATATATATATATATATATATATATATATATATATATATATATATATATATATATATATATATATATATAATCTTTTTAATGCCTCAATAAAATCATAAGAATAAACAAAAAATCTAGAATATTTCAGTTCAATTCCATGTCAATTTTAATTCTTATCATTTACTTTGTAAAAATAAAAATACAATATAAGGCATTTAGAATATGAACCTATTAAAAACAAAAAGTTAAAAAAAAGTTCCACCTTTTATTCTAGTAATTTCTTTTTATTATCATTTAATATAAATTAAATAAATAAAATATTTATAATCTGCATTTATTTATTTTTCATTTCCTATTAAATAAGAGAACAAATAAGGTTAGAAATGTAATCTAATGATCTCTCCTGTCTTTTGCTCTGTTTTTTAAGACACATTATTTACTCCTATGAAAGTAGGAGGAGCTAAAATATTATGAGACATACTACATTCTCCCGTTCCCTTGCGTTGTGCCCTTTTTAGTGAGCAAACGTGTAAAACAAAGATGGCGGCTTTTTTTGAATGTGGATTAAAAGTCAGAAACGGAAACTCGTACTAGATAGATGCGATAAGAAAGTGGTTTTGTGAGGAAATGAATAAAAATGAATCTAGAAGCAGAATCTGCAACACGAAAGTGGACAGTAATTAGTTAACAGTAATGTCATGTTATAATGATATAAAAGAAACAATAAATAAACACAAGAAAGCAAAAAGAATGAGAGTCTCTATTGCTGTCCATGTTCATTTTATTGTCTTTTTTAAAATTTTTATTTTCTTATCTGTCAGTATGTATTAAAGCTGCATCTTTTTTTTAATTTTTTATTCCATGTTAATGTGCGTCTGATTTTTATTTCCTCCGATCTCCTGTCAGACAAATCGGACGCGAAGAGAAGACGACCTGAAAGAATAAGAAGAGAGAAGATCAACTTAACGTCCACCAACGACATGGAGAACAGGAGGCGGTCCCGCTCCAACAGCCAATCAGATACCATCCGAAGAGGGCGGGGCCGGCCGAAGACCGTGGGCTTGAAGAAGCAGGAGGAGGAGAAAGGTGAGAGAACTTTTTGATTTTTTTTTTCTCAATAAACGTTCACATTTTTACCTGCTGATTATTGTAGGTCAGGTTTAACGCTTATCTGCACATGCTGGAGTTTTCTTTAGTGAGGAAGAATAACGTCACGTGTGAGATGTACAGGAAAATCGTTTAAATCTCCTGAGCATCACGTTATTAACATGTTATAACAACATGAGGATTTTAGCCAAATGATCCATTTCTGTAACAGACAGACTGTCTCACTCTCTCTTACTGTCTCATTCTCATTCAGTCTGTCTCACCTCCTCTTACTGTCTCACTCTTTTACTGTCTCACTCACATTCAGTCTGTCTCTCTCTCATTAAATCTGTCTTACTCTTTCTTACTGTCTGATTCTCATTCAGTCTGTCCCTCTCTCATTCAGTCTTCCTCACTCTCTCTAACAGTCTCTCTCTCATTCAGTCTGTCTCTCTCATTCAGTCTGTCTCAATCTCTCTTACTGTCTCATTCTCATTCAGTCTGTCCCTCTCTCATTCAGTCTTCCTCACTCTCTCTTACAGTCTCTCTCTCATTCAGTCTGTCTCTCTCATTCAGTCAGTCTCAATCTCTCTTACTGTCTCATTCTCATTGTCTCTCACCTTCTCTTACTGTCTCACTCTCATCCAGTCTGTATCAGTCTCTCTTATTGTCTTTCTCTCTTACTGTCTCATTCTCATTCAGTCTGTCCCTCTCTCATTCAGTCTTCCTCACGCTCTCTTACTGTCTTACTCTCTTACTGTCTCACTCTCATTTAGTCTGTCTTACTCTCTTACTGTCTCACTCACATCCAGTCTGTCTCTCTCTCTTACTGTTTCACACTACTTCAGCCTGTCTCACTCTCTTACTGTCTCACTCTGTCTTCCCATCTCACTCTCATCCAGTCTGACTCACTCTCATTCAGTCTGTCTCTCTCTCATCCAGTCTTCCTCACTCTCTCTTACTGTCTCACTCTCATTCAGTCTGTCTTACTCTCTTACTGTCTCACCCTTTTACTGTCTCACTCTCATTCAGTCTGTCTTACACTCTTACTGTCTCACTCTCATTCAGTCTGTCTCACTCTCATCCAATCTGTTTCACTCTCTCTTACTGTCTCACTCTCATTGAGTGTCTGTTTCACACACTTCCAAACATCATACACTTCCACTCTCTCTCAAGCTCGTTTATTCTCTCTCTCTCTCTCTCTCTCTCTCTCTCTCTCTCTCTCTCGGGAATAGTCTATGGAAGGCATTTCTTTTATTGCGATTATAAACATTTGATTAAAGTTGTAACTCCCTCCATTTTACCCAGTGATCATTTTTTACACACTCTAGTGCTTTATTTCCTCCTCAACATCTTCCTCTTTTACTGCAAACATCTTCCTGAAACCACAGAGACGTAACCGAGTGGTCCGATAACAAAAACACAAATTTTCTTCTTCAGAGCTGCAGAAAATAATATAATATTTTTAATATATTTTTAAAAATAGAAATTCTCTCCTCATCACGTCTGTTTATGGAAAATGTAATCATGATTCATCTAGATTTGTACTTTCATTCATTTCTCGACAAAAAAACACATCATTCTGTCCGTTCTGACTCATTCACGCCGTATTGATCCGTTTCACCTTCTCAGTTTTAAACCTTTTCTTGTTTTATCTACACAAAACGTTATTTTTAGATTTCTTCACTCTGACCTCACCTTCTTGCAATTTGTCTTGCAATTTTTTTCTTCTGATTAGTCATCTGAGCCTTGAACTGAATCTTTTTTTTTTTTTTCTTTAGGGATTCATTTATCTTTATTTGCACTCACACTCTCCAAAGATGTTTCATTAACACAGAATTAAAGTCACATTTTGGGGACACGTGGGGGGGCGGGGCTAAGTTTGCCATCAGATAAGCGACAAAGATTTGGACCATCCACGTTTTATAAGATGATGTGCTGTAACCTTGCTACTTTTAGCATGATACCTAGCTAGCTTATTTACCTTGTTTATTGTTAGTGATCAGTTATCATGACACAGACAAAAAATAAGCAAGAAAACAACTTTGGTACTTAAATAACTCTCGAGTCTAATCTGTGCTAGTTTTGTAGCGGTTAGCTAGCCGTATAGCTAAGTTAACTAATGCTAACTAATATATTAGCCCATGAGTGATGACTTGACATGATGAGGGGACATGTGTGCGTTTCTAATTTGCATATTCATGAATCTTTATAGAGTCTGGCGGCTTTAATGGCGGTGAAGGTGGAGAGATGTCTCTCTGAAATTAAAAACGAATTAAATCGTTGATTATTCTACATAATGATTTGTATATTCATGAAGATTAAAAAAAAATAAGCCTCAGTGATTAATTTATAGTTTTATTATGATTTATTTTCTTTTAGTGTTTGATGTTAGAAATTTATAGTGCTGATTTTTTTAATGTATTATTTTTAATCACAGTCATTTTCACAATATTTAATTAATTTAATTTAACTAATAAAGGTGCTTTTAGGAGAAAGTGTAAAAAAAAAAAAAAGAGCATGGAATTATATAAAAATGATTTTTCTCAATATTAGCAGGCTTCAGATACAAAAACAAACAACCAAAAAAGACGATTGTTTGCCGTCTCATGTTTATCGTTTAATATCATTTTATAATTAATATAAAATAATATACATTAATGATAATTAGTGTTAAATAATATAATTAAAATTAAACAATTATAAATAATTAACATAATGTATTTTTTCCTCATAGAATATAGAAATAGAAAGAAGTAATAGTGTAATTAGATATAATTGTAATTTTTCCACGGTTTCTTGTTGTTGTTGTTGTTGTTGTTGTTGTTGTTGTTGTTACACTGACGTTGTCGTCTTGCATGTTTTCCAGAAAAACAGGAGCGGGAGGTTGATATTTACGCAAACTTGTCGGACGAGAAGGCTTTCGTGTTCTCCGTGGCCTTAGCCGAGATCAACCGTAAGATCCTGGGCCAGAGACTGATCCTGTAAGGGGGTGGAGCTACACATGATTGACAGGTGAAAGTGCAGGACTGGTGTTGCGCGGTTCTCAGGGTGACGCACGTATCCGTGAGGAAAGCGTGAGGTCGGGACTGATGAGCGTTTGGCTCGAGCGTCTGGCTAATGGCTCGTGGAGTCACGCAAAGACCGCGGGATGGCGACCGTGACCGTGACGCTTCTTTTAAATATTGTAAACATGGACATGTAGGAATCTTCTCTATTTATCTTTAAACAGATTTTATGGAATGTATTAAAGAAGGAGTGCTTTTTTTTTTTTCTTTTTTTTTTTATCCGACTCGTAACGTGTGCACATGAACTCGATGCTCACGTTCTCATTCACATCACACCTTTTTATTTTTTGCTATTTTTTAAAAAAGTTTTTTTAGTCATGATGAAATGAAATATAATGTTTTAAGGTATTAAAGGAATATTTAGGCCAAAAATATATATTTACACAATTCAATATAGCTAAGACTTGTTTAAATTTGATAAGCGTTTGAAGTTTGCTTCTTGTACTTCAGAAGCTAACAGTTAAGGAAGGGTTTTAGCTAGCGGTTTAGCTTTATGCTCACATTAAACACATCAGTGCTATTTTTTACATCAGCATGACAGAAAATATCCATATTTTATATATATATATATAAAAACAAAATATTTTAACTGTATTATTCCCAACCATCAATCGTTGGCCACTCCCGCTGCTTGCAAATGGTTTAAATATACGGTTGCACAATGCTAAACTGGAGGCTAAATGCTTTCCTTTTGATAAAGAAGCATTAAAGATGCAAATTTCACACACCAAACATGGCTCAGCTATTGTATTATTTTTTTATTTGCTGAGCTTTTATTTTTACTTTGAAATGCAGCAAATGTGA
>JAUCMX010000026.1:16572993-16605493 GCA_033459395.1 Hemibagrus guttatus | reverse complement strand
AGCTTGCTGAGAGCACGTTATGGTGATTATTTAACTTAGAACTGGGTGAGGAGAGGAGCGAGGGAGGAAGTTTTTGGTCGGATTTGCATGGACAGGTCGTTGCAGGTACTTCAATCAGAATAATATCTCTAAATAGTACAAAGTGTGGTGTCTGGTTGGAGGAGAAAACATTTCTAGATGGTTTTTTTTCCATTATAAATGACTATTATTAAAATATATATTTTGACCCTTTGTATTATTTGTGATGATTTGTGAACCTTCTGCACTTCACTCTGTATGGTATAAACTATATATCCAAAAGTATGTCCACCCCTCATCATCACACCCCTATGCTGTAGTGTTACATTTCAGGCCCAAACCCTGCTCCAGCATTTTACATTTTGTTTTATTTATATTTAAATACTTTTATTAAATCATTTCTACATTTTCTACCAGCTTGTTGATGATTCAGTTTTCTCTGAATGGTTTTTAAATGAAATAGAAGTTTAGCACTGTTAGATGTTTTAGAATCTTTCTTTCTTTCTTTTTTCTTTCTTTCTGCCATGCACATAAACATTATTAGCTACACGGCCAAAAGTATGCGCACCCTGACCATCTCACCCATCTGTGTTTCTTCCTCAATCCACTGTTTCCACAAACTGTAAAGCACACAGTTGTAGTGAATGTCTCTGTGTGCCGTAGTGTTCCAGTTTCTCTGCAACTACAAACCCTGTTCCAGCATGACAATGTCCCTGTGCACAAAGCCCCTGAGCTCCGTGAAGGTTGGAGTGGAAGAACTCGGACTCAACCCCTCTGACTGAACACCTTTGGGATGAACTGGAACTGGAGTCTCCTCAACATTCCAACATCAGAGTCTGATCTCACTAATGATCTTGTAGCTGAAAAAATCAACGCAAATATACACAGCCACCGTGAAGCAAAGAGCGGAGAATAATTCTGGAATGAAATGCTCAACAAGAAAATATGAGCGTTATGGTCAGCAAACCTTTTGCCAAGATTTTGTGTAGTAAGTGGTCAGGGTCATAGAATATCTGGAGTTTATCCCAGGAACACTCAGTGTGATATTTTCAAGGTAATAAAGGGATATTTAGGCCAAAAATATCTATATTTAAGAAATTCAATATAGCTAAGGCTTTTTTCAATTTGATAAGACTCAAAAGTTTGCTTCTTGAAACAGTTATGGGAAGGTTCGAGCTATAGGTTTAGCATCTTGCTCACATTAAGCACATCATTTAGTTTATCAGTGCTTTTTTATTTTCTTTTTTTTACATAAGCATGACGTACAATATCCATTTTACATATATAAAAACAAATTTGAACTGTATTATTCCCAACCCTCAATAGTTGGCCACGCCCTCTGCTTGCAAATGGTTTAATTGCTTGCTATGGTGTTCAGTGTAAGGCAGGAATACACCCTGGATGAGAAATATTCAGACAGTCATAATAAGCAAACGTACGAAACTCAACACTGGCAGGAAACTGAGCCCAGGATCAAAGTGAAGACCCTGGAGATGTGAGGCACTCAGTACTCAGCACTCAGTGTACTAATGAGTGAAATAATAAATACACAAATCCAGTCTATAATTCCACTTATTTGCTTACAATGCATAAGTTCTATTGTGTAAAAAGATGTTTACAGAGGAAAAAAGCAGACGTTAACAGGGGAATACAGGAATAAAGTGTGCATTTGCATTTCAAATAATAACCTGTATTCTATCAAACAGTCACAATAAAAGTAAGATCATCTCTGCTATTATATGAAACCACAGACTCGGTGAGGGTTGAAATGGGGATTTTCCCACATGACTCAAGTGGTGTGTGTGTGTGTGTGTGTGTGCTTTTATTTCTTTGTGTTCCCACAAGGGAAGGAATTTCTGACAGTTTTGACCTTGTGAAGACATTTGGCTGGTCCCCATAAAAACATTAAACAAAAGAACCATGTGTTTTTCCTTTAAGTTGCTAAGATTATGGTTAGAATATGATGTCGGTGTAGATTAGCATTGATTAATAATTATAATAAAGAAAACACAGTCCTCACAAAGGTAGCAAGACAAAAGTGTGTGTTTGAGCATGGTTATTTGCATACTGCTGTCACATCCATCAAAACACAGCAGGAGCTTATAGACGGCCGTTACGCCGTTTTCGATCTTTAACCCTCCTATTCTGCTTCAGTCACATTTAAAGAGTTCTGCAATGCTAGCATTTTTATACAGCATGTACGAAACTATCTGCTTAGCTGAACCCTCTGATAAAAGATCATCTTTTTTTTTTTTTTTTTAATAATATGGAGATTATCTACGCTTAAAATATCAGCAGGAAATAAAAGTGTGTTAAAAATGCCTTGATTGCCAATTTGAGCCAAACAAAAGAGATGATTTTATGTGCATCCGGCTCACAGCGTTGCTCGCTATCAGTAAAAGCCCTGAGCTTTGGAAGAGACTTCATTTTCATCAGTATGTTAATATTTCTCATCATTGAGATAAATAATGCATAGCTTTGGCTATACAACGTTTTTTGCTATACAACTTGATGATGCACTGGGAAATAGGATAAAAAATAAGCATCCGCATCATACATTAATCTTAATAACCTTAAACCTGACTCTGTGAGAGGATGACGTAATGTGCTTTAGAATGTGTACATTCTAGCAGGAAATGCTCTGATTTATATTCATGGATTTGCTCCGGAGCATCATCTGTATGAATAATATACACTCTCCTGCTCGGTGCCCTGGGGATTGGGAGGACACACACACACACACACACACACACACACACACACACACACACACACACACACACACACACACGCAGTGTCAGACAATAAATCAACCTGATTTAATTAAAACTAAGGTCACACAATCATTCTCAGTGATGAAAACTATATTTTTATGTGTTTTTCACTCAAACTGAATTCACACATCAACACCATTGTCTTTTAACAAGAGCTAACAAGAGCTGACAGAAATTCCGAGGGTTTTTTTTAGGTAATATTTATAATATTTTATAATGTACCCTGCTAATGCTAACCAGCTGGCTAATAAGAGCTAAGCTGACAAGATTTCTGACTAAATTTTAAGTCATATTTCCGGAGGTTTGAATGCACTACTGCAGATGATGGCTAGCCGGCTAGTATAACTAACCTGACAGGATTATATTAGAAAAAACACCATCATAAATGTACTTAGCTGTACGTAGCTGTGACCTATAAATGTGTGCTTATTAAAAGACCATTAATATACAGCTATGAAAAAACAGTCCAGATAAATAATGAAAATTTAACAGATTTTTAGAAACACATCGCTCAATGATTGTCTATTTTTTGGAACCTAGGACATTGTGTACATTTGATATTTATTTTCTCCCCCAAAACTATTCCTTTAATAAGTAAGGTATTTATAAATTGTACCCACAAAACTATTTTTATAGTCAGGTATGTGTTTATTTCTTTACCATTTTATATATCTTTCGGAATTTCTGAGCCGTGTTCGTGTTTGATACACAATATTGCCAAAGGTTTTGGGACACCCCTCCAAATCATTGAATTCAGGTGTTATTTTTCAGAGGTTGGTCTCGCCCCCTTAGTTTCAGTGAAAGGAACTCTTAACGCTTCAGAATACCAAGACATTTTGGACAATTTCATGCTCCAGAGTCAGGCCTTCTCGTCCAACATCAGTGCCTGACCTCACAAATGCGTTTCTAGAGAGGAATGTTCAAAAATTCCCATAAACACACTCCTAAACTTAGTGGAAAAGCTTCCCAGAAGAGTTGATATAACTTGTTATAACTGCAAAGGGCAGGACAACTCCATATTACATTCATGTGCATGTAAAGGAAGATGTCCCAGTTTTGGCCTGTCTCACAGTCTCTGCTCTAATTCATCCCAAAGGTGTTCTATGGGGTTGAGGTCAGGACTCTGTGCAGGCCAGTCAAGTTCCTCCACACCAAACTCGCTCATCCATGTCTTTATGGAGCTTGCTTTGGTCACTGGTGTGCAGTCATGTTGGAACAGGAAGGGGTCATCCCCAAACTGTTCCCACAAAGTTGGGAGCATGAAATTGTCCAAAATGTCTTGGTATGCTGAAGCATTAAGAGTTCCTTTCACTGGAACTAAGGGGCCGAGCCCAACCCCTGAAACACAACACCTGAACTCAATGATTTGGAGGGGTGTCCCAAAACTTTTGGCAAGGTTTATAGTGTATCTGCTTCACTCACAGCCTGTTGTTTATTCAGCCACTAGATGGCAGCCAAATACTAAAATCTATCTCTGGAACTTTATACACAGAGATGTTTTTTATGAAACCACAACATGAAGTTTTGCGTCTGAAGCTGACCCGGAAAAGAGCATAGCAGGCTATGATTTAATCATGTTTTATACACGTGAATAATTCACTTTCCTGTGTAGAATAGTTCTGTGAATCGGTATAATTGAACGAATCTTTTAAGTGAATGAATCATTCTCGTTCACTTCATGATTTTTGTCACTTTAATCTCACCCGTTGTGAAACACGCTGGCAATTTGTTCCTACTTTTTTTTTTTTTTCATTTAAAAAAAAAAAAAGACTTCAGTAGAGAGAATTCAACGAATATCCTCCTAACATTGAGTCTGAACGAGATCGGTAGACCTACTGAATCAGAAAGAACCGGTACAGATCTATATAACGATATATGCATGTCGTTTGTTCAATTCAGTTCAGTTCAATGTATTTGTATAGCGCTTTTAACAATGGACAATGTCTCAAAGCAGCTTTAAAGAACTACAGAAACATAGAAAAAAAAGTTTAAAGTTAAGTTACTATTTTATCCCTAATGAGAAGCCTGTGGTGATGGTGGTGAGGAAAAACTCCCTGAGATGATATGAGGAAGAAACCTCGAGAGGAACCAGGCTCAGAAGGGAACCTCATCCTCATTCGGGTGACACTGGACAATAAATAATGTAAATATAAATAATGTCCTTTCTGCAACAGCAACCAAGAGCTCTTGAGGAACTGATAGGTCAGTGTACTTTCTGAGTTCATTATAGACTTAGCATTAATTCCTTCCTGCTGAAAGCTGACAGATGCAACGGCAGTTCAGGGACGTCTCCAAGTGGTTCTGTCCACAGCAGTCCACTGGGTCACAGACTGTCCACGCAGATCTATCCGCAGCAGCAGTGAGCACCACCAAGCCACAAGACTCCAACCAGGGCTATAGCATCTGGATGGATCAGGCAGGTCCAGAAAGAAGAAGTGGTCACACTGGGAACACTGGGAGCTCAGGAGTGGGCCGTATAGCTCAACAGAGAAAGATAGATAGATAGAGAGAAAGAGAGAGCGAGAGAGAGAGAGAGATATTAAGTATGCTTGTGATCATGTGATGTTTAAAGACATTATGTGTAAAGTGCAGGCAGGGACTTCGTCAAGACTAGCTATGACATCATAACTGAAAGGGAGAGCCAGAAGGTCACAGACATGAAGGCTTCCTGGGACATAAAGCATCCAACCACTTCACAGTCAGTGACCTGAGCGATTTGCGAGGGTGGTAAGGTGACAGCATCCAGTACACCAAACACTCTATGGCCATGAACCTTCCAGATCTGCTCCTTTACAAGAAAAACTATACACTGAAAGCTTGACTAAATAAATGTGTCTTCAGTATGGACTTAACCGGTTTGTTCGGTTTGCCGCCCACCTTTCAACAAAGAGGAGAAAGAGGGTGGAACAGTCGGTCTGAAAAGTGTGTAGCTCTGAGACAAAGCCTCATCTGTTGTTGTTGTTATTGTGTTATAGCATCCTCCACTATACTCTATATACTATTCAAATTGTTGAAAAATGTAAAATTATTTCATACACCTATTGCAAATGTGTTAATTTTTTTTAAATTACATTCGTATCCTCCTTCGGGACCGCTCTCTAAAAACTAGCCTGCACTGACTACCATGTATTTCTTGAATAAGTAAATAAATATATAAATAATCGGATTGGATATGAATGACAATTTTAATTAATCATATGTTAAAACTTGGCAGTTTTAAATGTACGTATTATGAAATAATATGAATAATTATTCATTACTATGAATAAACCAATGACTTGCTTTTGGCTGCTCCCTGTTCGGGGTCACCACAGCGGACCAACTGGTCCGCACAACAACTTGGCAAATGTTTTACGCCGGATGCCCTTCCTGACGCAATCCTCCCATTTTTCCGGGCTTGGGACCAGTACTGCATCCAGTGGCTGGGGTTGAGGCATTGGCTGGGAATCGAGCCCGGGCCTTCCGCAGGATAGGCGAGAAACCTACCACTGAGCCACCAATGCCCCGAATAAACCAATGACTAATTATATAAAAAAGAAACGATGCTCACGTAATGATGTAATTACATGGAACGAATCTTTTTACTGAACATAAAAGATTCGACTCACTGGGATTACCGCTGCTAATGTAAACCATTAAAACCTGATCGTAAATTATGCAGGAAAGGTTTCGACATCCAGTGCCACAACGCAATATTGAGCATGTGTTGTTTGGGCTCATGTTTTTTTATTGCTTACTGATTTTTGCTCATCGTTGGCGCACAGCCACATAAACAGTCACTCAGCAGGAGCTGCGAGAGAGAACGAGTCACTGAAATCCACCTCACTTTCAGAGAAATCACTCATGGCAGATTTCTGTGGCCTGGCACACTCGATGTACCACCTGCAACGTCAGGAACAACAGACCGTCAGAAAACACACTATGTCCCAGAACACACACACACATTTAATTATTCGTCTGTTAACAATTTAGAACAAACCGCAGTGTTTACCGTGGCACCCTGAACAATAATACACCCACACACACAAACCTTACATGAGCAACAGTGTCTCCAAGCTACCTTTTCTATCAAACACAAACAGCTGGCAACTTTCCATCCTTCTGCTTATCTCCAGGCAAATATCATCTCTTAGACATCGAAGGTGCAATTGCAGCAAGAGAGACTGCAAATGCTCCTCTCTGAGCAACATTATCCATTATTTAACAATTTGATGTTCTTTCTCCACCAATTTAGCACCAACAGAACCTACTTTAGCTCTCAGTACACACACACACACAGTACACCTCTGCGTTATTGTTTTATATCTTTAGCATCTTCAGCCGTAATAAGAACTCTAATGGATCATTTCTCTACTACGAGCCACTCTGTAATACAGATCATTATGCAATCATGTGACAGAATAGCTCCCTGTTGTCCGTCTTCCCTAAAACGCTGTTAAGTGAATCGTGCAGAGATGTCACAGCGGGTTCTACACCTGGGATTCAAACTGCAGCACCAATTATGTCTGATTTGTGTCAAACAGTCTTAAAGAACCTGTCAGCAATTTTTTTAGGCCAATTCATCCATGCAAATCTGGAAGCCTCTGACGTTCAACCCATCAGGACAAGGAGGCGTCATTAAACAACTGTCAATCATGTGGATTTAGAAAGCGCCAACTTCTGCTATTCTACACTAGACTACATAGACCTTAAATCTGCTTCTTAAAGGGTTCTTCAGTTTCCTAAAACCAGTTTATCTTCAGCTCTTAAGTTTATTTGGTTGGAAGAACGTTAAAGCTCTGTGTGTATACTACTTTTTTTTGTTAGCTAAAAGGATATATCTACACAGGGCGCCATGTACACACACATACACACACACACACACACACACACTTATTGCATTTATAAATTACTGTAGTAAAGTTTCCCAAATAAATGTAAAGTTTCCCGCACTGGCACAGCGCCAGGGTTTCGGCTCAGGTTACTGTCTTTGTGGAGTTTTGCATCTCCTTGTGCCCATGTTGGATTCCTCCATGTCCTCTGGCTGGACTGGCTTTACTTAATTGCCTCAGTGTGAATGAGTGTGTGAGTGATTTGATCAAACTGTGCTCTCATCCCAGCCTGGGCGTGTCCCTGTGCTCGTGCTTCCTGGGATAGACTCCGGATCCACCGCAACCTTGACCAGGATGAAGTGCTTACTGAAGATTAATGAAGAAGAAGGAGAAGAAGAAGAAGAAGAAGAAGAAGAAAAGGAATTCAGTGTTAGTCAGAAGCTCATCTCTGATGACTGGGTCTGTGCCGTTATCTGGTATGTGAGTTTGACGCATCACATTTCACAGCTTGTTGACCATCATCCCAAAATAATACCTTCACTTCAGTCCAAGCTTTAATAACGAAGGAAATCTGAAAGTGTTCCAGTTTTATGGATGTACAATTAGAAAACACTGTGTCGAACCCGGGTCAGATCTGATGCCTCTACAATGCAGTGTTACTGACACACTATGAGACAAACCTGCGAGAAACACGTACGGTCACTTTATCCTCACTCCAGAGTCTTATCTGTCTAGTTCTCTGACCAGCGGGACAGCACTTGGACCTTTTCTAAGGACAGTTCCGATGTATTAAAACAAATCCATACCCCGTTAACAAAATAAGACCCTGACATTTCCAGCATACTGTACTAATCTCAGGCAGCTGTTATCTCTGTACAGGAAGTGCTCTGGGCCCGGTGCCGCATCAGAGAGGCTCTGGTATCAGGAGGGGTGCAAACATAGACAAAAGGGAAAGGGGCAACAAAGACAGAACTCCTTTAGGGGTTTTAAAGATCGATGCCCCTCCGAGAGCTTAGATTTAACTAATGCTGCTGTTGTGAGGACAGCAAGGACATGAAGACATGGGGACGTCGCTGTACAAATCTCTGCTCCTCAGCACCGGCGGGTTCAGCGTGTCCGACTACATCCGCAAGTTCACGGTAACTACACGCAGTCTTTCCCTTTTTTAACACGATTTGCATGACACATGAGGCACGATGCCATCCAGCACACAGTGTGCCTTGCGCAGATGGAGCCTTTCCGCACCAGATAATGACAGAGCTTTAGAAGAGCGCATTTGCTTATTTCGCCGAATTCAGGTCCGCCGTCCGGTGCGACAGTGACGTAACCATTAAAGCTGAACATCCCTAAAAAGAGTTCACATATATGCAAAAAATGCGGTTTGGGAAACGTCAGGATTTACATTTAAATGAAACAAATGCTAGAGTGGGAATATAATAGAAATCCAACGAAGCTCACTGAGCTGTCATGGAAATGTTCTATTCCAGGCACTTTATTGATATTTTAAAGCCGGAGCTTCGTGTGAATGTTGCTGCAAGGCAGAAGATTAAGATCTCCAGACTCATGCCTTTGCTTTAACTTCCATTTAAAGTATTATCATGAGTCTGTTTCTTTGTTTTGCCTTTTGAAACTCCTAAACTATGAATCATCCTCAAACGTAAATATATAAATATATATATATATATATTATATATATATATATATATATATATATATATATATATATATATATATCCATGTGGATGAGTAAATCTGCGTTTAGGAGCACGACCTTGCGATGAACAAGCGACTTGTTGCTATTTGGGTGTTCAGGAAAATGATTCATAGTTACTGGATTTATTTTCTTACTCAACCTAAGAAAAGGGAAGACCATCGTGATAACCCGGGGGAAAATACTTCTAAAGAAGCTCAGGAGTGTAAGCTGTGCTGCCGTGTCCTGCCATGTCACGCTTCCCAGGATGGAGAGAAATCCCCTGTAAACAGAGACAGCAGTATAAAGCCTCACCACAGATAGGTCAAGGCTAAACGTTGCTAAGAACAAACAGCAGAACTTCGTCTGTGTCGTCCGAGTCGTCCTGCACTACGGAAAATCCACCTCAGCATGTCCATTACAGCAATGTCTGGAGTGCAAATAGCTCTAACAGGATATTAACTTACACACCGGTTATTTGTACGCTTGATCATAATGCATTCATGAGATTCTGCACACGACTGACCTTTTGCATAATGCATGAATGTGACGCATTCTCACTGCTGGATCTTTGTTTATTGTAGAAATATTTTGTTTACAGTGGATACCACATTCATGCTCATTAGTGCTGAATTAGCTTCACTTCTTCACTTACGTTTTTGCCACAGCAGGCTTTACTGAGAGCGCTGAGTTCTTTGTTAGGTGGCTCTGCACTCTTTAAGTGTTCACGGGGCTACGTAAAACCTTCATAACCCCTTTCCTGCATGGTTTTAATGAAGTTGACATAACACCTGAGTCAGGTGACATAGACTTTTGTTGGCATAAGGTTGTGTCGCGTAAACTTTTGACAATGAATTTGTGAATAAGACTATACATATTCTGGTTTATGTCAATTATCATGAAAGGCTTATGCAGGGGTTATGTAGGGCTAATGTAGAGCTATGAACATAAGTCAAATAGCCATGGAAAACGTCAATAAGGCTATTAATGTTTATTCAGAATGATTTCAGTTGTCAAAGACTGTTTACGTAATGCTTATGTAGGCTTAAGTAGTCCCATGTACAAATGAAGAAGCCTTTATAAAAGAAGCTGTCAATAAGGCTATATATGTTTATTCTGGATTATCATGAAGAGCATGTATAGGGCTTATGTAAACCTATGAACACTATCCCTTATGATTACATGTTTAAAATGTAATGTATCGTCAAGCACCATGTTAAAAGTGCAGTATTTTGCAGAGTTTTGTGATTCCACCTGTCGTCTGGCAGCTTTATAGTTTTACAGCTTCAAAAGTCAACATGATCAAAGGTCAGTTCAATTGTTTTGTCTCTTTCCCTCCAGCCGAATGTGTTCCACTGACCCCAAAGTGTCACATCAAGGTCCTGAGTCTCTGTCGTATCGCGCCAGCTAGCTCGGGTCATAGCAACGTCATTCTTTCCTTTGATCCATCAGGGTTCATGTTAGGAAAACATTTTTATTAACATTAACATTAACGTTGCTAGGTTTTTATCAACATTTTAAAAACATCATGAATGCTCTTATTCCCACATATGAAGTTTTCTGGAGCAGGATTATTATTTTCTCTTGAAATCTGCTCACATTTTACTGATAACATTCTCCTCTTGCTGGGGAATTCAAGTGGGGAAGTCCATTCAGTGTTAGGAAGGATATTTGTATTCATTTTTTGGCTACTTAAACCATTTTAATGGTTAAACTCATTTCTTTGGCTGGAATGAATAGATGTTGGCGCTTCTTTCTCCTATTCATAGTCTCCTTCATCACATGTAAAAGTGTGGACAGCCACAGCTGAGGTGAGGAAATATCCATTTATGAGCCGACTCGCTGCCAGCCCTGTATTCTCCACGCTCCCACACACTCTGGCTCGCTAACACACCCGTGCGTACAACGTGCGAACTGGGAAATTGAGTTAACACCAACTGGTAATGATGAATTCCAGCTAATATAAATGCTCTCTGTGGAAAGGTCTTGATGGAGCCACATTCCAGCGACAGAAAGCAAAGCACACAGCTGGTACCTTTCCACTGCTGGTTCATTACATAACACGCATCTATAGAGTACGCTCGGGATCTGGCTCCAGTACAGGATGGAAAACCGTATTCTCACTGGGGAAGGATTTATAACTAAAGCCCACTCGTGTACATGTGAGACATGAGTGTGTACAAAAGGCTTATTAACTCCCTGCACTGTTGTATGTATGCGATGCTTTAAATGCAGTGGGTGTGACAGTGTTATGATTCCATACAGTCTGGAGGCAGATCCTGAACTATTGCTGTTATTTATGTACTTTCCATGTTGTGAAATCCTCCTGGACGTTTCACAGTGTTATAACGGACACAAGGTATTGAAAGAACGTTCCGGATTTATTATTTTTTTCAAGCAAAGCTAATAATCAAATGACTTTGTACATGGAAACACAGCCAGCATCTGATTTTACAATACATACCTTATCACGGTGTTCAGGATCAGATTTATTTATTTATTTATTTTGAGTTTTGGTCTTGGCCTGGTTTTGTCATGAAGACCTGGCAACCTTGCAAACTAGCTAGCAACAGCACACAGTGAAGGTTAAACATGTACACAAGAAGCAACTCTTGCGCAACTGTCTTATTATGTATAGATGGGATAACAAATCTGATTGATAAAAGCTCCATCCTTTTCAACCAGAAGGCTGAATAATCTCTTAGATTCTTGATAACGGCTAATCGTAGCATTGTCAGAAACTTCAGTCTCATGATTCCTGATCACAAACACGAAACCTTAAACAACTATGCTGTGCAGGAACATACATATGTACATATTGCATACGGTTTCTGTGTGCTTTATTGAACAAAACAAAACAACCAGAAACTGTTTGATTGTGCAATAATGTTCCGCCTGTACTGTAATGCGAATGCTGGTTCTGGTGTCAGTTGTTTTGTTTTTTTCTTTCTCAAGCAATGTTTTCCTGGCAGGAGGCAGCAGGATTGAATTCTTTGTTCAAACAGGGAACACATCTTACATTCCAGTTCACGATTAATCTTCATACCAGTGTCCAGGGGGTTTATTTTTACAAGAAGTGTCAACCCAAAGTCAAGGCACGATCCAACTACAGAACACAAAGCATTAAACGGATTTGGAGCGGTCCATGTTTAAGCGAAGAGGACGCTGCTATTCCAATACAGAAAACCTTATTCAGTCTATCTTTGCATTTTCTGACTTTTTGGCTGTTTGTAGAAGGTCATTCCCCGCATGTATGCTTGTCAACAGCATCTGTCGTGTTGAATTTAAATGTTTTGATGACGTCAGGGGACTGCTGGAACTTTGGCAGCTCTAGGCCCTATATAAAAGCGCTCGAACAGAGCGAGCCCCATAGAGTGGAGCAGAAAAGGGGGAGGGAAAAATCTAAGTGTTGTGATAAGATACCGGAATGGAGGTGTTTATTTAAGTGGTGTCATGTCTCTGTCACGTACCGACACCATTCTGGACGAGCTGCGCTTTCTGTTTTGGTTGGAGGCACAGCGACACCTCAGAGAAGCCTTAAGAGGAGTAAGGATAGGAGGAACCGAAATAGCTTTTCTGATAACTTTTGGTCAGTGTGACCCAAGGCTTCTTTCTCTTGCCTTTTCTCTTGCCCCTCAGCTGCTACACTGACCGCGTTTCACTCCAATCATGAGTAAACCGGTGACTCTGGCCACCTGCATTGCCAAGATGTATGAAGGTGCCAAGCTGGACAACTCTGGAGCTGCATCTGGAACACCAAAGAAGACCAATTCGACTCTTCAGGGCAGTCTGGGTCACATTGAAGAGAAGATAAACCTCCTGGAAGGAAGAGTTGAGCAGATCACAAACACACAGAGTTTAATGCTTCAGAAATTAGAGGCAGTGTGTAAAGGAATGGGTGTGTTGGAGAACAACTTTGTGCAACTCAGACAAGACAATGCTGTAGGACAATCTTCTGTAAAAGTTCCTCTTAGAGAACGAGGCGTGAACGACTCAGCCGTGATCGCCGAGGTCAGATCCCTGTGTGGAGAAACGGTGGCGCTGTTGATGAGCCTGAAACAAGAAGGCCAGCTGCAGAGGAAGAAAATCGAGGGAATCGAAGGTTCAGTGTCCACCCTGGGTAAAGTGCTGGGGTATGTGGGCGAAGCTTTTCGCAGCTCAAAGATAGTGGAGTTTATTCTCAGTGGTGTCGTGCCTTGGAGGAAGCAAGGCCTTCTGGAAACAACTGAGGATGAGGTTAGTGAGTTTCAGGGTATCTTGAGGGTTTTTCTGGGGTGTACAGCCTGCAAGTTCATGCAGCATTGAGTCATTCCTGCTTTGTTGTCCCAGTATTCTTCTCTGTACACAGCATGTGAAAAATTATACTTTTTTAATGATATCTTGCTGTCTAAAGCTAGTACATCTAATTCATGGCCTGGGCTTTATTCTTGAGATTTGGTTCCACTGGAACATGTTTCCCAGGTCACTGCTGTGTCACACAGAGAAGCTTCAGGTTTCATATGCCATTGCACTGGATGTGTTGTTTGAGGACACTTGACCTGGGGTCCGACGATTCTCCACCCACGAATCCGAATAAAAACCATCAGTCCATTCAGTTGTACCATTATCTTTCCAGTCTGTATAAAAAAAAATTGTTATACCACTACGACTAAATCCCTTCTGACACAAGCTAAAGGAAATGATTTGTTTGAATCTCGATCGTGATTGGTCAGTTATATATATGTATACATATATATAGTCATTTTATATATAGGCGTTATCGTTTGTATCAACAGCTCAGGGATGTGTGCAGCAGACGAGCCACATATTTTAATGTGTATAATCATTGATGTGATGTTTTCTAACATGATTAACATTCATGGAAGGAGTCTCCAGTGTCAGTGTTTCATAAGAGTTGGATATAAAGCTTTAACTCTTCCAGACATATGCTACTTTGTGATTTTGCAATAACTAGCCTTATTAATTCAAGTAAAAGTAAAGGAAAGACTGTTTGTAGCTGCTATAACGTAACTGAGAATAGGAGTTCACTTGTTTTACAGATGTTTCATTATTTCTGCTTCATCACACCACTCTTGTTGATTATTTCCCTAAAACAGCTTGACACAGGGGTTTTATTCCTTTATGCACGTAATGAATTATCTGATGTACTTAATCAACACGTAACTGAACTAAACAAGAAAGTTTTTTGCTGTTGCCGATTTTAACAGTTAACGATGCCACAACGAGTACACGTGCGTTAGTTTTTAAAAGATTCCCCAGTTCCTCGCCACACACTGATCTAATTACTCCATGCATATTCCACTTCCTCTCGGTTTGATCTTGGCGAAAGAACAGGAAAGGGCTTCACTCTAATTGCCTGGTGTGTGGTCATATAGCGTAACCGTATTGCTAAGGGGAGTGTGTGACAAGGCCAGCCTATAAACACTCGGGGGAAAAATTATGTCGGAATGTGACTGGGAATTGTGACAGCGCATAATTTGTTGCTCAGTCTCAGTCCAATCTGTGCTTTAGAAAGAAAAAAGGAAAGAAAAAAAAAGAAGGAACACTCTCTATATAACCAATTAGTGAATTTTCCCTGCAGAACCTTCTAGTCATGTAGGCACTCATATCAACTATATACTGTTTATGTATATATTGATTTTTCATCTCTGATGTCAGGAGATCGAGACTAGAGAACAGATCATTTTAAACAAACATCTCCAGAGTCATTTTTATTTGAATGATGCCAGAAAAGAGATGAAGAGCCTTCCTCATATAATGCATTTTTATATGTCTTTTTCTAAGGGGGGAAAAAAATGCAAAAATCATCACGGCTTAAAATGAGAAGAAACGTAGCAGCAGTAGTTTCTCGCTTCATACAAAATCAATCTGTGACACCTTTACCTTTTCCTCTTTTTTTCCACCAGAAAAATACATCAGACGGCGAAGCCACGAAGGCCAAAAGCTCTCTGTGTCACACAGGAACTCAGGCTCCGGAGGAAATTAATGAGCAACCTGCAGGTAGGAGATGGAGTCTATCACCAAAGTCTGCTGCACTGTCAGCTTTCTCAGAGGCAGAGCTTTATCATCCATCTGGATGGCTTCCATAGGAAAGTTTTTTCATCTGCCAGGAATAGTCCAGGCGTTTTGGGTCGAAAATAAGACGTGGCGATGACGGGATAATGACGAAATTTGCCATTTAAAGATAGAAAGTATTTTGAAGCCAGCGTTTGTTATTCAGTGACGGGGTAAAATATTAGCATCGCCTGTGGAGGGGGAATGTTAAAATAAACGGGAAAATGGACAGCTCTGTTTTACAAAAAGGAACATATGGTTTCCAGTCTTACTTCGGACGATTTAGAAGTGACAAAGACAAAGGTTGAGTAAATTTGACAAAAATTTAGAAATGTAAATGCATGAAATTGCAAAAATCTTTAGCTAATTTGAAACACTGTTCAAATTTTGGTGACAATAATGAAACTAATTTTGTAGGGTGGGTTTAAAAGCGAGTGATTGTATTTAAAGTCTTTGGGTGTTCGATCTTATCCAGAAAGCGCAGGCGAGGGAGAAGGTTTTCACTCCAACCAAACTGAAGCCACACCTGAGTCTACTGGAAGGAAAGAACAACTAATTAAAAAGGTGGAATCAAGTGTAGCTCCTGCTTGATTGGAACGAAAACCCGCACACACACACACACACACACACACACACACACACACACACACACACACAGTGGCCCTTCACAGATAAGATAAGTTTGGACACTTCTGGTCTAGTGGCTTTTGCAAAACCCCATCTGCGATGCTTCAAAGAAAATCTGGCAACCTCTGAAGCATAAGTTGTTGAAATTTTAATAGAAATAATTTTCCCTGTGTAAATATTGGCGAAGATTGTGGAAGTTTGCTAACTCTGAATACGACACTTACTACCTAGTTGTTATTAAACACCTTTTAATTTGCCGTATGTCATCTTGTTTTTTTTGTTTTTTTTAATGAGCAGCATACAGTATATTTTTAAAAATTTTGGATCTCTTTGGACTAACAAATTAACACTTGAAGGGTCATCATCATGACGTTTCCTTGTATTTTATAAGCAGAATTCTGTACAAATGTGCATCCTTCGTGTTCGTTAGCCTTTCACACAGCTCTGTGTGTGTGCGGTGAGTTGCCCAGTGATAGACAGACCGTGCGATAGACAAACCGCGACAGGAAACTTTGCATGCAATGCAGGTCCTCTGAAAGGTTGGAATTTGTCATGTGACACGTGACACCTGGGGTAAAGGAAACTGGATCCAACTGACACACACGAGGAGAGAAAAACTTCACATCAACATGTAAAGGTGCTTTAAGCTCAGCTCCTAAAAAGATCTGCCGGATTCTACAGAGGTTTCACGCCAGCTTGTGGCTCACGTCATGTTGACACTTTTAGAGTCTTCTGAACATCAGAAAAGAGTGACTCAGCAGCAGAGATCATTATATTATCAGTGCAACAAACACAACATTTATTGAACTTAGTGTAAAATATAGATGGATTAATATTCTGAATGATAGAAACCACTAGATTTTTAATTTGTAATGTGTTTCTTGTAATAAGGTACATTTTTATGTGATAAAAGTCATTTTAATGTATTATAATGGCAGATTTAATTAATAATAATAGGGCAATTAACCAATCTTCAGGGGCTTCAAGAATGTTAATTAAAATGTAATAAAAATGTAATAACAGGATTGACATGTAGCATAACAGGATTGACATGTACAGTAAGAATACTGACATGTAGAGTAACAGGATTGATATGTACAGTAACAATACTGACGTATAGAGTAACAGGATTGATGTGTACAGTAACAGAGTAACAGGATTGACATGTATAGTAAGAATATTGACGTGTAGCGTAACAGATTAACAGGATTGACGTGTAGAGTAATTGAATTGACATGTAAAGTAACAATATTGACATGTAGAGTAACACTTTTGATGGTTAGAGTAACAATATTGACATGTAGAGTTGACATATAGAATAACAATATTGATGTGTAGAATAACAGAGTAACAGGATTGACATGTAGAGTAACAGAGTAACAGGATTGACATGTAAAGTAACAGAGTAACAGGATTGATGTGTAGAATAACAGAGTAACAGGATTGACATGTAGAGTAACAGAGCAACAGGATTGACATGTAAAGTAACAGAGTAACAGGATTGACGTGTAGAATAACAGAGTAACAGGATTGACGTGTAGAATAACAGAGCAACAGGATTGACATGTAAAGTAACAGAGTAACAGGATTGACGTGTAGAGTAACAAAGTAACAGGATTGACGTGTAGAATAACAGAGTAACAGGATTGACGTGTAGAGTAACAGAGCAACAGGATTGACATGTAAAGTAACAGAGTAACAGGATTGACGTGTAGAGTAACAGAGCAACAGGACTGACATGTAGAGTAACAATATTGATGTGTAGAATAACAGAGTAACAGGATTGACATGTAGAGTAACAGAGCAACAGGATTGACATGTAAAGTAACAGAGTAACAGGATTAACGTGTAGAGTAACAGAGCAACAGGATTGACGTGTAGAATAACAGAGTAACAGGATTGACGTGTAGAGTAACAGAGCAACAGGATTGACATGTAGAGTAACAATATTGATGTGTAGAATAACAGAGTAACAGGATTGACATGTAGAGTAACAGAGCAACAGGATTGACATGTAAAGTAACAGAGTAACAGGATTAACGTGTAGAGTAACAGAGCAACAGGATTGACATGTAGTGTAACAAAGTAACAGGATTGACATGTAGTGTAACAAAGTAACAAGATTGACATGTAGAGTAACAGAGCAACAGGATTGACATGTAAAGTAACAGAGTAACAGGATTAACGTGTAGAGTAACAGAGCAACAGGATTGACAAGTAGAGTAACAATATTGATGTGTAGAATAACAGAGTAACAGGATTGACATGTAGAGTAACAGAGCAACAGGATTGACATGTAAAGTAACAGAGTAACAGGATTAACGTGTAGAGTAACAGAGCAACAGGATTGACATGTAGTGTAACAAAGTAACAAGATTGACATGTAGAGTAACAGAGCAACAGGATTGACATGTAGAGTAACAAAGTAACAGGATTGACATGTAGTGTAACAAAGTAACAAGATTGACATGTAGAATAACAGAGCAACAGGATTGACATGTAGAGTAACAAAGTAACGGGATTGACGTGTAGAGTAACAGAGTAACAGGATTGACGTGTAGAGTAACAGAGTAACAGGATTGACGTGTAGAGTAACAGAGTAACAGGATTGACGTGTAGAGTAACAGAGTAACTCTACATACATGTAGAGTAATAGGATTTATGTGTAGAGTAACAGATATATTTATTTAAAATGAATGTTAACTCTGCGACTGATCCTCTTTTCCCTTTACAGTCCCACACAAGCAACCAGAGCAGAAAGTCAAGTCTCCGGCCCGGAGTTCCTCTCCAGCTGTAACAGCAGAAGTTCTGATTGCTAAATCTCAGCGCAGGCCGAAGGAGGTGACGCTGAAGAGCAGAGAGCCGGGTCGAGTCCAAGCCTTCGCTCCCGAGAGTCCGAGTGACCCCGAGGTGGCTGAAGTGAGTGCAGATGATAAAGTCTGGCCTGCAGAGAGTGTCTCCATCACTGCAGCTTCTCCGCTTGGGAGGTGAGCGTATAAAACCTATACCTTTCAGCCTTGTGGAACTGATCCTTCTGAACCTCAAATGCTACAGGGATTCGAGTTCCACCTCATCTGATCTCACACACTCGCTTTCGCTCATCAGCTGCTAATCACTTCCTTCTTGTCTTCAGTCAGGAACGATTAAACAGACTTCATAGGATTTCCTGTCAGATGGGATTTAGAAAAGTCTAAATTGGTGTTTTACTTTTAAACACGTGTTAATAGGACTTTCAGCGGTATTACATCATGTTATAGCATGCTCGAATTTTCTTACAGAATTAGCGGGATTAGTGTGTGCTTTGGTTTTAGAGTTGAAGTGAGCAGAGGTCTGGAACAACAGGAAAAAATATAACATTAGCGTAATAAGTGCATAGGTAAAAGTGCGAGTAGAATTTTTTTTTTATTACACAAAATCAGATTTATGTATTTATATTTTACTAATTAGATCTGGTCATGGACTGGACAAACATCATCTTATTTTTTTCTGTAGAGAACCAGGATTGACATGTAGAGTAACAGAGTAACAGGATTGACGAGTAGAGTAAGAGTAACAGTATTGACGTGTAGAGTAACAGAGTAACAGTATTGACATGTTACATGTAAGAGTAACAGGACTGAAATGTAGTGTAACAGCTCTGACATGTAGAGTAACAGAATTGATGTGTAGAGTAAAAGAGTAATAGGATTGACGTGTAGAGTAACTGAGTAATAGGATTGATGTGTAGAGTGATGGGATTGACGTGTAGAGTAACAGAGTAACAGGACTGACGTGTAGAGTAACTGAGTAACAGGATTGACGTGTAGAGTGACAGGGTCGACGTGTAGAGTAAAAGAGTAATAGGATTGATGTGTAGAGTAACAGGATTGATGTGTAGAGTAACAGAGTAACAGGATTGACGTGTAGAGTAACAGGATTGACGTGTAGAGTAAAAGAGTAATAGGATTGATGTGTAGAGTAACAGGATTGACGTGTAGAGTAAAAGAGATATAGGATTGACGTGTAGAGTAACTGAGTAATAGGATTGATGTGTAGAGTGATGGGATTGACGTGTAGAGTAACAGAGTAACAGGACTGACGTGTAGAGTAACTGAGTAACAGGATTGACGTGTAGAGTGACAGGGTCGACGTGTAGAGTAAAAGAGTAATAGGATTGATGTGTAGAGTAACAGGATTGATGTGTAGAGTAACAGAGTAACAGGATTGACGTGTAGAGTAACAGGATTGACGTGTAGAGTAAAAGAGTAATAGGATTGACATGTAGAGTAACAGGATTGACGTGTAGAGTAAAAGAGTAATAGGATTGACGTGTAGAGTGATGGGATTGATGTGTAGAGTAACAGGATTGACATGTAGAGTAAAAGAGTAATAGGATTGACGTGTAGAGTGATGGGATTGATGTGTAGAGTAACAGGATATACGTGTAGAGTATCAGGATTGACGTGTAGAGTAACAGAGTAACAGGACTGACATGCAGAGTAAGAGTAACAGTATTGACGTGTAGAGTAACAGTATTGACGTGTAGAGTAACAGAGTAACAGTATTGACATGTAGAGTAACAGGATTGAAATGTAGTGTAACAGGACTGACGTGTAGAGTAACAGAATTGATGTGTAGAGTAACAGAGTAACAGGATTGATGTGTAGAGTAAAAGAGTAATAGGATTGATGTGTAGAGTAACAGAGTAACAGGATTGATGTGTAGAGTAACAGGATTGACATGTAGAGTAAAAGAGTAACAGGATTGATGTGTAGAGTAACAGGATTTATGTGTAGAGTAACAGGATTGACGTGTAGAGTGACGGGATTGATGTGTAGCATAACATGATTGATGTGTAGAGTAACAGAGTAACAGGATTGATGTGTAGAGTAACAGGATTGACGTGTAGAGTGATGGGATTGATGTGTAGCGTAACATGATTGATGTGTAGAGTAACAGTAACAGGATTGACGTGTAGAGTAACAGGATTGATGTGTAGAATAACAGGATTGATGTGTAGAGTAACAGGATTGATGTGTAGAGTGACGGGATTGACGTGTAGAGTAACAGAGTAACAGGGTTGATGTGTAGAGTAACATGATTGATGTGCAGAGTAACAGAGTAACAGGGTTGATGTGTAGAGTAACATGATTGATGTGTAGAGTAACAGGATTGATGTATAGAGTAACAGAGTAACAGGATTGATGTGTAGAGTAACAGGATTGATGTGTAGAGTGACGGGATTGACATGTAGAGTAACAGAATAACAGGGTTGATGTGTAGAGTAACAGGATTGATGTGTAGAGTGACGGGATTGATGTGTAGCATAACATGATTGATGTGTAGAGTGATGGGATTGATGTGTAGAGTAACAGGCTTGACGTTTAGAGTAACAGGATTGACGTGTAGAGTTACAGGATTGATGTGTAGAGTAACAGGATTGATGTGTACAGTAACAGGATTGATGTGTAGAGTAACAGGATTGACGTGTAGAGTGACGGGATTGATGTGTAGAGTAACATGATTGACGTGTAGAGTAACATGATTGACGTGTAGAGTGACAGGATTGATGTGTAGAGTGACGGGATTGACGTGTAGAGTAACAGAGTAACAGGGTTGATGTGTAGAGTAACATGATTGACATGTAGAGTAACAGAGTAACAGGATTGATGTGTAGAGTAACAGGATTGACGTGTAGAGTGACGGGATTGATGTGTAGCGTAACATGATTGACGTGTAGAGTGATGGGATTGATGTATAGAGTAACAGGCTTGACGTGTAGAGTAACAGGATTGATGTGTAGAGTGACGGGATTGACGTGTAGAGTTAAAAGGATTGATGTGTAGAGTAACAGGATTGATGTGTAGAGTAACAGAATAACAGGGTTAATGTGTAGAGTAACAGGATTGATGTGTAGAGTAACAGAGTAACAGGATTGATGTGTAGAGTAACAGGATTGACGTGTAGAGTGACGGGATTGATGTGTAGCGTAACATGATTGACGTTTAGAGTAACAGGATTGACGTGTAGAGTAACAGGATTGACGTGTAGAGTTATGGGATTGATGTGTAGAGTGACAGGCTTGATGTGTAGAGTAACATGATTGATGTGTAGAGTGACGGGATTGACGTGTAGAGTGACAGAAAAATTTGATGTGTAGTGTAACATGATTGATGTGTAGAGTAACAGAGTAACATGATTGATGTGTAGAGTGACGGATTGATGTGTAGAATAACATGATTGATGTGTAGAGTGACGGGATTGATGTGTAGAGTAACGGGAAAAATTGATGTGTAAAAGTGATGGGATTGATGTGTAGCGTGACAGGCTTGACGTGTAGAGTAACAGGATTGATGTGTAGAGTACGGATTGACGTGTAGAGTAACAGAGTAACAGTGTTGATGTGTAGAGTAACAGGATTGATGAGCAGAGTAACAGAGTAACATGATTGATGTGTAGAGTAACAGGATTGATGTGTAGAATAACAGGATTGACGTGTAGAGTGACGGGATTGACGTGTAGAGTAACAGAGTAACAGGGTTGATGTGTAGAATGATGGGATTGATGTGTAGCGTAACAGGCTTGACGTGTAGAGTAACAGGATTGATGTGTAGAGTAACAGGATTGATGTGTAGAGTAACAGAGTAACATGATTGATGTGTAGAGTGATGGGATTGATGTGTAGAGTAACAGGCTTGATGTGTAGAGTAAAAGGATTGATGTGTAGAGTGACGGGATTGACGTGTAGAGTAACAGAGTAACAGGATTGATGTGTAGAGTAACAGGATTGATGTGCAGAGTAACAGAGTAACAGGATTGATGTGTAGAGTAACAGGATTGATGTGCAGAGTAACAGAGTAACAGGGTTGATGTGTAGAGTTACATGATTGATGTGTAGAGTAACAGGATTGACGTGTAGAGTGACGGGATTGATGTGTAGCGTAACATGATTGACATGTAGAGTGATGGGATTGATGTGTAGAGTAACAGGCTTGACATGTAGAGTAACAGGATTGATGTGTAGAGTGACGGGATTGACGTGTAGAGTAACAGAGTAACAGGGTTGATGTGTAGAGTAACAGGATTGATGTGCAGAGTAACAGGATTGATGTGTAGAGTAACAGGATTGATGTGTAGAGTAACAGAGTAACAGGATTGATGTGTAGAGTGACAGGATTGATATGTAGAGTGACAGGATTGATGTGTAGCGTAACAGGATTGACGTGTAGAGTAACAGGATTGACGTGTAGAGTAACAGAGTAACAGGATTGATGTGTAGAGTAACATGATTGACGTGTAGAGTAACAGGATTGACGTGTAGAGTGACGGGATTGATGTATAGACTAACAGTAAACAGGGGTTACGTGTAGAGTAACAGGATTGATGTGTAGAGTAACAGGATTGATGTGTAGAGTAACAGGATTGATGTGTAGAGTAACAGGATTGACGTGTAGAGTGACGGGATTGATGTATAGGACTAACAGTAAACAGAGGTTACGTGTAGAGTAACAGGATTGATGTGTAGAGTGACGGGATTGACGTGTAGAGTAACAGGATTGACGTGTAGAGTAACAGAGTAACAGGATTGATGTGTAGAGTAACATGATTGACGTGTAGAGTGACGGGATTGATGTATAGACTAACAGTAAACAGGGGTTACGTGTAGAGTAACAGGATTGATGTGTAGAGTGACGGCATTGACGTGTAGAGTAACAGGATTGATGTGTAGAGTAACAGGATTGACGTGTAGAGTGACGGGATTGACGTGTAGAGTGACGGGATTGATGTGTAGAGTGACGGGATTGATGTGTAGAGTGACAGGATTGATGTGTAGAGTGACGGGATTGACGTGTAGAGTAACAGGATTGATGTGTAGAGTAACAGGATTGATGTGTAGAGTAACAGGATTGACGTGTAGAGTAACAGGATTGACGTGTAGAGTAACAGGATTGACGTGTAGAGTAACAGAGTAACAGGATTGATGTGTAGAGTAACATGATTGGCGTGTAGAGTAACAGGATTGACGTGTAGAGTGACGGGATTGATGTATAGACTAACAGTAAACAGGGGTTACGTGTAGAGTAACAGGATTGATGTGTAGAGTGACGGCATTGACGTGTAGAGTAACAGGATTGATGTGTAGAGTAACAGGATTGACGTGTAGAGTGACGGGATTGACGTGTAGAGTGACGGGATTGATGTGTAGAGTGACGGGATTGATGTGTAGAGTGACAGGATTGATGTGTAGAGTGACGGGATTGACGTGTAGAGTAACAGGATTGATGTGTAGAGTAACAGGATTGATGTGTAGAGTGACGGGATTGACGTGTAGAGTGACGGGATTGACGTGTAGAGTGACGGGATTGATGTGTAGAGTGACGGGATTGACGTGTAGAGTGACGGGATTGACGTGTAGAGTAACAGAGTAACAGGATTGATGTGTAGAGTAACAGGATTGATGTGTAGAGTAACAGGATTGACGTGTAGAGTAACAGGATTGACGTGTAGAGTAACAGGATTGACGTGTAGAGTAACAGAGTAACAGGATTGATGTGTAGAGTAACATGATTGACGTGTAGAGTAACAGGATTGATGTGTAGAGTGACGGGATTGATGTATAGACTAACAGTAAACAGGGGTTACGTGTAGAGTAACAGGATTGATGTGTAGAGTGACGGCATTGACGTGTAGAGTAACAGGATTGATGTGTAGAGTAACAGGATTGACATGTAGAGTGACGGGATTGACGTGTAGAGTGACGGGATTGATGTGTAGAGTGACGGGATTGATGTGTAGAGTGACAGGATTGATGTGTAGAGTGACGGGATTGACGTGTAGAGTAACAGGATTGATGTGTAGAGTAACAGGATTGATGTGTAGAGTGACGGGATTGACGTGTAGAGTGACGGGATTGACGTGTAGAGTGACGGGATTGACGTGTAGAGTGACGGGATTGACGTGTAGAGTAACAGGATTGATGTGTAGAGTAACAGGATTGATGTGTAGAGTAACAGGATTGACGTGTAGAGTAACAGGATTGACGTGTAGAGTGACGGGATTGATGTATAGACTAACAGTAAACAGGGGTTACGTGTAGAGTAACAGGATTGATGTGTAGAGTGACGGCATTGACGTGTAGAGTAACAGGATTGATGTGTAGAGTAACAGGATTGACGTGTAGAGTGACGGGATTGACGTGTAGAGTGACGGGATTGATGTGTAGAGTGACGGGATTGACGTGTAGAGTAACAGGATTGATGTGTAGAGTAACAGGATTGATGTGTAGAGTGACGGGATTGACGTGTAGAGTGACGGGATTGACGTGTAGAGTGACGGGATTGATGTGTAGAGTGACGGGATTGACGTGTAGAGTGACGGGATTGACGTGTAGAGTAACAGAGTAACAGGATTGATGTGTAGAGTAACAGGATTGATGTGTAGAGTAACAGGATTGACGTGTAGAGTAACAGGATTGACGTGTAGAGTAACAGGATTGACGTGTAGAGTAACAGAGTAACAGGATTGATGTGTAGAGTAACATGATTGACGTGTAGAGTAACAGGATTGATGTGTAGAGTGACGGGATTGATGTATAGACTAACAGTAAACAGGGGTTACGTGTAGAGTAACAGGATTGATGTGTAGAGTGACGGCATTGACGTGTAGAGTAACAGGATTGATGTGTAGAGTAACAGGATTGACGTGTAGAGTGACGGGATTGACGTGTAGAGTGACGGGATTGATGTGTAGAGTGACAGGATTGATGTGTAGAGTGACGGGATTGACGTGTAGAGTAACAGGATTGATGTGTAGAGTAACAGGATTGATGTGTAGAGTGACGGGATTGACGTGTAGAGTGACGGGATTGACGTGTAGAGTGACGGGATTGACGTGTAGAGTGACGAGATTGACGTGTAGAGTAACAGGATTGATGTGTAGAGTAACAGGATTGATGTGTAGAGTAACAGGATTGACGTGTAGAGTAACAGGATTGACGTGTAGAGTGACGGGATTGACGTGTAGAGTGACAGGATTGACGTGTAGAGTGACGGGATTGATGTGTAGAGTGACAGGATTGACGTGTAGAGTAACAGGCTTGACGTGTAGAGTAACAGGATTGATGTGTAGAGTAACAGGATTGACGTGTAGAGTAACAGGATTGATGTGTAGAGTGACGGGATTGACGTGTAGAGTGACAGGATTGATGTGTAGAGTGACGGGATTGATGTGTAGAGTGACAGGATTGACGTGTAGAGTGACAGGATTGATGTGTAGAGTGACGGGATTGACGTGTAGAGTGACGGGATTGATGTGTAGAGTAACAGGATTGACGTGTAGAGTAAAAGAGTAACAGGATTGACGTGTAGAGTGACGGGATTGACGTGTAGAGTGACAGGATTGATGTGTAGAGTAACAGGATTGACGTGTAGATTAAAAGAGTAACAGGATTGACGTGTAGAGTGACAGGTACTGACATGTGCAGTAACAGTATGTACATGTATTTACATGTTATTTCCATGTTGCCTTCTGAGATGCTTTCCAGCTTAACACGGTTGCTCAGAGTGACTCTTTTTGTTCATCATATTCTTCTGGTCACTTCAAACCTGTATGAATGTTCTCATCATCAGCAGCATCTTTCCATCTACAGAACTCAGATGTTTTTTATTTTGTCTTGCAAAAAATTCTTTACAAGTACATTCTAGAGAAAGTAGCAAGTGAGACCTGGAGACCAGAAGATTTCAGAAATCCTCAAACTGGGATGAATGCACATGCCACTGGTGAAGTCACAGAGATCACTGAGATGTTTGATGTGAACATCACACCCTTTCACACCCTTTGAAGCTCTTGACCTGCATCTGCATGATTCCGGTGCCGGAGACACGTTAATGAGAGTCAGCATTGTGCTCCTGTCATCTGTTTTAACCTGCGGTTCGTCCGGCTACTCATTAGAGGATGAAAGTTTAAAGCATGTGCTAATAACAGGAAATAACAGACACCAGGTTACCATGAGATCAACAGAGCTGTGAGTCAACTCTCTCTCTCTCTCTCTCTTTGTCAATGTCTGTCTCTCACTCTCTCTCTCTCGCTCTCTCTCTTTCTCTATCCTACTTGCTCTCTCTCTCTCGTTGTCTCTCCCTCTCTCTCCCACTCCCTCTCTCTCTCACTCCCTGCCCCTCTCTCGCTGTCTCTCTCTATCCCTCTTGCTCTCTCTCTCTCTCTGTCTCTCTCTTTCGATACCTCTTGCTGTCTCTCTCTCTTGCTGTCTCTCTCTCTTGCTGTCTCTCTCTCTCTCTCTCTCTCTCTCTCTCTCTCTCTCTCTCTCTCTCTCTCACTGCTGCTGCCATACATGGTGTTAATAATATATCACATTTTTTGCAGAAATCTACTCAAAACTCACAAGCGCAGGATTCTTGATGATGATTCTTGATGATGTCACATGGTGCGTCTCGGCCCGAATCTGAGGAATATCTGTGTGATTTCGAACATGTTTAGCTAATCATCAAGTTCCTCCAAATATCATGCTTGATTTTACATTCATTTCCTGGAGGGACTGATAAAAGTATGCTGTAATAACCTACACACACACACACACACACACACACACACACACACACACACACACACACATATAAATCTATTGTGGTTTATGTTGTGTTTGAGAGGCGTATTGTGATTCCTCTGCATCAGAATCATCTCAGAGGACAGAAGACACACACATACACTCACAGGCGTACTCACACACGTACACACACATACTCACACATCCACCGTGACGCATTGTTGCATTGTTCAGAATGTTTGGAGAGGCACGTCGCTCTCTGACTGATTGCACGGCTTTATTTGATGTGTTACTGAAAGGTGAAACTTGCGGATGAGACGCGAACAACAAAAGCTTCTGTCGCCCACGAGGGCACGAGGATGATGTGAATGATGGATAGATGTGTACGAGGACTGAGAAGACCTTTACATCAGGTTCCTCTGCACTCTCCGTGTGCTTCATGATGACCACAGGGATCGAACCAAATCTCGTTCAAGCCGCCGCAGGTTCAGGACACAAAGAAAATTTCTGTGAAATCGCTGTGATGGAATTCTCTGCGCCCCTTTCGGTACCCTTTTGTAAAGCGGTCTCATTGTTATGATGGATGAGATTTAAAGACATTCTAGCACACGTAGCCTGGAGTCAGATGAATTAGAGCTTTCTGGATAAGAGGCTTCGAGGCACGAAATGGATATTTTTGAAGCTTTCGAGGAACTAAAGAGTTTCCTGATCTCTGAAAAAGAACTATCGGTTACAGAGTTCCTGTTCTGCTTTCTCATGTCATTCGGGAACCGTGTAAAGCAACAGTACTGCATGCGTCTACACACGATTCTGTATAATTTCCAGGAACTTCTGCTGCTCTTCCATCACAGGAACCTTTTCAGAAACCCAGTAACGTTTTCGGGAAAGCTGTAACATTAGGAACCTTTTCAAAATAAATTTAAACAGCGAGTTCTCCATCACAGGACTGCAGCACTCACCAGGTTCCTCCAGCACAGAGGCAACTAATGTTCATTGGTTCCTGAAAAACAAGAACCTTTTTATAAAAGGTTTCTAAAAAGGTTCCAGAGGTCTAGAAAAATGCTTCTGGAGTATAAAGCGGAATTCAGGCAACTGGAACCCAAGAACATTTCAATGAACAATTCAGGAATTTGGGCACCTTTTAGGAACCCAGAAATTTTAAAAGCAACTTTTAAGTAATGTAGAACATGCTTACAAATACAGGAACTTTTTATGGAGCTTTTTCTGCAACAAAATGGTTCCCAAATAAGTTCCTGCAGTTTAAATGAATCTTTAGTCTAAAGTTCCTCACAAGGTTCCTGGGTATCTGAAATGTTTGTAGAAAGGTTCCTGGGTTTTTAAACATGTGCTCAAGTTCATGATCATATTTATAGGTTTTTCTAAAAGTTCCTGATTCAATATTCAAGATGATTTGTGGAAAAACCTTCTTAAAAGATTCCTGAAAAAAAGCTACTTAAAAGTTACTTCAAAAAAATTCCTTATATTCCAGCAGTGTAAATAAAACGTTCCAGAAAAATATCTTGGGTTTCTGAAATGTTTGTAGAAAGGTTCCTGAGTTCCTGAAATGCTTGTAGAAAGGTTCCTGGGTTTTCAAACATGTGTTCAAGTTGCTCATCATTTTTTTAAATGTTTCTCAAAAAGTTCCTGCAAAGATTTGTGATTCCAGAAAAAGCTTCTTAAAAGGTTCCCAAAAAAAGGCTAGTTAAAAGTTACTTGTCAAAAGTTCCTGAAAAGGTTCCAGCAGTGCAAATGTGCTTTCAGTACAAAAATGAACACGTTTAAAAAGCTAACACCTTTAACATCCAGGCTTTGTGTGTTTTCTCTCAACTAGCTCCGTGTTCAATGAGATGTAAAACCTAAGCTGTAGTTCCTGTAGTTCTTGAGGAAAGGAGCAGGGCTGAAGGCTGGGCTATCACTAATTACGCTAAAATATTTTCCGAGTGAAAGGAAATCCACAGCTACTTTCAGCTAATTTCCGAATAAACCCGGAGCTCCTGACAGTTTATCTCCTACTAATTGGCAGCTACAATCCACTCTGCTAGTCATGCCCTGCTGAGTTCCACCAAATTGCATGCTGTTCTTAAGACCAAGCTTTAATGTGTATAAATGTGATAAGAACCATGTCAAAAGATGATTCTGCTAATTATTTGGATTATATTTTTATAGCAAAACCCCAGAAAAACACCAGGCTCCCAAGCAGACGGACTCTCCTGCAGCCTCCATCCCGCCCTCCTCGGACTCTTTAATTAAAAGAGAGGAGCCGAATCAGCAGAGGGAATGCCATGGAAAAGCTGAAGACGTCCCCGAAGCCGAGCCGTGTCACACAGCAAAGCCGAACCTGCCAATCACCAAAAAGCTGGAACAGAAGCAGACAGCTGCTCTGGAAACTCCACAGCTGAGAGAAGCTGAACGCGAGCCAAAACCCGAACCGCTCACCCAGAAAACCGACACAGAGGCTGCAGATGTGGTTCTGGAAAGGTCTACGATACCCCAGAACAAACCCGGGCCAACAACACTCCAGAACAAACCTGAGCCTACGACACTCCAGAACAAATCCGAGCCTATGAAACACATCAAAGTGGCGAGCTCTTCATCACAGAGTGAGGATCAACCAAAATTGACGAGTCTGGAGTTACAGTTTCCTATCGTTGGTGCGTAAAAAGAACACTCTGGAAAAAATTCAACCAGGAATTAACACAAATTTCCACTTAAAAGCTGCATTAGTGGGGGTTTTATCTGTAAAATATTGGCAACATTAGGTCTCTGCTGCTTAAATACTTGGAGATTTGAATGATTTGTATTTTAGCTCCTTGGCCACGCTCCCATTTCCAGCCATGTGCACAAAGCTCCGCCTCCCAGAACTGGAGTTAGCATTAACAAGCCTGATTTTTAACACTACAAACACAGATTCATGAGGAAGTTCACGATATCCATTTTTAATAAGCTTTAATGAGAACTGATATTGGGGCATTGGTGGCTCAGTGGTAGGTTTCTCGCCTATCATGCGGAAGGCCCGGGTTCGATTCCCAGCCCCTGGATGCAGTGCTGGTCCCAAGCCCGGAAAAATGGGAGGGTTGTGTCAGGAAGGGCATCCGGCGTAAAACATTTGCCAAGTTGATGTGCAGACCAGTTGGTCTGCTGTGGCGACCCCGAACAGGGAGCAGCTGAAAGCATTAACTAATGAGAACTGATATTAGCATTGCTAGCTTTTCGTCCTTGTCCAGGAAAAGCATAGCAAAGTCCTGCTTCATTTCCTTTACCAGAAATAATTGACTCCATCTTGGAAAAGCACTGCTTGCATTTATACTGGTTTTACCCGCTAGCATTTATACTGGTTTTACCTGCTAGCATTTATTCTGGTTTTACCTGCTAGCATTTATACTGGTTTTACTCTGACATTTATTGCTATTAAGTAACTTTTTTTAAGTTAAAAGAGTGATTTTTTTTCTCACAGGAGAATTATCCGGCTGTGCTGGGAGCTTGCTGGTTTCTGAAATAGGGGCGGAAAGAAAAGGCGTGTCAATAAAATGATTGACAGGAGACACAAAAAAGCATTCCAGACCATTTCTAATTTCGTTTTCTAATTGGGTTTTTGCAGCCATATAATAATACACATGTGCAGCGATCACGGCTCAAACCAATTTTTTTATCATCTTCTAAATATTTTCCATATAATTTGTACTACCACGAAATAAAAAGCGATAAGCCTTTTAAGCACATGTAGTCAATCATCCGAGACACATTTAGAATCTAAATTTGTATAGTGTTGGAGTTTTACAAGGCTAAACTTGTTATAAACGCTAAAGGAAGCCACTGGTTTAGCATGTTGTGCAGATTAGCATCTCCTCCTGCAGTGTTGTGGTGTTGTGGTGTTGCTTCTTTCCCTCCCCACAGTTTGGGGTCAGACGTGTCTCAGGTTCCTCCAGTGGAAATGTCGCTAAAGTTCATAGGTTCATGAAAAAGAACATAGACTTCTAAAAGTTCATGGGCTGCAGAAAAGGTTAGTGGAAATGTTTCTGAGTTCACAAAGAAGAACACAAGCTGCTAGAAATCACACAGCGCTTTCCTGGATTCCAGAAGAAGATTAAAGATTTATGGGTTCTTGAAAACGGTTCCTGATGTAGAACATAGGTTCATAAAATGATTTCTAAAAAAAACCCAACGATTTCCTGTAAAAGATGAATACAGAAAAGTACAGGTTTCTAAAATGTCCTTGTTTCTATGGAAACGGAAGTGTGTCAGAACGAGCATGTTGATTTAAACGTTATGATTTGGAGCTTCACTTCTCTCACTTATAAGCCATAACCTCTGATATTATGTCTAATAATGTTAATGCTAATGTTATTAGATATTCGTTCCTGTTTGGGAAAAGGGTATCAGATTCCGCAAGTCTCCTTCACCTGAAATAAACCACTCTGGATTTACTCTGGAGTTTATTTCAAAGAGCATAGTGCGATGCGTTCAGGCTTAAACCTGCGACAGACATAAATCAGATAAACTGGCAGACTTTGTTAGCATCTGCACCATCCGGGTGTTGGACAGATCATTAGCTGGAATCTGAATCCTCGCTCGTGATCCTAACAGAACCGACACCCGGGTTCTGTCCAAACTCCTGACGTTAATGTGAAAACTGTTCTGTTCCATTAGCCGCTGTAAAGCGAGTCGCTGACGTCACCTGTCACCCATCACATCTCACCAACTTGTAATCAGATCACAGCTATTGCGCTTCTCTTCTTCTCTTTTCTCCTCAGATGACTGTCCTCCTCGACCGGCTCCGTTCGAGCATCGCATTGTCAGCGCCAAGCAGGTTCCCCTCGGCTCCTATTATGCAGTGGAACCCAACAGCTTGCTGGGAGGGTGAGTGTGTGTGTGTGTGTGTGTGTGTGTGTGTGTGTGTGTGTGTGTGTGTGTGTGTGTGTGTGTGTGTGTGTGTGTATTTGCTGCACTGCTGTGGAACCCTTCAAGGTTCTATGTAGAACAAAGACTA
>JAUCMX010000026.1:16517993-16562993 GCA_033459395.1 Hemibagrus guttatus | reverse complement strand
CACTCCAGCACACTCCAAACACTTCAGCACACTCCGAACAGTCAAGCACACTCCAAACAGTCCAGCACACTCCAAACAGTCCAGCACACTCCAAACAGTCCAGCACACTCCAAACAGTCCAGCACACTCCAAACAGTCAAGCACACTCCAAACAGTCCAGCACACTCCAAAAAGTCCAACACACTCCAAACAGTCAAGCACACTCCAAACACTTCAGCACACTCCAGCACTCTCCAAACAGTCCAGCACACTCCAAACACTTCAGCACACTCCAAACATTCAAGCACACTCCAAACAGTGAAGCACACTCCAAACAGGCAAGCACACTCCAAACACTCCAGCACACTCCAAACAGTCCAGCACAACCCAAACATTCAAGCACACTCCAAACAGTGAAGCACACTCCAAACAGGCAAGCACACTCCAAACACTCCAGCACACTCCAAACAGTCAAGCACACTCCAAACAGTCAAGCTCACTCCAAACAGTCAAGCACACTCCAAACAGTTCAGCACACTCCAAACACTCCAGCACACTCCAAACAGTCCAGCACACTCCAAACAGTTCAGCACACTCCAAACAGTCAAGCACACTCCAAACACTCCAGCACACTCCAAACATTCAAGCACACTCCAAACAGTGAAGCACACTCCAAACAGGCAAGCACACTCCAAACACTCCAGCACACTCCAAACAGTCAAGCACACTCCAAACAGTCAAGCTCACTCCAAACAGTCCAGCCCACTCCAAACAGTTCAGCACACTCCAAACAGTCAAGCACACTCCAAACACTCCAGCACACTCCAAACACTCCAGCACACTCCAAACATTCAAGCACACTCCAAACAGTCCAGCACACTCCAAACAGGCAAGCACACTCCAAACACTCCAGCACACTCCAAACAGTCAAGCACACTCCAAACAGTCAAGCTCACTGCAAACAGTCAAGCACACTCCAAACAGTTCAGCACACTCCAAACACTCCAGCACACTCCAAACAGTCCAGCACACTCCAAACAGTTCAGCACACTCCAAACAGTCAAGCACACTCCAAACACTCCAGCACACTCCAAACATTCAAGCACACTCCAAACAGTCCAGCACACTCCAAACAGTCAAGCACACTCCAAACACTCCAGCACACTCCAAACAGTCCAGCACACTCCAAACAGTCCAGCACACTCCAAACAGTCAAGCACACTCCAAACACTCCAGCACACTCCAAACAGTCCAGCACACTCCAAACATTCAAGCACACTCCAAACAGTGAAGCACACTCCAAACAGGCAAGCACACTCCAAACACTCCAGCACACTCCATACAGTCCAGCACAACCCAAACATTCAAGCACACTCCAAACAGTGAAGCACACTCCAAACAGGCAAGCACACTCCAAACACTCCAGCACACTCCAAACAGTCAAGCACACTCCAAACAGTCCAGCACACTCCAAACAGTCAAGCTCACTCCAAACAGTCAAGCACACTCCAAACAGTTCAGCACACTCCAAACACTCCAGCACACTCCAAACAGTCCAGCACACTCCAAACAGTTCAGCACACTCCAAACAGTCAAGCACACCCCAAACAGTCCAGCACACTCCAAACAGTTCAGCACACTCCAAACATTCAAGCACACTCCAAACAGTGAAGCACACTCCAAACAGGCAAGCACACTCCAAACACTCCAGCACACTCCAAACAGTCCAGCACAACCCAAACATTCAAGCACACTCCAAACAGTGAAGCACACTCCAAACAGGCAAGCACACTCCAAACACTCCAGCACACTCCAAACAGTCAAGCACACTCCAAACAGTCAAGCTCACTCCAAACAGTCAAGCACACTCCAAACAGTTCAGCACACTCCAAACACTCCAGCACACTCCAAACAGTCCAGCACACTCCAAACAGTTCAGCACACTCCAAACAGTCAAGCACACTCCAAACACTCCAGCACACTCCAAACATTCAAGCACACTCCAAACAGTCCAGCACACTCCAAACAGTCCAGCACACTCCAAACAGTCAAGCACACTCCAAACACTCCAGCACACTCCAAACAGTCCAGCACACTCCAAACAGTCCAGCACACTCCAAACAGTCAAGCACACTCCAAACACTCCAGCACACTCCAAACAGTCCAGCACACTCCAAACATTCAAGCACACTCCAAACAGTGAAGCACACTCCAAACAGGCAAGCACACTCCAAACACTCCAGCACACTCCATACAGTCCAGCACAACCCAAACATTCAAGCACACTCCAAACAGTGAAGCACACTCCAAACAGGCAAGCACACTCCAAACACTCCAGCACACTCCAAACAGTCAAGCACACTCCAAACAGTCAAGCTCACTCCAAACAGTCAAGCACACTCCAAACAGGCAAGCACACTCCAAACACTCCAGGACACTCCAAACAGTCCAGCACAACCCAAACATTCAAGCACACTCCAAACAGTGAAGCACACTCCAAACAGGCAAGCACACTCCAAACACTCCAGCACACTCCAAACAGTCAAGCACACTCCAAACAGTCAAGCTCACTCCAAACAGTCAAGCACACTCCAAACAGTTCAGCACACTCCAAACACTCCAGCGCACTCCAAATACTTCAGTACACTCCAGCACACTCCAAACAGTTCAGCACACTCCAAACAGTCCAGCACACTCCAAACAGTCAAGCACACTCCAAACAGTCCAGCACACTCCAAACAGTGAAGCACACTCCAAACAGTCAAGCACACTCCAAACACTCCAGCACACTCCAAACACAACCCAAACATTCAAGCACACTCCAAACAGTCCAGCACAACCCAAACACTCAAACACACTGCAAACAGTCCAGCACACTCCAAACACTCCAGCGCACTCCAAATACTTCAGTACACTCCAGCACACTCCAAACAGTCCAGCACACTCCAAACAGTCCAGCACACTCCAAACAGTCAAGCACACTCCAAACACTCCAGCACACTCCAAACAGTCCAGCACACTCCAAACAGACCAGCACACTCCAAACAGTCAAGCACACTCCAAACACTCCAGCACACTCCAAACATTCCAGCACACTCCAAACATTCAAGCACACTCCAAACAGTGAAGCACACTCCAAACAGGCAAGCACACTCCAAACACTCCAGCACACTCCAAACAGTCCAGCACAACCCAAACATTCAAGCACACTCCAAACAGTGAAGCACACTCCAAACAGGCAAGCACACTCCAAACACTCCAGCACACTCCAAACAGTCAAGCACACTCCAAACAGTCAAGCTCACTCCAAACAGTCAAGCACACTCCAAACAGTTCAGCACACTCCAAACACTCCAGCACACTCCAAACAGTCCAGCACACTCCAAACAGTTCAGCACACTCCAAACAGTCAAGCACACTCCAAACACTCCAGCACACTCCAAACATTCAAGCACACTCCAAACAGTCCAGCACACTCCAAACAGTCCAGCACACTCCAAACAGTCAAGCACACTCCAAACACTCCAGCACACTCCAAACAGTCAAGCACACTCCAAACACTCCAGCACACTCCAAACAGTCCAGCACACTCCAAACAGTCAAGCACACTCCAAACACTCCAGCACACTCCAAACAGTCCAGCACACTCCAAACATTCAAGCACACTCCAAACAGTGAAGCACACTCCAAACAGGCAAGCACACTCCAAACACTCCAGCACACTCCATACAGTCCAGCACAACCCAAACATTCAAGCACACTCCAAACAGTGAAGCACACTCCAAACAGGCAAGCACACTCCAAACACTCCAGCACACTCCAAACAGTCAAGCACACTCCAAACAGTCAAGCTCACTCCAAACAGTCAAGCACACTCCAAACAGTTCAGCACACTCCAAACACTCCAGCACACTCCAAACAGTCCAGCACACTCCAAACAGTTCAGCACACTCCAAACAGTCAAGCACACTCCAAACAGTCCAGCACACTCCAAACAGTTCAGCACACTCCAAACATTCAAGCACACTCCAAACAGTGAAGCACACTCCAAACAGGCAAGCACACTCCAAACACTCCAGCACACTCCAAACAGTCCAGCACAACCCAAACATTCAAGCACACTCCAAACAGTGAAGCACACTCCAAACAGGCAAGCACACTCCAAACACTCCAGCACACTCCAAACAGTCAAGCACACTCCAAACAGTCAAGCTCACTCCAAACAGTCAAGCACACTCCAAACAGTTCAGCACACTCCAAACACTCCAGCACACTCCAAACAGTCCAGCACACTCCAAACAGTCAAGCACACTCCAAACACTCCAGCACACTCCAAACATTCAAGCACACTCCAAACAGTCCAGCACACTCCAAACAGTCCAGCACACTCCAAACAGTCAAGCACACTCCAAACACTCCAGCACACTCCAAACAGTCCAGCACACTCCAAACAGTCCAGCACACTCCAAACAGTCCAGCACACTCCAAACAGTCAAGCACACTCCAAACACTCCAGCACACTCCAAACAGTCCAGCACACTCCAAACATTCAAGCACACTCCAAACAGTGAAGCACACTCCAAACAGGCAAGCACACTCCAAACACTCCAGCACACTCCATACAGTCCAGCACAACCCAAACATTCAAGCACACTCCAAACAGTGAAGCACACTCCAAACAGGCAAGCACACTCCAAACACTCCAGCACACTCCAAACAGTCAAGCACACTCCAAACAGTCAAGCTCACTCCAAACAGTCAAGCACACTCCAAACAGTTCAGCACACTCCAAACACTCCAGCACACTCCAAACAGTCCAGCACACTCCAAACAGTTCAGCACACTCCAAACAGTCAAGCACACTCCAAACACTCCAGCACACTCCAAACACTCCAGCATACTCCAAACATTCAAGCACACTCCAAACAGTCAAGCACACTCCAAACACTCCAGCACACTCCAAACACTCCAGCACAACCCAAACATTCAAGCACACTCCAAACAGTCCAGCACAACCCAAACACTCAAACACACTGCAAACAGTCCAGCACACTCCAAACACTCCAGCGCACTCCAAATACTTCAGTACACTCCAGCACACTCCAAACAGTCCAGCACACTCCAAACAGTCCAGCACACTCCAAACAGTCAAGCACACTCCAAACAGTCCAGCACACTCCAAACAGTTCAGCACACTCAAAACAGTCCAGCACAACCCAAGCACTCAAACACACTCCAAACAGTCCAGCACAACCCAAACACACTCCAAACACTCCAGCACACTCCAAACAGTCCAGCACACTCAAAACACTCCAGCACACTCAAAACAGTCCAGCACAACCCAAGCACTCAAACACACTCAAAACAGTCCAGCACAACCCAAGCACTCAAACACACTCCAAACAGTTCAGTACACCCCAAAAACTCAAACACACTCCAAACTCTCCAGCAAACTCCAAACTCTCCAGCACACTCCAAACAGTCCAGCACACTCCAAACTCTCCAGCACACTTCAAACACCCCACCACACTCCAAACACTCAAACACACTCCAAACTCTTCAGCACACTCCAAACAGTCCAGCATACCCCAAACACTCAAACACACTCTAAACAGTACAGCATCCTCCAAACACTCAAGCACATTCCAAACACTCCAGCACACTCTAGCACACACCAGCAGTCCAGCACATTCCAAATAGTCCAGCACAATTCAACACACTCCAAAATCTCCAGCACAGTCTAAACAGTCCAGCACACTACAGCACAGTCATACAAAAACCATCAAGAAATCCCACTCATACAGTAGAACTGCAGTAACAGTCCATGTTCTCTGTGTGTAGTCGAATCAGTCTACATACAGACCTTATGAAATCACTTAAAACCATATACAGCATCAATGTGCAGTAAAAATCCCAAAAAATCAGATTTCTGTTATCTGCTTCATTACACCGATCTCAAATATATTAATGTAAACCAAGTGTATTCTATTTTTTAGCAGTTGTGTTTTTTTATTTTCATAAAAGAACAACTGCAACAGATTTGCTCCATACTCAGTATGCAGTTCCTTACTTTTTTAACCAAAAAAAGCTTGTTATATGATAAGGCATGAACCTTTAATAGCTATTATACTCTAATTATGAGAGTTTATATTGTCCTAGATGTGTGGGATGCTCTTGAATATTTATTTCTTCTTATTTTTTTTACTTTATTTTCCTCACAGCCTGAAAATATACTGTGTGTCAGCAGCACAAGCAACCAAATCAAGATCATCGATTTTGGCCTTGCTAGAAAGTAAGTGAACGGTGTTTTTTTTCTTTTTCTGGCAGATGTTATACAGTTTCCTGTATCAAAGCGATGCCTTTGATTACGTCTGTAAAGTTAATTGTGATGGCGTGAAGAGAGAGAAGGATACCCGTTTGTCTGTAATTATACTTCTCTGCACTTCTCTCTCATGCACTGCCTCTGATTCACAAGGCTAGAGCGCCTTTATCATCCGGCCCCCACGTTTGATTTAGCAAAACCATCACCGCAATCATGCCTCCACCTACACGTTCTTCATAACAAAGACTGACACGGAGATATCATGCGAAGGATTCACAGGCAACAATTACATTCTGAGATGCAAGTTGAGTCATTTGGTCAAGCTGCTTTACGTTATACAATCGAGTCTTAGAAATGCTCTGAATGTCAGAAACGATGTGTTTTTCTTCTTTAGTGTTAGAACATGATGTTCATCATGTGCTCACTAATATACTGAATCTTCCAGATGATAAATTATCCCCGTGTGTAAGACTGTGTGATGTCCGTACTCTCTTCTTATTATAAAATATTAATATATGAATACATAACGTCTGGTGTGTCATGTCCATGTGTAGATCCCAGTAAATAGGGGTGTCATGTCCATATATGGAATACAGTATACAGGTGTTTCATGTCCTTTTATGGAATCCAGTAAGTAGGCATTCTATGTCTGTATATAGAACTTAATAATTATTAATATTTTATTAATTTTTAGTTATTTTATTAATATTAATAATCATGCCCATATTTAGAAATCATTAATTAGGAGTGTCTTTCCCATATATATATATATATATATATATATATATATATATATATATATTATTTTATATATATATATATATATATATATATATTATATATAGAAGTAGAGAGCGCATGAAGCCTTTATTATCGCCACACATACATTACAGCACAGTGGAATTCTTTTCTTCACATACCCCAGCTGAGGAAGTTTGGGTCAGAGCGCAGGGGCAGCTATGATACAGCGCTCCTGGAGCAGAGAGGGTTAAGGGCCTTGCTCAATTGCCCAACAGTGGAGCTTGGTGGTACTGGGGCTTGAACCCCGATCCTTCGATCAACAACCCAGAGCCTTAACCACTTGAGCCACCACTGCCCCCAAGAAAGCTCGATAGCTAGCTAGCTAGCTAGCTAGCTAGATAGATAGCTAGATAGATAGATAGATAGATAGATAGATAGATAGATAGATTGATTGATTGATTGATTGATAGATAGATTGATATATATGGATGTTTTGTCCATATTTGGAACTAAACAAGTACACATGTAATATCCATACATGGAATCCAGTAAGAAGGCATGTGATGTCTATGTAAATGTGCCCAATAAGTGCACATTTAATGGCCATGTATGGAATCCATAAAGAAGGCAGGCCATGTCCACATAAGAAACACAGAAGGTGTGGCATGTCGATATAGAAGCCATTACATATACGGTCATTTGTAAATATGGAACCCAAAAAGAGGCATGTCATATCCGTGTATGAATTTTAATGAGCAGGTGTGTCATGTCCATATATGATACCCAATAAATAGACATGGCAAGTCCATATAGGGTCATTTTAGTAAACGTGGGCATGTCTTTAAGACAAAGATGAGCATATGGATGTCTTCGGGTCTATATATGGAAATGAGAGCAGCTTTGCTCTGTCCTGATCTGTCAATGTTATTTTACATTGGTGCAAATTGATATCCCAGGGGTGGGGGGATCTTGGGGGTGATGAAGATGGAACGATTCCATTTGATGTTTCTTGTGATTTGCAGATATCGACCTAGAGAGAAGCTGAAGGTCAACTTTGGGACTCCAGAGTTTTTGGCACCTGAAGTGGTGAATTACGACTTTGTGTCTTTCCCTACGGACATGTGGAGCGTCGGCGTCATCACGTACATGCTGTAGGTTCAAATCCAGAGACAAATCCACCACGGTGCTTGCCGTGCCCTATAGCTAAGACTGACCTTGTGAAATATACTTTAGAAATACTTTTCAAATATAAATTTAATATTTCCAGCAGGCTTTTTTTCACAATACTTTTTTCATTATATGCACACTGAAAAAAGTGAATACATTAAGCCTTTTTGAGAATGGCATTGCTTCTGGAAAAGTGAATTTTACAACAGCAGAAAAAGCCTATTTGGCACTGAGCATCTGACTGAACTGAATTTTATATTTCTGGTGCTCTTTCTGACTTTTAATGTCAGAGAGATCAAAAAAGAAATGCAAATGCCACGGGAATGAAAGCCAGACATCAGAGCCTGAGGCATGAGTGCATCCACTAATCCTCTAATAAAAGCCTCTGGGCTCTGAGAGATGGCTAAGAGGTCCCGAAAGCACAATATCTACTCAACCCCAATCACAGTCCAACAACAAAGCCTTTCTCAGATGGGTCATGGCCTGTGTACTCACTTAAATATGCAAAAAACACAGTGCTTACAATTCCTGGCCTGGATTACCAAGACCAAGGATGGTGTAGTGGAGCAGGAAAATATGAAATAATGAGGAACAATTGGCAAACTGCTGAAGTCTTTTAAGTGACTTGAGCACATAACACAAAGTTTGTCATAAAGTTGTTTGGGATTCTGACCTTAAGCAAATGATAACCATCTATCTATCTATCTATCTATCTATCTATCTATCTATCTATCTATCTATCTATCTATCTATCTATCTATCTATCTATCTATCTATCCATCTACCCATCTATCCATCTACAGTGGTGTGAAAAAGTGTTGGCCCCCTTCCTGATTTCGTATTTTTTTGCATGTTTGTCACACTTTAATGTTTCAGATAATCAAACACATTTAAATATTAGTCAAAGATAACACAAGTAAACACATCATGCAGTTTTTAAATGAAGGTTTTTATTATTAAGGGAAAACAAAATCCAAAACTACATGGCCCTGTGTGAAAAAGTGTTTGCCCCCACCTGTTAAAACATAACTTAACTGTGGTTTATCACACCTGAGTTAAATTTCTCTAGCCACACCCAGGCCTGAATACTGCCACACCTGTTCGCAATCAAGAACTCACTTAAATAGGACCTGCCTGACAAAGTGAAGTAGACCAAAAGATCCTCAAAAGCTAGACATCATGCTGAGATCCAAAGAAATTCAAAAACAAATGAGAAAGAAAGTAATTGAGATCTATCAGTCTGGAAAAGGTTATAAAGCCATTTCTAAAGCTTTGGGACTGCCACGAACCACAGTGAGAGCCATTATCTACAAATGGCGAAAACATGGAACAGTGGAGAACCTTCCCAGGAGCGGCCGGCCGACCAAAATTAGCCCAAGAGCGCAGCGACAACTCATCCAGGAGGTCACAAAAGACCCCACAACAACATCCAAAGAACTGCAGGCCTCACTTGCCTCAGTTAAGGTGAGTGTTCATGACTCCACCATAAGAAAGAGACTGGGCAAAAATGGTTTGCGTGGCAGAGTTCCAAGACGAAAACCGCTGCTGAACAAAAAGAACATAAAGGCTCGTCTCAGTTTTGCCAGAAAACATCTTGATGATCCCCAAGACTTTTGGGAAAATACTCTGTATTTTCAAAAATTGAACTTTTTGGAAGGTCTGTGTCCCATTACGTCTGGAGTAAAAGTAACAGCGCATTTCAGAAAAAGAACATCATACCAACAGTAAAATATGGTGGTGGTAGCGTGATGGTCTGGGGCTGTTTTGCTGCTTCAGGACCTGGAAGACTTGCTGTAATAAATGGAACCATGAATTCTGCTGTCTACCAAAAAATCCTGAAGGAGAATGTCCGGCCATCTGTTTGTGACCTCAAGCTGAAGCGAACACTTCAGCACTAGTTTTGTTCTGCAGCAGGACAATGATCCAAAACACACCAGCAAGTCCACCTCTGAATGGCTGAAGAAAAACAAAATGAAGACTTTGGAGTGGCCTAGTCAAAGTCCTGACCTCAATCCGATTGAGATGCTGTGGTATGACCTTAAAAAGGTGGTTCATGCTCGAAAACCCTCCAATGTAGCTGAATTACAACAATTCTGCAAAGATGAGTGGGCCAAAATTCCTCCACAGCGCTGTAACAGACTCAGTGCAAGTTATGGAAAACGCTTGATTGCAGTTGTTGCTGCTAAGGGTGGACCAACCAGTTATTAGGCTTAGGGGGCAAATACTTCTTCACACAGGGCCATGTAGTTTTGGATTTTGTTTTCCCTTAATAATAAAAACCTTCATTTAAAAACTGCATGATGTGTTTACTTGTGTTATCTTTGACTAATATTTAAATGTGTTTGATTATCTGAAACATTAAAGTGTGACAAACATGCAAAAAAATAAGAAATCAGGAAGGGGGCCAACACTTTTTCACACCACTGTATCTATCTATCTATCCATCTATCTATCCATCTACCCATCTATCTATCTATCTATCCACCCATCTATCCATCCATCTATCCATCCATCCGCTCAGAGTAACTCTGATGTTTACTCTATGACTGTCTTTGTTGGTAGCTCAGTGCTCCATGCTACAATTTCTATCACTCATTTCTCAGATTGAATCAAACGAATCAAAAGCTCCATGAATCAAATCACTAAAGTGAATCATATTCGTCTGTATTAACACTAAAAAGTGGTGTTCGGGAATCAGGATTAGGTCTGGCTGTGATTTTTTCAGCCTCTATCTTGAATTAAATGCCAAAGCTCCGTTATTAGCCCTGTACGACCTGCTGTAATGTGTAAATTAGCGCTAACACCATGACAGGTGCTCGAGAGGCTTTAGCAGGATTTCTTTTCACCTAGAATGTATGTTATGACCTACTTTCATGCGACTCAGTGTCCCAATTCCATTATACAGTTATTGCTCTACTATTTAAAGAACCAATGGATTTAGTCATTTGGTAGGTGTGTCGTGTATTATTTATTTATTTATTTATTTATTTATTTTTAATGCATGCACCTAAATTTTGATAACCCATGGCCTCATTTTGAAGTGTTATGCAAGGCTCACAGGAAGATGACTGCTACCAAAGAAGATGACACACCATTAACAAACACGTAGAGCACAGAGCGATCCTCCAATGTGCCAAAATGATGATGCTGACTTTATTTCTTTATCCATCAACCACCCACACTTACTACTATTATTATTATTATTATTATTATTATTATTATTATTATTATTATTATTATTATTATTTTCCTTGCTCTCCCTTTTTATTTCTTTTTGTTCTTCCATGACATTTTCACCACACTCTGGTAATTTTAGATCATTTTTAAAAAGTCAACAGAACCGAGTGTGAAGTTTTTTATTTGCTGATAAACTGGAAGAGTTAGCCAGTGTGTTAACGACACATTAACCACGAGGTTGTTCAGTTTGTTCAGTTTTGCCAAATGGTTGTAAAAGAGTCTTTTTATTAATAATCTATCAGACGGTGTATTACATAACAGTCCTCATGTCTCCCTGTGTTTCTCTGTGTGTGTGTGTGTGTGTGTGTGTGTGTGTGTGTGTGTGTGTGTATGTGTTTTCAGTTTAAGTGGCTTGTCACCTTTCCTGGGTGACAACGACACCGAGACGATGAACAACATCCTTCACGCCAACTGGGACTTTGACGCTGAGGCGTTCGAGAACGTGTCTGAAGAAGCGAAAGACTTCATCTCTAAATTACTCATCCCTGCAAAATGGTACCTATCTGTCCATCTGTCCACCAACTCAACATTTATCTACACATGACCAGACATCCATCCATTTCTCTGTCGATTTATACACCTTTTCTCTGACATTCAATCATCTACCCATTCTTCTATCCCTCCAACTGTCCAGCCGTCTGTTCGACTATCCACGATTCTATCCATCTACCTATCTTGCCTTAGTAATGTTTCTCTCTATTTTTTCTGACCTGTTTTCTATCCATCTTCCCATCTGTTCATTCAACTGGCACATCCATTAATTTATCTACACCTCCACTAACATCTATCCCAGCCAGCCAGCATCCATCAATCAAACCATCATCAATTAAACTATCCATCCATCCATCCATCCATCCATCCATCCATTTATTGTCTGTTTTCAATCCATAAATCCATATACCATTCTACTCTATTCGAATCCATTAATTAATCCATCTGTCCATCCATCTGTTTATCCATCCATCCATCCATCCGTTATTCCATCCATCCATGTTTCCTCTCACATGGCTGTTTCTCTCAATTTATCTAACCACACACCCATTGGTGCATCCATCAATTTATCTACACCTCCACTAACATCTATCCAGCCAGGATCTATCAATCAATCCATCCATCCATCCATCCATCCATCCATCCATCCATCTCACATGGCTGTTTCTCTCTATTTATCTAACCTGTTTTGATTCAATCATCTTTGTTATCTACCCATCCACCAATTTGACAGCATTCATTCATCCATCCAATTCCTACTCATTCATTAATTATTCCATCCAGCCATCTGTCAGTCCATTCATCCATCCGTCCGTCCAGGCAAGACATGGGAGTTTATTTTTCCGTTCATATAAATTTTTTTATTAAGTATAAAGACAAAAGGCATATTAAACTCATTATTATATAAATATTTTATTAAATATTTGAATTTTAATATGGAAGTTTAAAGTTGCTTTTTTAAAGAAGGATCAATCCACTTAACTTCCCGCTTTAAAATTTTTTAATATTTTGGGATTTTTGCAACAGGATGTAAAGGCTGGCTGTTCGTTCTTTCATCCCCATATTTCCTCTCTTAGGAACTGAACGTTTAACTCAGCAAACATCCGGATGCATTCATCAAAAGGCTGAAATTATCGGCATAGACGAGGCCGAGTTGTAAGGCGGAGGCTTTTTTGGTGCCACGCGAGCGTCACTGCTCATCTGGCGTGAGACAATAGGCGAGTGGCACAGCAGGGGCCGGCGAGGGCCTCTACTGCCTGCTAATGATCCTCTACAGATCTGTGACAGGGTGCACTTAGTGACGCAACACACACCCACATTTAACATTCTTCACATTCACACCCTCTCTCTCTCTCTCTCCGCTGACTAAAAACATACACGCAGATGGGCGGCCCTTCAGCCAGACGTGCCTGAGAAAATGTGTTTTTGATTGTTGCGCAAGTGTTGCATAATTGCTGTGTTTTGTCTGACGAAAATGGCTTTTGTGCAGCAGACAGTTCGAGATCGTTTCCGCTGGCGCGTTGCCTCCGTCGCCACGTAGAGGGCCGAGCGAATCGGGGAGAGATTCGCCGCTTCACTGTCCCGTAAGGCAGGTCAAAGGTCAGGAAATAACTAGGTAGCAAGGCGTAATTATAGAGTACAGGGGATAAAGCAGTCATCTGCATGGAAGGAGAAAAAAAATGGTATAGAGGATTTACAAAGTCTAAAGTGAACCATGTTCATGCAAAACACACACACACACACACACACACACACACACACACACACACACACACACATATTTGTCATAGTATCCTTGTGAGGACCTGCTTAAAAAAGACGATCACATGACTAGTTAGATGTTTTGTTTATGAGAAAAATTGGATGGATGAATAGATCAACAGAGGGTTGCACCAAATGATGTACAGCTGAATGAACTGATAATTGCATGGACGGATGAACATTCGGTCCCCACCGAGATATGAAATCGTGTCCGCGTAGACACACTCACAGTACACTCTGACCTGTTCAGCAGTGTGTGATTTATAACAGATATATTTTAATGGATTTTTCGCCATCACACACACACACACACACACACACACACACACACACACACACACATACATACTCTTATACTAGTGTGTTTCCGGTTAACGGGTCAGGCATGCTTTTAGCTAATGACCGCTAATGGCACATCCACAGGCAGGAGCTCAGGCTGCTTCACAAATACCACACGGCTAATTAAACCGAGCTGCCAATCAAATGACGATTAACATGATTTAATTGTCACCAATGTATGAAAACCTTCTGATGGCTTGGTGGTCTCATTAGTGCTGGAACATTGTTTTACTCTCTCGATGGATACTTTAGAATTCTATAATATTATGTATAACACACACATACACACACACATACATACACATGCATATATGTGTATAAAACATATTCAACCACACATCCATTGGTGCATCCATCAATTTATCCACTAACATCTATCCATCCAGCCAGGATCCATCAACCAATCTATCATCCATCCATCCATCCATCCATCCATCCATCCATCCATTTATTGTCTGTCTTCAATCCATAAATCCATCCATCATTCTACGCCATTCTAATCTATTAATTAATCCATTTATTCATTCCTCCATCCATCCATCCATTACTCCATCCATCCATCTTTCATCTTGCATGGCTGTTTATCTCTATTTATCTAACCTGTTTTAAATCATCCATCTTTCCATCTGTCTACATGTGAATAAAACACTCAGGAGTGTTCTGCTTAAGGAAATAAAGACATAAAGTTCATTATTTTTGAATTACATCACACCCTGAAGTGTTTTATTCGTTCTTTTTTCCAATTAGAATTTCTTCTTCTTCTTCTTCTTCTTCTTCTTCTTCTTCTTTCGGCTTTTCCCTTCAGGGGTCGCCACAGCGAATCATCTCTCTCCACCTATCCCTATCTTCTGCATCCTCAGCACTTGCACCCACTAGCTTCATATCCTCATTAATTCCATCCATATACCTCCTCTTTGGCCTTCCTCTTTGCCTCCTGCCTGGCAGCTCCATGTCCAACATTCTCCTACCAATATACTCACTCTAACTTTTCACTCTGCACTGTAACTCCTTGTATTCCTGTCTATTCTCTTCTGTCCTGTCCATGTCCCACTTCTTCTTGGCTAACCTCTTCCTCTGGATACTATCCTGAACTTCCTCATTCCACCACCAAGTCTCCTTATCTTCTTTCCTCCTTCCAGATGACACACCCAGCACCTTTCTCCCTGTCTCCCTGATCACTTCTGCTGTAGTTTCCCAGTCATCTGGCAGCACTACCTGACCACCCAGAGTCTGCCTCAACTTCTGTCTAAATTCCTCACAACATTCCTCCTTTTTCAGCTTCCACCACTTGGTTTTCTTCTCTATCTCTGACCTCTTCTTCTTACAGACCATCAGAGTCATCCTACACACCACCATCCTATGCTGTCTGGCTACACTCTCTCCCACTACCACTTTACAGTCACTAATCTCTTTCAGATTGCCTCTTCTACATAGGATGTAGTCTACCTGTGTTCTCCTACCTCCACTCTTGTACGTCACTCTATGCTCCTCCCTCTTCTGAAAATAAGTGTTAACCACACCCATGTCCATCCTCTTAGCAAAGTCCACTACCATCTGTCCTTCAAGGTTCCTTTCCTTAACTCCAAACTTGCCCATCACCTCCTCATCACCTGTGTTCCCCTCGCCAACATGTCCATTAAAATCCGCTCCTATCACCACTCTCTCACCCGTGGGAATACTCTCCATCACCTCATCTAATTCACTCCAGAATCTCTCTTTCTCCTCTAACTCACAACCTACCTGTGGGGCATAACCACTAACAACATTCAACATCACCCCTTCAATCTCTAACTTCAGACTCATCACCCTGTCTGACACTCTCTTCACCTCCAGAACATTCCTCACAAACTCCTCCTTCAGGACCACACCTACCCCATTTCTCTTACTATCCACACCATAATAAAACAGCTTGAATCCTGCTCCTATACTACGAGCCTTGCTACCCTTCCACCTGGTCTCCTGTACACACAGTATATCCACCTTCCTTCTCTCCATCACATCAGCCAGCTCTCTACCTTTCCCTGTCATAGTACCAACATTCAGAGTTCCTATTCTCAGTCCTACACTCTTACCTTTCCTCTTCTCTCTCTGTCTGTGCACTCTCCTCTGTCCTCTACTTCTTCCACCAACAGTAGCCCAATTTCCACCGGCGCCCTGTAGGTCAACGGTGCCGATGGCGGTATGAAATTCGTACTGACGACTCGCATGATGAAATTTGGCAATGTTTTACGCCGGATGCTCTTTCTGACGCAACCCTCTCTATTTATCCGGGCTTTTGGACCGGCACAGAAGTCACTGGACTGTGACCCCCATGGGTAGATTCATTAGAATTTTTTTTTAAAGGAAGATTTATGAACAACAACAAATTTTCTAAACCGATTTCTCTCATAAACAGCTCGATGCAAAACTTTACGAAACTCTAATTAGAAAAAGAAAATCCACTTGTTTTTAGAGACGAGTCTAGGCACAGATTAAAAGTTTTCTTTTATACAATCGTTCCTTTCCTTCCCTTTCTAAAATTTCCAAGTGATTAGGTATCTGGTTTCATGCAGGTATTTACAGGATGTCTGCTCTGTTTCTTAAGTATCTATATATCAGTTTCCTAAATCAGACGTAAAGATAAGGCGCTTCGTTCTTGACACGCTAGTCTCAGTTTGACTTATGATTTCACAGCATAATTTCTGGAGAAAGAACCTGAAATACTGTGTGATGCTGAAAGGAGATTATTATCCTGCAATTAAACATCTGCAGCAGATGTTCAGCATTAAGTGTCTTTATGTCTGTCATGTCCCACTCCACAGTGGAGGTTAATATGAAGCTCATATGAAAGTAGACACTCAGGACTTTAAGAATTTGTAGTGTTTCAGAACGATTTCTGTTTTTTCTCTAGCCTACTAGGAGCGATATTCATAGAAAAGTTCAGAATAAACAGAAATGGTATTTTTTTTCCACACAAATGTTTCTATCTTCAAAGTAAATGTTGATATCAAACCCATTTCTGCTCTCTGAGACGCTCCAAGTGCTTGTTCATCTAAAAAGCAGCTCAAATTTGATCTAAATTCTGTAAGGTTATCCAACAGAGGGAAAAACACACGTCTAAAACACACTGAAAGCCGTTTTGTATCAGACTCGCTGTGATAAAGTGGTTCATTTCTTTCTACTGGTTGAAAAGTCCATTTCAGTGTCAGCATTCTGGTGAAAAGTGTTAATGTTGCACGCAGAGTTTATATCTCAGCAGATTATTACAGTAAGATAAACAACTCTGTATGCTCTCAGTGTCTCAGATGACTTAAGATCAGTTGATTTTGATTAAAGATGGGCTTCCTTTGGGAAAAACTGGGATATGAATGTGATATGTATTATTATTGTATTATTCGCTCTCTGTTATCATAATCAGTTTATACTGATCAGCCATAACATTATGACCACCTGCCTAATATTGTGTCGGTCCCCCTTTTGCTGCCCAAACAACCCTGACCCATCGAGGCATGGACTCCACTAGATCCCTGAAGGTGTGCTGTGGTATCTGGCACCAAGATGTTAGCAGCAGATCCTTTAAGTCCTGTAAATTGTGACCTACAGTACTTAAAGGACACTTTTGATAGATACTGACCACTGCAGACCGGGAACACCCCACAAGAGCTGCAGTTTTGGAGATGTTCTGATCCAGTGGTCTAGCCACAATTTGGTCCTTCGTCAAACTCGCTCAAATCCTTACGCTTGTCCATTTTTCCTGCTTCTAACACATCAACTTTGAGGACAAAATGTTCACTTCCTCCCCCCCTCTCCCTCCCCCCCCCTCCCCCTCCCTCTCTCTCTCTCTCCCCCCCCTCTGTCTCTCTCTCTGTCTCTCTCTCTGTCTCTCTCTCTCTCTCTCCCCTCCTCTCCCCCCTCCCCCTCTCTCTCTCCCCCCTCCCCTCCTCTCCCCCCCCTCTCTGTCCCCTCTCTCTCTCTCTCTCTCTCTCTCTCTCTCTCTGTCCCCCTCTCTCTCTCTCCCATCTCTCCCCCTCTCCCCCCCTCTCCCCCCTCCCCTCCTCTCCCCTCCTCTCCCCCCCTCTCCCTCTCTCCCCCCCTCTCCCATCCCCCCCTCCCCCCCCCCTCTCCCTCTCCCCTCCTCCCCCCCTCTCCCTCTCCCCTCCTCCCCCCCTCTCCCTCTCTCTCTCTCTCTCTCCCTCTCTCCCCCTCTCTCCCCCTCTCTCTCCCCCCCCTCTCTCCCTCTCCCTTCACCCTGTCTCCCCCCCTCCCTTAATCAACACCTTCTGACCAATCAGAGAGCAGAATTTAACAGCCATTTTGTTTGTGTACTGCATTGTGCATATTTAAGGCATATCATTCTAATGTGTGTGTGTGTGTGTGTGTGTGTGTGTGTGTATGGCAGTAGTCGACTGAGCGCCTCAGGCTGTATGAAACACAGCTGGCTGAATGATCTGGAGGAGAAGGCCAAGCGACACAGAGTCCGGCTCAAATCCCAGATGAGACTACAGCGTTACCTAGCAGCTCATCGACAGTGGAAGGTACGCTACGCTTCAGCATTCCACACGTGCAGCACTGCGGCTGTGTGATTAAAACTGACATAACGCCAAGAAACTCTGCAGGAAAAGAATGAAGCGTTGAAAATAATGTGTTTGAGCTGACATTTAATCTTAGCACATTAGAAAATCACACACACACACACACGCTGAAAGCCAACAGAGTCCTGACACACATTATATCAAACTTACAGCCAGAAAATCCTTCATTTCTTCATTTAGGCTTATGGCTTAAAAGTATTTTTCTTGCCTTTGGGGGATTTTCTCTGATTTTTTCAGTCTACTATATGCAAGCAGAAGCCCATTTCTATTCCACTGGCAGCCTGGAGCAGCAAAGTGCTGGTAAAAAGGGTTAATTTATTAGTGTAGGTTTAAATAAAGCCCCTCATTAAGGATGACTTGACTTCCAGTTGAGTCTTATTTGTTTATATCGTATCATATTTTTAAAAAATTATTTTGTATTTATAGAATAATTCATTTATTTTTCATTGATATTTTATATTTCATATTTTTCATATAATATATATATATATATAATTTATTTTCTTCCAATATATATTTCATCTATATTTTTGAATATACACCGATCAGGCATAACATTACGCCTAATATTGTGTTGGTTCCCCTTTTACTGCCAAAACAGCCCTGACCCATCCTGCACTGTGTATTCTGACACCTTTCTATCAGAACCAGCATTAACTTCTTCAGCAATTTGAGCAACAGTAGCTCGTCTGTTGGATCGGACCACACGGGCCAGCCTTCGCTCCCCACGTGCATCAAGGAGCCTCGGCCGTCCATGACCCTGTCTCCGGTTCACCACTGTTCCTTCCTTGGACCATTTTTGATAGATACTGACCACTGCAGACCGGGAACACCCCACAAGAGCTGCAGTTTTGGAGATGTTCTGATCCAGTGGTCTAGCCATCACAATTTGGCTCTTCATCAAACTCGCTCAAATCCTTACGCTTGTCCATTTTTCCTGCTTCTAACACATCAACTTTGATAATAATAATAATAATAATAATAATAATAATAATAATAATAATAATAATAATAATAATAATAATACATTTTATTTATAATGCGCTTTTCTCATACCCAAAGTGCTACAACAATGTAAAAAAAAAGTTAAAATACAAAATACACTGATACAATATAAAACAACGAAATATCAAATTAAAACCCTAATCTACAGCTTAATCATGATAAGCAATTTTAAAGAGGTGGGTTTTCAACAGTTTCTTAGTTCTGAATATATTGTAGCCATTTGATAGGTTTTGCTGGTAGACCAATGTAGAGAGAATTGCAGTAATCAGTTCATGAAGTGATAAAATCCTAGCAATATTTCTGAGATAGTGAGTGTGAGCCTCCCACGTCAAATGATCATCAAATATCACACCCTGAGGGACACCATATTGGACCTGATTTGTCTGATTTGTTATTTCCCAGAACAACAAACTGGGATCTATTTGTAATGTAGGATCTGAACCATTCAAACACAGTTCCAGAGATACCGAGCCAACTCTTTGCACGGTGGCTTGGTGGCTAGCAAGTTTGCATCACCTCCAGGGTTGGGGGTTCGATTCCCACCTCCACGATGTGTGTGGAGTTTGCATGTTCTCCCCGTGCCTTGGGGGTTTCCTCCGGGTACTCCGCTTTCCTCCCCCAGTCCAAAGACATGCATTGTAGGTTGATTGGCATCTCTAAATTGTCCGTAGTGTGTGTGATTGGGCCCTGTAATAGACTGGCATCCTATCCAGGATATACCCTGCCTTGTGCCTGTAGTCTCCTAGGATAGGCTCCAGGTTCCCTGTGACCCAGTAGTAGGATGAGCAGGTATAGAAAATGGATGGATGGATGGATGGATGGATGGATGGATGGATGGATGGATGGATGGATGGATGGAGATCTATCTTTTCTTAACAGATTCAGTCATATCATCAAATCCGTGCCATCTGATTAATTTGTCTGGTGTCAGATCAGATTAAGAGAATGAAAGCTAAGGAAATGTTAATAATAACACTGACAGCTTCAATTCTTCTCAAACCTTCCAGAAATCAGGGATCAGGTTTAAAATCATAGCACTACATCATGAATAAGTATTAAAGCTCCACATCTCATGCAGTGAGTGCCTGTGTTTCTGGGTTAATGTGACACAGTTCAAATTCCAGGAGCTCATGAGATTTGATCTCACTTATAAACCATTTTGGAGCGAAATAAATGCCGAACTCTTGATTAATATCTGCTGTATTTGTGTCTCCTCCTCGTCAATCGTCTGTACAGAAGCACTTCTACGCGGTGACCGCGGCTAACCGACTCAAGAGGTTCCAGCAGAGCAGATCCACCAGCACGCTGTGATTCCTACTGCAATCCAGGACTGGGGAGGAGAAGACGGACATTCCTTTCTTCTTCACGCTCGTATAGGCTTCATGGGTGTGTGTGTGTGTGTGTGTGTGTGTGGAGATGACTGGGTGATGAACGTGGCACAAACCAGCACCTTGTGTTTATTTCATTTCATTTATTTTATTAGAGTTAATCAAAGGAACAGCGTCGGATGGAATGACATTTTATTGTAGTGAATATTTTAATGGTCACGGTTTGATTTTCCTGTTTTAAACACAACCACCACACTCGCATGGAAAACTCTCTCTCCCTTCTGTGAAGGTGTATTATTATTATTATTATTATTTTCTTTGCATTATATTCAGTTTTTTCCCCCTTGTGGTGGTTTAAAACTCATTTAGCAGCTGAGTTTCCCCACTCTTGTGATACACTCCTTCAGTTATGCAATAAAACTCGTGTACACACTTCTGGCGCTTGCAGTTGCTGAGGGATTTTCTTCCTTTTTTCCCCTGAAGAAAACGATCTCCTACGCAGACGAAGCCCACGTCAGCTTCCAAACTGCGGCGAATAAACTTCGTCCCAGCGGATGCCAACTTTAGTGGCACATATCCTCAGAGCTCCCTGGAGAATGATTGTGGTTTGTTTTTATTGCTTAGATTTTGAAAACAAAAGCTTCCTAAGCTTTAGTTCTTAGTTTTAGAGACACTCAGTATTATTCCACATTAAAATAATGAGCAGTGTGTGATAAAAAATGTCTTTACACAATAAACAAGCCATAAAAACACCCCCTTACATTCTAACAGTATGAATATGCTAATAAGCCCCACCCCTTTTAGACATTACTCCTCCCTCTTCATCTGGCACAGCACTGCTGCTTGGTTTCACACTCTCACTTTCCCTCACACACACACACACACACACACACAGAGTTTGTTTAGTTTTATTAAAACAGCAGTACAGATTATGTTGGACAGCATGTTGCAGAATTTTCTTCAGAGCTGAGGACGCCACACACACACACCAGTATGACTATGAATACACACACTCAGAGAGCCTCGTTACACTGCCACCAGAGACACGTGAGTCACAGGTAATGAGGGGGGTGATTAAAAAGCAGCCCAGTTTACACGTGTACAATGAACATTATCAAACCTCTCAGACACGACTGACTATACACCAGCGCTCCGCTCCTCATACACAACACACACATTGTCAACACAATCAAGTGAAATAATACAGGAGGGAATCTCTACACACACACACACACACACACCCCCCAAGTTCCTCTTCACTCACTCACTAGATAATGTGGGAAGATAATTAAATTCAAATAAAAGAAAAGGGCGATGTTAAAAATGTAAACTAGAAACATGAGATAAATAATAAAAATAAAAACTCAAACAAGCGAAGCATCACTCTCCATCGCTCTTGGCTTTGAGAGCATTTTCCAGGATTTTTCTCTTCCACTCCTCATAATTTTGTTTCGTTTCTTCCTCGCACTCCTCTTCCCTCAGTGACGCTTCCCGCTGTTGCTTAGGAGACGTTGGCAAGCCATCATCTGACAGAGAGAGAAAGAGAGAGCGAGAGACATGAGTATTGGGGGGGGGAAGAGAGCGAGAGACATGAGTATTGGGGGGGGGAAGAGAGCGAGAGACATGAGTATTGGGGGGGGGAAGAGAGCGAGAGACATGAGTATTGGGGGGGGGAAGAGAGCGAGAGACATGAGTATTGGGGGGGGGAAGAGAGCGAGAGACATGAGTATTGGGGGGGGGAAGAGAGCGAGAGACATGAGTATTGGGGGGGGGAAGAGAGCGAGAGACATGAGTATTGGGGGGGGGAAGAGAGCGAGAGACATGAGTATTGGGGGGGGAAGAGAGCGAGAGACATGAGTATTGGGGGGGGGAAGAGAGCGAGAGACATGAGTATTGGGGGGGGGAAGAGAGCGAGAGACATGAGTATTGGGGGGGGGAAGAGAGCGAGAGACATGAGTATTGGGGGGGGAAGAGAGCGAGAGACATGAGTATTGGGGGGGGGAAGAGAGCGAGAGACATGAGTATTGGGGGGGGGAAAAGAGCGAGAGACATGAGTATTGGGGGGGGGGAAAAGAGCGAGAGACATGAGTATTGGGGGGGGGAAGAGAGCGAGAGACATGAGTATTTTGGGGGGGGGAAGAGAGCGAGAGACATGAGTATTGGGGGGGGGAAAAGAGCGAGAGACATGAGTATTGGGGGGGGAAGAGAGCGAGAGACATGAGTATTGGGGGGGGGGAAAAGAGCGAGAGACATGAGGATTGGGGGGGGGAAAAGAGCGAGAGACATGAGGATTGGGGGGGGAAGAGAGCGAGAGACATGAGTATTGGGGGGGAAGAGAGCGAGAGACATGAGGATTGGGGGGGAAGAGAGCGAGAGACATGAGGATTGGGGGGGAAGAGAGCGAGAGACATGAGGATTGGGGGGAAGAGAGCGAGAGACATGAGGATTGGGGGGGAAGAGAGCGAGAGACATGAGGATTGTGGGGGGAAGAGAGCGAGAGACATGAGGATTGTGGGGGAAGAGAGCGAGAGACATGAGGATTGTGGGGGAAGAGAGCGAGAGACATGAGGATTGTGGGGGAAGAGAGCGAGAGACATGAGGATTGTGGGGGGAGAGAGCGAGAGACATGAGGATTGGTGGGGGAAGAGAGCGAGAGACATGAGGATTGGGGGGGGAAGAGAGCGAGAGGCATGAGGATTGGGGGGGGAAGAGAGCGAGAGGCATGAGGATTGGGGGGGAAGAGAGCGAGAGGCATGAGGATTGGGGGGGGAAGAGAGCGAGAGGCATGAGGATTGGGGGGGGAAGAGAGCGAGAGGCATGAGGATTGGGGGGGGAAGAGAGCGAGAGGCATGAGGATTGGGGGGGAAGAGAGCGAGAGGCATGAGGATTGGGGGGGGAAGAGAGCGAGAGGCATGAGGATTGGGGGGGAAGAGAGCGAGAGGCATGAGGATTGGGGGGGGGAAAGGGGAGAGCGAGAGGCATGAGGTTTGGGGGGGGGAAGAGAGCGAGAGGCATGAGGATTGGGGGGAAGAGAGCGAGAGGCATGAGGATTGGGGGGGGAAGAGAGCGAGAGACATGAGGATTGGGGGGAAGAGAGCGAGAGGCATGAGGATTGGGGGGAAAGAGAGCGAGAGACATGAGGATTGGGGGGGAAAGAGAGCGAGAGACATGAGGATTGGGGGGAAGAGAGCGAGAGACATGAGGATTGGGGGAGAGAGAGACATGAGGATTGGGGGAGAGAGAGACATGAGGATTGGGGGAGAGAGAGACATGAGGATTGGGGGAGAGAGAGACATGAGGATTGGGGGAGAGAGAGACATGAGGATTGGGGGGGAGAGAGACATGAGGATTGGGGGAGAGAGACATGAGGATTGGGGGAGAGAGACATGAGGATTGGGGGAGAGAGACATGAGGATTGGGGGAGAGAGAGACATGAGGATTGGGGGAGAGAGAGACATGAGGATTGGGGGAGAGAGAGACATGAGGATTGGGGGAGAGAGAGACATGAGGATTGGGGGAGAGAGAGACATGAGGATTGGGGGAGAGAGAGACATGAGGATTGGGGGGGAGAGAGACATGAGGATTGGGGGAGAGAGACATGAGGATTGGGGGAGAGAGACATGAGGATTGGGGGAGAGAGACATGAGGATTGGGGGAGAGAGACATGAGGAGGAGGGGGAGAGAGACATGAGGAAAGAGAGAGAGAGAGTCAAGAGGAGAGAGACAGCAAGACAGTCATGAGGGGAGAGAGAGCGAGATTCATGAGGGGAGAGAGAGACAGAAAGACAGTCATGAGGAGAGAGAGACAAAGACGGTCATGAAGGGAGAGAGAGAGAGAGATTCATGAGGAGAGGGAGAGAGAGAGACAGAAAGACGGTCATGAAGGGAGAGAGAGATTCATGAGGAGAGGGAGAGAGAGAGACAGAAAGACAGTCATGAGGAGGGAGAGAGTGAAAGAGGGGAAATGGTGAATGGTGATAAAGTCAAAGCTTTTTCTACATTAAATAATACGAGGCACAAAAACACCTTTATCTCGGCGAGAAATTCAAACACTGAATATTCAAATTAGCCACACCCCAAACTATGCATAGCCCCTCCCTCATCATAGTGTACAGCACTGCTTCATGCCTTCTTTATAATTCCTTGTGAATGAAACACTCCATGTCATGCTGTTACAGGGAAATAAATCAACAGCAGGTTGCTATGACGACGTTCCGTTTCTATCCTGACATTTTTCATTATTTCTGCGATATAATAAACATATAAAATAGAATATTGGTCTATTTACTCAGTCAAGGATGAGGAGTATGAGCATAAGGATTATTACATTCGTGACTTCATGCTGCGTTACTGACACTCGACATTCCAGTTTGTTCATTGTTAAAAGCCAGCGAGAAGAATTTCTGAAACATTCCTCTAACACAGAATCAGGACTTCCTGTCATTCATCTCTTCTCACCATCTTCTGCTTCCTGCAGCATCTCGGTGAGAGTCTTCTGTCTCTTCTGTGTTGATTTCATCTTTCCCTTTACAGAAGATGTGTCACCTGAGAGAGAGAGAGAGAGAGAGAGACAGAGAGAAAGAGACAGACAGACAGAGAGAAAGAGAAACAGACAGACAGAGAGAGAGAAAGAGAAACAGACAGACAGAGAGAGAGAAAGAGAAACAGACAGACAGAGAGAAAGAGAAAGAGAAACAGACAGACAGAGAGAAAGAGAAAGAGAAACAGACAGACAGAGAGAGAGAAAGAGAAACAGACAGACAGAGAGAGAGAAAGAGAGACAGACAAAAGAGAAAAGAGAGACAGACAGACAGAGAGAAAGAGAGACAGACAAAAAAACAAAAGAGAAAGAGAGACAGACAGAGAAAGAGAGACAAAAGAGAAAGAGAGACAGACAGAGAAAGAGACAGACAGAGAAAGAGACAGACAGAGAAAGAGACAGACAGAGAAAGAGACAGACAGAGAGAGAGAGAGAGAGAGAGAGAGAGAGAGAAAGAGACAGACAGAGAGAAAGAGACAGACAGAGAGAAAGAGACAGACAGAGAGAAAGAGACAGACAGACAGACAGAGACAGACAGACAGACAGAGAGACAGAGAGAGAGAGAGAGAGAAAGAGACAGACAGAGAGAAAGAGACAGACAGAGAGAAAGAGACAGACAGAGAGAAAGAGACAGACAGAGAGAAAGAGACAGACAGAGAGAAAAACAGAGAGAGAAAAGAGAGAGAGAGAGAGAGAGAGAGAGAGAAAGAGACAGACAGACAGAGAGAAAGACAGACAGAGAGAAAGAGACAGACAGAGAGAAAGAGACAGACAGAGAGAAAGAGACAGACAGAGAGAAAGAGACAGACAGAGAGAAAGAGACAGAGAGAGAGAGAGAGAGAAAGAGACAGACAGACAGAGAGAAAGAGACAGACAGAGAGAGAAAAAGAAACAGACAGAGAGAAAGAGAAGACAGACAGAGAGAAAGAGAGACAGACAGAGAGACAGACAGAGAGAGAGAGAGAGAGAGAGAGAGAGAGAGAGAGATTTTAATTTAAATGTAAACTAAATTCACAAACTAAACTGAAGTTCCAACATTTAACGAGTAAAAACAGATAAAGTGTGCGTCATTCCTTCATGGAGAAAAAAACCCTTAAAAACATTTTAATCTTCATATCCAACCCCAACAAATACAAAAATAAATTCCAACGGTTCGTCAAAGTGCAGGATGTTTGATGATGCGTCTCTGATGACAGCAGAGCATGAGAAACTTTATATTTTTAAGAGGCTTCACACATCTGACAGAGTGACTGATTTATTACAGAAATAAATAAATAAAAACACCGACTCACTGCAAATCTCTTGGCCGAACTTCAGAAGCTGAGCACACAGCCTGTCGAACACGGCCTTCTTGGTGCCGGAGGACGACGCCAGCTTCTTATCAACTCTGATTTTCATGCACCTTCAAAGTAAACGTCAGACACGCGGTTAGCCTTTTTTTACACGTTTCCCCAGATCAGAGCGTGGAGCAGCGGCAGGATTAATAGTGCTGAGGTATTATGGGATGTTGAAATAAACAGAAATATCCTCGCTCGTTAGACGGAGCAGAGACCCAACTCAAAGAGTCAGGGAGATGAATTCTGGATTCTGATTGGTCAGAAATGGTTGATTCATTTCCTGTAATCGCAGACTGAGAGAATTAAAAAACACTAGCTACGGAATCGGCATCTGCTCGCTACAGAGGCGGAGATTAAATTAAATCCTGTTGCAGATAAAAAAGACTAAAACTTCATTCAATAAAAAAATGTATTTGGTTTTTTTTTTTAAATAACTGAAGGTTTACGTGGTGTAAATATGATTAAAATTTTTATTCGATTAATTTTTATTTTATTTATTCTTTTTATGACTTATATTGATCATTTTTGCAACTCAACTGATTTTTTTTAAACAGATTTACTGAATAAACAAACACGCAGTTTTGTTGCTAATCTTAAGCAGGTACGAGGGAAGGAAAGAAGAGAAGGAAAACAAAATCAGATGAATCAGTACCAGCATTATTTAATAATAATTTTTATTTTTTTTTTTTAATAATGCTGGTAATTTATTAATTATTGATATTATTGAATAAATAAATGAATAAATAAATAAATAAATAAATAAATAAATAAATAAATAAATACAAAAATTCATTTATTTTCTTTTGTAAATTGTATTTTCTCTATTTAATAGTGCTGGTACTGATATTGAATAAATAAAATAAAAGAATAAATAAAAATAAATAGTATAAATAAATAAATGAAAAAAGTAATCTGAGAACAAAACCCGGCAAGATGTATGGAATAATATCACGTGGTCTCGCTGTTATAGGAAAATAATCCATGTTATGGTGGCGTGTGTGTGTGTGTGTGTGTTACAGCTCGACAGGAAGCATTTATACAATTTTTAATACATTAAATCAAATAAGTTGTTGTTTTTTTTTTAACCATTTTTGGTTACATTTTTACACATATGCTCCAATCTACAGATTATATCCTATGTGAGGGCGTAATGGAGAAGGACAGCAGTGTGTAGTGCGGTACTGACTTGCAGGCGGTGAACAAAGCAGCTGTAGTGAACAGGGGTTTAGACAGATCGAGGTCTTGTTGCTGAGCTGCAGGTAAACTAGACCCGTACCTAAAAAAACACACAGGAAGCAGTAGTAGAGCTCATTAATCATTACTGCATAGTTCACACAGTGAGTCTCAGAATGTATCGGGATTGGAGGAAGCTAGTTAAACGCTTTGATTACCGCTGAAGGATCTGAGACGCCGCCTTCACCGCCTCCATGCAGCCGTACTGCACCGCCAGATCCTTGAGCCCGAGACTGTTCTGTATCCCCAGGATGCACTCCATAGCCTTCAGGCTGCTCTGATATGCTTTCTTATTCAATCCCGAGAGCTTGACCACATACTCCTGCTCAGAAACACAAGGAATCAGTAAAGAAAACTAACTCACGGACATCACGTGGATGAAATGATAGCTTGGTTGGAATCTGGAACTAAGAGTCTACAATATTATTTATTCTTGCATAAATATATTTACTTCCACATATACAGATGATAAGCTGGATAATACACTATTGCCAAAAGATTTGGGACACCCCTCCAAATCATTGAATTCAGATGTTGGGCTTGGCACAGAGTCCTGACATGAATTACAGCGGAGACTGCGAGACAGGCCAAAACTGGGAGGTCTGCCTTTACATGCACATGAATGTAATATGGAGTTGTCCCACCCTTTGTAGCTATAACAGCTTCAACTCTTCAGGGAAGGCTTTCCACAAGGTTTAGGAGTGTGTTTATGGGAATTTTTTAACCATTCCACTAGAAAGGCATTTGTGAGGTCAGGCACTGATGTTGGACGAGAAGGTCTGGCTCGCAGTCTCCGCTCTAATTCATCCCAAAGGTGTTCTATGGGGTTGAGGTCAGGACTCTGTGCAGGCCAGTCAAGTTCCTCCACACCAATCTCGCTCATCCATGTCTTTATGAAGCTTGTTTTGTACACTGGTGTGCAGTCATGTTGGAACAGGAAGGGACCATCCCCAAACTGTCCCCACAAAATTGGGAGCATGAAATTGTCCAAAATGTCTTGGTATGCTGAAGCATTAAGAGTTCCTTTCACTGGAACTAAGGGGTGGAGCCCAACCCCTGAAAAACAACACCTGAATTCAATGATTTAGAGGGGTGTCCCAAAACTTTTGGCAGTAAAAGTATATATTTACTTCCATATATCCATATAAGAAGCTGGATAATATCATCTGCAGACTGGAGGTGTGGTTGCTAATCAAAGTGTGCAAATGTGACAGGTTCTTTGCTGTTGTTTAAAGGCATGAGGATGAAACCGGATGAAAATCATGAGGCCTTTTTTGGGGGATTTTCAATCTTCATGAAGAAAATTCAAGACTTTTTCCAAATACATTTCTTAATTTGCTCTATATTCTTAAAAATCCTAATCTCTCTCTCACACACGGTGATGTTTAAGAACTGGACTTTTCTGACTTCATGTGCTGAGATTTCACTTATTTTATAGCAGACAAAGTAAAAAAAAAAAAAAAGATATAAAAAAGTTAATATGGATTATTTGTAATTGGGCATCTATATAAATGTGTATGGTTTACAGGTGAAATCTCTGACACCTCTCTCTCCCCCTCCCTCCACAGCACACACACAGACACAAAAACACAGACACACACAGACACAAAAAAGACACACAGAGACAAAAGACACAGACAAAAGACACAAAAAAGACACACAGACACAAAAGACAAAAAAGACAAAAAAGACAAAAAAGACACAAAAAGACACACACACACAGACACACACACAAAAGACACACACACAAAAGACACACACACACAGACACACACACACAGACACACACACACACAGACACACACCTTGTCTATAGGACACTTCATGGCCGTGGCTGCCAGCTCAAGGCAGATGACAGCCTTACTGCTTGCTGTAGATCCTGTTAGACCTGTGCACTTCACCTGAGACAACCGCATGTACTCCTCTGCCTGGCTGGGATACAGGAAACAACCGAAAATCACACTTTATTTCCCTCCATCTTCCACACAGCGTTCCCTCAGACCCACAATATGACCTGGAGCTTACACGAGTTATCTAACAACATACACTTACAACTCAGACACCAAAACTACACATAAATATTATAAATAAGCAAGACCACGGACATACCTCAACACTTTAGGAGACGTTATTCCCATTTTCGACGCAAGTTTACGAAATAACTCGCCGTCCATTTTGTTAGTTTCGTTAAAGGTCTTGACTCCGCTGAACTGCCTACACAGGCTAGGCGTAGAGGTTTTCGCGGGAATTTTGTCCACAAACCACGCCCACGTTCCCTCCAATTGGTGGAACTCAACTACGTCACCGGTCATGCGGAAGTGCTATAATACAGTTCATACCAAAACTCGTGGAATATGTTTTTACATATCTTAATTGAAATTGATGCATATTTTGAACTTCTTAGATTTCTAAACATGAAAAGTGAAAGATTTTTTTTAAACATTATGGTAGTTGTTTGTTATGATGCATAATGTAAGTGTATGTGTATAATTTTGTTTGTGAAACTTTACATGGAGATGCCTTATTTGTAGGCGTAAATACGGTTCTGTCAGTTTTATTTTCGGTAATTAAAAAAATCGATTATATTTGAGCAAATAATTAGCTTATTTCTCTTTCATACATTTATTTTAGATTTTTTGTATATCGAATTAAATTTAAATTTATTTGTTATTTATTTGTCCGTTCTTCTTCATCATCACCTTCCTCTTTTTTGTGTGACATTTTATATGTAATAATAACAACAACAACAAAATAAAATAAAAAAATAAAATAATAATAAATGCATATTTTACCCAGTCACTATAGGTTCAGGTTTTGTGCTCTTAAACGTTTAGAAATTCTTAAGAATAACGTTTGCTAAAGTTATTTGTTAAAGAAAAATGTTTGGCTTATTATTATTATTATTATTATTATTATTATTATTATTATTACATTATTGTTGTTGTTGTTATTATTATTCTTTTTTTTTAATATTTACTACTACCTACTACTACTTATAATAATACACTGTATATTTTTAAAAATATTTTTAATGTAATTTCCTAACACAATTTCCTCACCTAGGAACACAAACCGTTAGAGTGCCTGATACACCCTATCATAGCCCCGCCTTACACACAGTTCAGCCAATCAGCGTCTTCTTAGCGCACACTTCTCAGCCAATCAGGTTGCTCCTGGCTGACTCGGCTGAGCGGATCTCCAGCAGTCACATGACAGAGAAATTTTTTTGGGGGAGCTGCAGAGTGATTGCTAACAGCTCACTTATTAATCATCATGGTAAGTAAAAGAATTCATATATAAAAATGTTTTATTTTTATGTCGCACATTGTATAACGTGTACTAACTGAAATCGAAATATTAAAGATTCTAAAACCGAATGTTAAGCGAGTTATCTTGTTTATTCCATTAGCTAGCTGTGACTGGATTAGGCATTACAGCGGCCTGGCTAGATATGCTAAGCTAAGATAAGCTAAGCTAATCGTATCCTGGCTTTCTTTTCCTACGTAATAATCTTGGCATCATTTATAAGCTACTGTACGATTTTATATATTTGCACGAAATGTCTGGGGATTTTTTTACGCGACCATTCGGTTATTTTGCTCGTTAGCGTTAGCCGTGTTGTTTTGGCAATCCTGCCCGAGAGTTAGCATCAAAACTAGACGTCTGTTAGAACGCAGCTATGTGATGTGACTCGTACAGTGAAATGTTTCATAACAACATCAACAGTTTTGTGGTTTTATGTGTAATTTGTCGTGCCAGGGAAATAAATAAACACGGAAAGAAATGTGCTAGGAAACTGGATAACGGAAGCTAAAGCTAGCAAGCTGTCATTGCTGCAATACCTAAATTACATGAATATTCATAATTTCATGCATATTCATTACTGTAATGCTGTTAATCAGATAGATTGCTGCTTTAATTAAAGATTAGGAGGGGAAACGTACTTCCTGTGGTTTGTTTGTTGATGTATACACACACACTGATCAGCCATAACACTGTGAGCAGTGAGAGGTGAAGTGAATAAGACTGATGATCTCATCATCATGGCACCTGTTAGTGGGTGGGATATATTAGGCAGCAAGTGAACATTTTGTCCTCACAGTTGATGTGTTAGAAGCAGGAAAAATGGACAAGCGTAAGGATTTGAGCGACTTTGACGAAGGGCCAAATTGTGATGGCTAGACCACTGGATCAGAACATCTCCAACACTGCAGCTCTTGTGGGGTGTTCCCGGTCTGCAGTGGTCAGTATCTATCAAAAGTGGTCCAAGGAAGGAACAGTGGTGACCCGGAGACAGGGTCATGGGCGGCCGAGGCTCATCAGTGCACGTGGGGAGTGAAGGCTGGCCCGTGTGGTCCAATCCAAGACGAGCTACTGTTTATCAGATTGCTGAAGAAGTTTATGCTGGTTCTGATAGAAGGGTGTCAGAATACACAGTGCATGACGGGTCAGGGCTGTTTTGGCAGCAAAAGGGGGACCAACACAATATTAGGCAGGTGGTCATAATGTTATGCCTGATCACTGTCTGTATATATTTAGGAAATGTGTGCATGTTTATCTCCACAGAGATCATGTTCAGTTTGTAATCAGATCCCAGCTGCAAGTTTGATCATGATTTCCATTCAGAAACATTTATATGCGCAGAAATAAACAAGAGTGGAATTCTGTTTTGTAGATGCGGTGAAATTAGAGGTTTTGCATGTAACCTTTTCTTGTTGTCTAATAGATGTTCATTTCCACAATCCTGTCCAGTGAACTGTGTCTCAGTCCTGGGTTTGAGTGAAATTCCTTAATCAGTGTTAGTGTTGGAGCTGAAGCTGTTATGAGCAGGTAATTCATGTGATGATCTTAGCTGAGCCCCTCTCTCTCTTTCTCCCTCTCAGCCAACCACTCAGTCACCGCAGGATGAGCAGGAAAAGCTGCTGGACGAGGCGGTCCAGGCCGTCAAAGTGCAGTCTTTCCAAATGAAGCGCTGCCTGGTGAGACGCACTATACACTTTATTATTTCAGTGACTTGAGACTGAAAATGAAAGGAATCTTCCTTACCCAAGCTCACCTGTCTGTTGTGGTGTTTTAGAAGAAAAGTAATAGTGTGTGGGTCATGTGAGCTCAGGTTGGGCTTCGAGAGAGCTGACCTGAGCCCGGACTCGACGGAGTTCTTACTTCTTAGTTGAAGTCTTGGTTCTTGATTGATCTTCAGAATGATTCTGTACACTTCAGTATGATTCAGAATGATTCAGAATGATTCACATGATTCAAAATGATTAAGAATAACAGCATCAGTAATAATTCTTTAAAAGGAAACATAAAGCACAAAAGTACAAATGATATTTTTGAACAATATTATTAATATATTTCATGTCGATGAGTTCAAATGTCACGACTGTAAAAGCTGGTCATTAAAAGGTAAAAAAGCAACAGGTGGGAATTTAATGGTTTAAAGGTCATGTGTCTGTAAAAAGTGCTGAAATCTGAGGTTATATTACATCTGACTGACTTTTTTAATTGAAATGAATTGTTAGTATCAGACCGATGAGCAGTCTCTGTACTCGTGCACCACTTCTCCACTGACGTCGTATCTGTTTCTGAGCTTTTCTTACGTTTTTCAGGACAAGAACAAGCTGATGGACGCACTGAAACACGCCTCTAACATGCTGGGCGAGCTCAGGACCTCCATGCTGTCTCCGAAAAGCTACTATGAACTCTGTACGTGGTGTTAATCAGACCAGCACTACGAGTGTTCAGCTTCTGGGGAAATAAATAATCAGACTTGTGACTGTGTTACAATAGGCAGAGCTCGTAATTGGCCAGTTTCTTAGCTTGATGACCAAAAAAAAGACTTTTTTTTTAAATAATTTTAATTCATTTTTAAATATTACTCATACATTTAAATATTTGTATTATTATGTATAAAATTAGAATAGAATTTCCGGTATAGAATTTGTCTTTTTTGCATAAATGATTATAAACATGTGCTTAATAATCAAAAATGACATGCAAATTTACAGAAATATTAAGAAATTATTTTCCACAAGAAAATAAATTAAAAAAATGAATGGACCTTGAGCATCAAGTTTAAAAAAATAAATAAAATAATAAATAACTTACATTTAACAAAATATTTTTGATTTGAAATATTACAGAACTATGATGTAATCACTGATAAAAAAAAAAATAGAGATTCAGATTTATATAGATTTAAATTTAAAATAAAACTTATATTTAAATTATAAAATTAAATTTATTTAGATTAAGATTTATACAGATACGGATAAAATATTTTATGAATAATTTACACACTTTCAGTTTAAGGTATGTGGTAATTATACAGATTAGCTCTGCACTTATACGTCTTACTTAAATAAAAACTGCTTTTTTTGTTGATTGTGTTGAAGTTGTAGACAGATATAAGCTAAGATACTATTCTATACGCACACACATTTATATATATTATATATAATGTACATAAGAGGGTTAATTAGCGGATGTCTTCGTATATATATATATATATATATATATATATATATATATATATATATATATATTTACTGTAGCTTTGAAATGGAAAATTAGTAGCAGGTATTTTGTTGTTAATTTCTTCCTTCCTAGATCGAGGTTTAATATCAAAACCAATAAAACAAGCTATATTTTAAAATACTTGTATTGTATCATAAAAAACCTAAAAATGTCTTGTTCTTTTATTTTTTCCCTCTAATGCTGTGGTTTGTCCTGAATTTGATGTCTTTCGAGGTTCTTTATTATTTGTTCTATACACCGCTCAGTTTTTGTATCATGCTAATATTGTGATTGATATTGATCTGTGTGTGTGATGTAGACATGGCCATATCAGATGAGCTACATTACCTGGAGGTTTACCTGACTGACGAGTTCGCTAAAGGTCGTAAGGTGGCTGATCTGTATGAGCTCGTACAATACGCCGGAAACATCATCCCCAGGCTGTGAGTAACACACACTCCTCAGCTTTACCACACACCCTGTGTTCAGTTACAAAGGTGACCGTTTAAGTTTATTACTCTGGTGTGGCTCTGGAGTAGAGCTGCTCAGGTTCTGTTCTAAAAATATGCACCCTAAACATCACGCTACAGCAGAACCTCAGCATACGAATGCTCTTCCTTACGAATTTTCAACTTAAGAATTGAAATTTTGCGAGAAATTAGCATCGGCATACGAAGCATTTTCACGTCCGGGAGCCGTTCAAAACTTGTTAGCATCAGTGGAAGGCCAAGCGAAGCCAACCGAAGCAAGTTTACAATTTTTACAGATTTTTTTCAGTCAGTGAAAGCTGTTGGAAAGAGTCGAGCCACGATACCGACGTTACCTTCAGCACGCGTTCAAAAGCTAGGTGATTTTTTGGGCGTTTTTTTGTTGACAGATCGGTGGCGTGGGCGGTCTGTTCTATTTTTAGCCCAAGCTTGGTGGCACGACTTCCTGTGAGGAGCCTTGACATGGAATGCTTGGCTTGGGTCAGTTCTTTGTAAGCAGCCGTACAGTTTACATACACTTCGTACTGGTCATATTGGACATATTTTTGGGCGGCTGGAACGGATTATCTGCATTTACATTATTTCTGATGGGAAAATTCATTTTACAATACAATTCCTCACCTTAAGAACTCCAAAACCAATTAAATTCCTATTTTTTTCCCCCGAGGTTCCACTGTATCTCAGTGTCTCATTATTTAAAGATGTTATCTCGTTATTTTTGACTCAGTGTCTCATTATTTAAAGATATCTCATGATTTTTTATTCAGTGTCTCGTTATTTAAAGATGATCTTTTATCTCTAACATTATCTTGTTCTTTTCTATCTAGTGTCTTGTTATTTTAACACATTATCTCATTATTTTGACTCTGTATCTCATTTCAGTGTATTATCTTGTTTTTTTGACTCTCTATCTCATTATTGAAATAAATTGTCCAAGTCTCATTGTGTCAAAAACAAATCTCGTTGATTTATTAAACTCAAAACCACTGATAAAATTTCAAACAAAGTTTTCCTGTATAACTTTCTAGAAAATTTCTTCGACCCGTGATTCTCCATCTGAGGTTCATGACCCCAGTCACGTTGTCACTTTCTGAAGTGATAAACATGCTATGGTGTTTTATGTCGACTTAATCGCTTTATTTCAATATATTATCTAGTCTTTTGACTCTGTATCACATTATTTCCAAGGGTATTGAGAAAGAAATAGAGGATGGTGATGGGACAGATGTTTTTCACTGTCAGAGCATCAGTAATATCTCAAACTAAGGGTTTTTTTTTTTTGTTGAAATGATGAGTTTTTCCCACTTTTCTGCTCTGATTACTTTTAATAAGCCGGCGCAGTTAGATGGAGACGCTCGGAACATATGCCCAGGCAGATGTTGAGACAGATCAGCAGAATTAATGGATTGTTTTCACAGAGCACGCTGACGACGGTTCGTTAAAAAGCCCTCCATCTCCGTGCTCTTAAGCCCAGCTGTCTAATCTAAATATATGGATTGTTTACCTTGGGTATCTGTAAACGTTTTATTCGATCGTCCACCTGCACGGCTGGCATTTAATCCCATATTATGGTCCACTTCGTCCCTCACCTCACCTCACGTCTCTTCTTCTCTTCAGGTACCTGTTGATAACGGTGGGCGTGGTGTACGTGCGCTCGTTCCCTCAGTCGCGCAAGGACATTTTGAAGGACCTGGTGGAGATGTGTCGTGGTGTTCAGCATCCTCTGAGAGGTCTGTTCCTGAGGAACTACCTGCTGCAGTGCACACGCAACATCCTGCCCGACGACGGGGAGCAGGCCGAGTAAGAGCCGAACGCTTACGCATGGGTTAACATTGTGCTTTCTCACATCAGCTTGACAAATCCAGAGATTCTTCATGCTCAGGACGTATGAGGGCGAATAAATTAACGTCGCCGTCCATGCCTGAGCATGAAATGCACCTCAATTTGCTGTACAGTGGTCAATCCCATTACTTAGAATGCAAATATAATAAAAATAAAAGCATCTTCTGAAAGCAATATATAGATATAGTAACTTGTTTGTGTAATTTTACACCGCAGTGCTGTTGTGTTCTGGATTCTGATTGGTCAGAAGGTGTTAAATATAAATTATTCATGCCCCATAATCCTAAAAAGACTAAAAACGTAATTATTTAGCAGAGGTGTAATCGTCATAGCGACCACTATTATAAGACTGTCTATCAACGTTTATGGAAGGAGTCTTCAGTGTGTCACTGTCTCTGATTATTTTCCTTTAACAGCGCGGCACGTACTATAGTCATATGTATATTAAATGATGTGTTTTGCATTTTTTAAATTTTTTTTAATTTTTATTTATTTTTTTTTTATTTACAGTGAGGAGATGACCGGCGACATCAACGACTCGATCGACTTTGTCTTGCTGAACTTTGCTGAGATGAATAAGCTGTGGGTGCGAATGCAGCACCAGGGCCACAGTCGTGACCGCGAGAAGCGAGAGAAGGAGAGGCAGGAGCTGCGCATCCTCGTCGGCACCAACCTCGTCCGACTCAGCCAGCTCGAGGGCGTCAACGTCGAGAAATACAAACAGGTATCAAGAGTTTTACTGCGGCAGGGGAGCACAAACGAATCACTCATTTTCCTCTGGTTCAAATCACATAAATCTTAAAAAATAAATAAATAAACAGATATTTAGTCAAGTGGATTGAGCTAAACATGTCGGCTCTGTAACTAGAAATGTGGCTAAGAGAATTAGAGAAGCCTTTTCAGAATACTTTTAATGCTGTGTTGTGTTTATTATGGAGGATTGGAATCGCTGAATCAAATAGCTGATGACTCGAATCAAATAATTCGATTCTTTTCTGACGTGAACATGATTCATACTCCTATTGAAGTCTCCTCTCTAATGAGAACTGAGCCCCTTGTTTTAGGTAGTGTATAAACACTGACTGCTGGTCAAAAGTTTTTGCCCCCCTGGACATTCTTGCATCTTGATAATGTTTATGTGCTTCAAGTGTATTTAGTTTACATGATTCACATCATTTTGCTTCTTTTTTTTTTGCGTCCCCTGTGAAATAAAACTGCACGATCATCCCTCAGTTCATCGTTTCCTTTTCCAGAGGATGTTTAGAGCTAATTGCTGTATTTTTAAATATATTCAACATGACAAGTACTCCAAATCATCATATAAATAAGGATTCGTGAGATGTGATGGTTGCAGGATGTCAGGACAAAGCAGACAGCAGATGCGCTAACTGTGCTGATGAAATGGATTAGCTCAGTAAACACAGCCTAGGGAAAGACACTCCTGAGTCCTGAATTGTCCTCGTTGATAAGCAGAAGAGAGACACTGTGTGTTTAATGGCTCCTTTTATTGACCAGCAGTTCTTCAGCCCAGCTCTCAACGGAATTTCTGTCCTCAGATGCGCCTTTGTGAGACATTTGTACGTCACGATCAAACGTTTTGAATCATTGTGACTAAAAACAGACTTTTTTTTTTTTTCCCCCTTAGTGCTTTTTAAAAGAACATTCAGTAATAAGCTGCTTGACAAAAAGCTTTACAAAAAGTGCTATTAAATGGCAAAAAAAATGCCACCAAAAAGCCATCTACGAAAGCAAGTAGAATAGTTTTCCCTGGACGGAATTTGCCTACTGAAATGTGATTGGCTCTTGTGTTTTGTGACACAATAAACACTGGAAAACTGAGTTACAGATGTGTTATTTCACCTTACAGCTTTCCAAAGTCAAAGTAACTTTCTAACAGGATTTAACAGAAAACTGCTGCTTTTTGTATGGCATCATTTACACACTTTTTCCTCAGTGGGTGTGTAATCAAACACCTGTACAATTGCATTAAAAATTCATTTACTTCAAAATGATTAATATTCAAATGCCTACGAGTGTTAATTAGGTATAAAGTTACTAAAGCGTTTCAGATTTAAGGCGATACAGGAGACATCACGAAATAAAGGAATTTCTGCTTTCTCCGCTCACGCGGCGCTCAGACACGAATCAAAGCCCTGTCCCAGAGAAAGATGCGTTTCCATTACACAACTGTGTCTAAGCGAATCCTTGAACCTCAGCCTTGTGAGCCAGGAGAAACCCAGCGTGCGGGATTGTGAGCTCTGAAAATAATTGGACACGCTAGTTATTTTTCGCTATATCTTACTGCATGTCTTGGGGGAGCGTCTCAAATGAAAAATTAGATTTCTGTGTAATAAAAGTGAAACATCTGTCTAGAGATCTTTTTTTTTTTTTTTGCTCTGTGGTGTTAAAGCTGGGGGGACACGGTGGCTTGGTGGTTAGCATGTTTGCCTCACACCTCCAGGGTTGGGGGTTCGATTCCCGCCTCCGCCGTGTGTGTGTGGAGTTTGCATGTTCTCCCCGTGCCTCGAGGGTTTCCTCCGGGTGCTCCGGTTTCCTCCCCCGGTCCAAAGACATGTGTGATAGGTTGATTGGCATCTCTAAATTGTCCGTAGTGTGTGATTGTGTGAGTGAATGAGAGTGTGTGTGTGTGTGCCCTGCGATGGGTTGGCACTCCGTCCAGGGTGTATCCTGCCTTGATGCCCAATGACGCCTGAGATAGGCACAGGCTCCCCGTGACCCGAGTGTAGATCAGATAAGCGGTAGACAATGAATGAATGAATGTTAAAGCTCACGAGATTAAAGACTAATTTGCTGAATCTGGTGTCAAAATGGTGAAAAAAAAGAGTCTTTTCCAGGTCATGTATCAGATTCTGTTCACATCTGATATTCATCGCTCATTAAGATGTGAATTTTTAGTCTTTGAGTGTATAAATATTATTGTATAGTGTTGGAATTGTTGAGAATAAGATTGACTTTAATTCTGAACGTTATTTCAAAATAAACCTTCAGGAGTGTGTTGTGTTTTCTCCTCAGATTGTTCTGGCAGGAGTCTTGGAGCAGGTGGTGAACTGCAGAGATTCTCTAGCGCAGGAGTACCTCATGGAGTGTATTATACAGGTAGAGAACATTAACACACAATGCCATGCACTTCAGATGCACTTCATGTTTCCCCGTCGCCTCCAGCTCTCTAATTGCTTCGGCCGCTCAAGCGCTCTCCAGCCTCATGCCAGGCTTTTTCCAATTCAGACACGCAGGCATACAAAAAGCTTTTGTGTTTTAAGTGGTTAAAGGAAACAAGTGAGAGGCGTGTGTGTGTGTATGTGTGTGTACAGGCTTATGCAATCCAACTGCCTTTTATTTTCTCCGCAGGTTTTTCCAGACGAGTTCCACCTCCAGACCCTGAACCCGTTTCTCCGAGCATGTGCCGAGCTCCACCAACACGTCAATGTCAAGAACATCATCATAGCTCTTATTGACAGGTCTCGCACTCACACACACACACTGCTTCATACAAGTGTTATTACCACTTTCTGCAGATTGTTATTATTTTATCGGTGTTTACCGTCTCCGTACCTCTCTGTAGGTTGGCTCTGTTTGCTCACAGAGAAGATGGACCTGGAATCCCAGCTGAAATCAAACTCTTTGATATTTTCTCTCAGCAAGTGGCCACAGTCATCCAGGTACTTCATCATATACACTATATTGCCAAACGTTTTGGGACGTCTGCCTTTACATGCACATAAATGTAATATGGAGTTGGCCCACGCTTTGCAGCTATAACATCTACAACTCTTCTGGGAAGGCTTTCCACAAGGTTTAGGAGTGTGTTTATGGGAATTTTTGACCGTTCCTCTAGAAGCACATTTGTGAGGTCAGGCACTGATGTTGGATGAGAAGGTCTGGCTCGCAGTCTCCACTCTAATTCATCCCAAAGGTGTTCTATGGGGTTGAGGTCAGGACTCTGTGCAGGCCAGTCAAGTTCCTCCACACCAATCTCACTCATCCATGTCTTTATGGACCTTGCTTTGGTCACTGGTGTGCAGTCATGTTGGAACAGGAAGGGGTCATCCCCAAACTGTTCCCACAAAGTTGGGAGCATGAAATTGTCCAAAATGTCTTGGTATGCTGAAGCATTAAGAATTCCTTTCACTGGAACTAAGGGGCGGAGCCCAAGCCCTGAAAAACAACACCCGAACTCAATGATTTGAAGGGGTGTCCCAAAACTTTTGGCAATATAGTGTATCTCCTGTATGGGAATGATGGATATTATCAAAAATGAAATCTGCAATTTTCAGGAACATTTTTTCACAAGCTCAGGAACCCTATGAGGAACATCTGTAAACAAACAGAAACCTCAGGTGATGACAACAACAACAATAAAAACACAACAGATTTCAATTCATAGTCATTTTTTTCCTGAAAACTAAACCAGCATTCGGACAGCAGGTGGCTGGTGACGTTCACTCTAATTGAGTGTAGAAGTACCTTTTACAACAATAGCTTGAAGTGAATGTTTTGGTTCATTGATGCTGAAGGTCTTTGGTTCATACACACAGCATCTCAGTGGGGTCGAGGACTTTATTAAAGGACTCGGGAAGCCAATTAACGTTCTTTGAATCTTTGAATTTGAGTTCAGTGAATGGAAGCGAGGTCTGGACTCTGTTCAGATGTTTTGTTAGCATGCTTGGGATCGTTCTCCTGTTCCCTGATCAGCGCTTGTTGAAAGTAAAAACAGAATTGAAAAAGAGTGTACTTTATTTACTTTTGACTATTTACGAAACTTTTTTTTCCCCCTGTAGAATATCTAAAAACCTTCCAGGAACTCCGGAATTTCTTTTGTAACCCTGTAAGGAACCTTGAAAATAATATATGGAATTTATGTCTCATTAGCTCTGAAACCCCTGGGAGCCCAGATTTCTTTTCTTTCCAAAAAAAAAAAAGTTTTTACATTTATTTTTATTTATTTATTTTATTTATTTAATTAATTAATTAATTTATTTATTTATTTTATTATTTTATTTTGCTTTTTTTCAAAATAACAATAATAACATCTAACATCAGCCAAAACTAGAAATAAATAAAAGAGAGGAGAATTAAAATGAATAAGTACATGAATTAATTAATTTAAATAAAAAAGGACGAAGGAAAAGGGGGGATACAGCATAAAACAATTGGGAGGAAAGAAAAAAATAATCTCAGATCATTTGGCAATGTTTTATATACAATTCAAAAAGGGTTCCCAAATTTTATAAAATAATTCACCTCTGCCTAGGGTTTGGTACCGTTCACATTTTTACCGGTACAGTACCTGTAATTTGGTACCGGTACCCAATGGTACCTTTTTCGGTACTTATAAACAGCAGGCTACTACTAGTGGTTTCATACTGAGGTTTCGGACATCTCACATAACGTTAACGCTACTATTTGTTTAACATAAACAGCATGCTACGGAATTTCGATTTGTTAGCTAGGTGTTAACTGGCGCTAGAAAAATGCTATGTTAACGGCAACTATCAGCGTCAAAATGTTGTTTTCTCCAACAACATCTCAAATTAGCTGGGATAATTAATTACCTAAAGATGTCGAAGTTGTCGTCACTTAACGTTTCGTGGTCCTCGTCCAGGGGTTCGACTTCGCCAGGTGTGTTAGCTACTTTTGCTATTTTGCTGCAGGAGATCAGGCTTCCCAATACAGCACACTATCTTGAGCTTTTAAATCCATGTTGTGTTTGATTAGCTGCTTCCTGAGGTTAGATGTGTTGCCATGGCCAGCCTTACATTGAGAATTACAAAATATCGTAAATAGCGTCTGCATCTAATTCTGTAAAATGCAACCACACTTGTGAACGTTATCGGTTAGCCGTTGTTGTGTTTGAACAAGTTTGCAGGGGTACCCTTGCGCTGCGCCCAGATGCGAACATTTGGCACCGATTGATTTAATGTGAACTCGACGTAATTCGGTCGGTACCCTGAGAAGTACCAAGTTCGGTACCCAACCTTACCTCCGCCCCTGAGTCGGGATGTGATCTTCTCTAAACGTTCCACAATCCGATCGGTACATCAGGGCCTGCTTTCCACTTCAAGGCTGCATTTTTAGCTTTCATCAACACTGTTTCGGTCCGCTTTAATAGCCCTACTGTGTGTAAGGTTAGAGTTGGTAAAATTGCCCAATAAGCGCACCTCTGGGTCCAGTGGAAAATCAATTCCATGAATCTTTAATATTATAATAATATTATAATATATTTAAAATAATACTTGCATCCAAAATACCTTCATTTTAGAACAGATTTAAACTTCTTTAGGAACTATGAATTTCAGGAATCTTATAAGGAACTTAAAGCATTTTCAGGGATTCAGAAACGTCATAAGGAGCCCAGATTTTTTTTTTTCCAGCATATTTGAAACCTCCTCATATAAACACTAGGTATTTTGTTCCTGGGATTTTCCCGAGATTTAATCAGGTCCTGTTCATACTGAGTGACACATGACTGTAATTAAACAAGCGTGTGTGTGTTTTTGTTGTTTCAGTCTCGTCAGGACATGCCGTCGGAGGACGTGGTGTCTCTGCAGGTGTCCCTCATTAACCTGGCGATGAAGTGCTACCCTGAACGCGTTGATTACGTGGACAAGGTTCTCGAGAGCACCGTGGAGATCTTCAACAAGCTCAACCTGGAACAGTGAGTAGAACAGAGGATCAGTTCAGACGAGCTCTGAAGTCTAGAAAAGCTCTTCTGCTTTGTCGTCCATGAGAATCCAGGAATTAATTCGCTTCGTTTTTCCCTCAGCTTGCAGGTGGTGTAACATCACACTGTTTTTTTTTGTTCGTTTTTTCCCTCCCACGCCACAGCAATGAGATAACGATTTGTCGCAATTGTTGATAGTGGAAAATTTTCCAAATAATAATTTGAAAATTTTAAAAAGCAGTTCAGTACATTACGGGGATTACTATAACCTTGTCTACTATTCAAAACTCACATTTTTTTTAATTAAGAAAAACAAACTAAAATGTATTTTTTAAATTTGAGAGTAAAAATAATTGTATACAAACTTAGCATTGTTCTGACAAAAATAGTTTCATTTTTTGTCCCGTTAGTGTTGAGAGATGTAGCGTAAAATGTGCTTTGTTAGTGCACTGGTGCTATAAGGCTACATAGTTACCATGATAACAAAATTTTAATATTTTCTGCTAATTATCTGCTAATTATTTGAAACATCTTTGTCTTAAAATGAAAGTAATATTTTTATAATGAAATTTATAAAATCGCATTTTAAAAAAAAGGAGTGTGTACACGTGAAATAGCTAATTAATTGACGTTAATTTTATCCTCATCTAATTTTATCTTTGTCTAATTTTTTTGTTTATTTTTTTGGTCTACTTTTCTAATTTTTATATTTCTCTGTTTTTTAACTTTCTCTAATTATTTTGTGTAATTGTTTCCTCGTTTAATTTTTCATTCATTTTTCTACCGCTTATCCGATCTACACTCGGGTCACGGGGAGCCTGTGCCTATCTCAGGCGTCATAGGGCATCAAGGCAGGATACACCCTGGATGGAGTGCCAACCCATTGCAGGGCACACACACACTCTCATTCACTCACACAATCACACACTACGGACAATTTAGAGATGCCAATCAACCTATCACACATGTCTTTGGACTGGGGGAGGAAACCGGAGTACCCGGAGGAAACCCCCGAGGCACGGGGAAACATGCAAACTCCACACACACATGGCGGAGGCGGGAATCGAACCCCCAACCCTGGAGGTGTGAGGCAAACGTGCTAATCACTAAGCAACCGTGCCCCCCCCCCCCCCCCCCCCCCCCCTTTAATTTTATCTTTGTCTAATTTTTTTGTTTATTTTTTTGTCTAATTTGTTTTGTTTAATTTTAGCTTTGTCTAATTTTTTTGTTTGTTTTTGTCTAATTTTATCTTTTTCTAATTTTTATCTTTCTGTATTTTTTTATCTTTGTCTAATTTTATGTTTATTTTTTTGTCTAATTTTATCTTTGTCTAATTTTACCTTTTTTTAAACGTCTGTTTAATTTGATCTCATTTTTATCGTTCTCTAATATTAGCTTTGTCTAAATTTTATCATTTTCT
>JAUCMX010000026.1:16452993-16512993 GCA_033459395.1 Hemibagrus guttatus | reverse complement strand
AATTATCTGAGTATACGATTATAAAATACACTTCTTTTTTATCTTTATGGATGGAAGGAATGAATACTCATCTTTTTACTCTTTTTCCTCCTTTCTCTCTTTCTCTCCCCCTTCTTTCTTTCTTTCTTTCTTTCTTTCTTTCTTTCTTTCTTTCTTTCCATTCTTACTTACTTCCTTTCGTTCCCTCCTCCTTTCTTTCTTTCTCTTTCTTTCTTTCTTTCTTTCTTTCTTTCTTTCTTTCTTTCTTTCTTTCTTTCTTTCCTTTTCTTTCTTACTTACTTTCTTTCCTTTCTCTCTCTCCTCATTTCTTTCTTTCTTTCCTCCTTTCTTTCTTTCTTTCTTTCTTTCTTTCTTTCTTTCTTTCTTACTTTCTTTCTTTCTTTCTTTCCTTTTCTTTCTTTCTTCCTCAGTTTCTTTCTTTCTTTCTTAATTTCTTTCTTCTTACTTACTTACTTACTTACTTTTCTTTCTTTCTTTCCTCGTTTCTTTCTTTCTTTCTTACTTACTTACTTTCCTTTTCTTTCTTTCTTTCCTCGTTTCTTTCTTTCCTCGTTTCTTTCTTTCTTTCTTTCTTCTTACTTACTTACTTACTTTCCTTTTCTTTCTTTCTTCCTCGTTTCTTTCTTTCTTTCCTTCCTTTCTTTCTTCCTTTCCTTTCTTTTCTCTTGTATTTTCTTTCTCTTTTATTTCCATTTTTTTAATGGATGAATGAAATGGATGTTTGCCTTCTTTCCTTTTTTTTCTTATTCTCCTTTCTTATTTCTTCCTTTGTTTCTTTCTTTCCTTCCTGCTCTTCCCTTCTTCATGGATGGATGGATGGAAAGTTGGAAGGATGGAAAGATGGATGGATGGATGGAAGGAAAGATGGAAGGATGGATGGAAAGACGGAAGGATGGGTGAATGGATGTGTAATAATACGAATGAAATGAGAGGCGTGGATTTTTTTAGCTGAATCCGTTCCTGAGTGTCCGATTGACGTCACAAGCGGTCTGTCGCGAGTCTGGATTTTTTGTTATTATTGTTATAAATAATAAAAATCCCCATGTTGTTGCTGTGTATGGAGATGAGATGACAGAAGCACATAACAGAGCTGTGTGTGTGTGTGTTGGGTTTCTTGTTCCTCTCGCCTCAGGGGCTCGCCTCCGGAGACGGCAGGCGTAGTCACCGACTGCCTGACAATGAGCCAGCGATTAGAGCAGAAAGCGCTTCAGAAAAGTCATCAGCTCTAATCCTGAGACAGAATTTTCTTCCTCTTGTCTTGTCCCGTCTTCTGATTTGGACTCATCAGAGGGAAATTTATTTTTTGGGGTTATTTTTTGCATCATTACGTGTCATGTTTTTTCCCCCCCCCTTCTCTCTCTCAGTTCAGCTCGACCCCACATGCATGACTCATCACTTCTCTTCTGTCTTTTTGTGCTCTCTCTCTCTCTGCAGGACGATAAGTGGGAGAAGAAGTGCCAGAAGATCTTCTCCTTCGCCCATCAGACCATCAGTGCTCTGATCAAGGCCGAGCTGGCCGAGCTGCCGCTGCGTCTCTTCCTGCAGGGGGCGCTCGCCGCCGGGGAGATCGGCTTCGAGAACCACGAGACCGTCGCCTACGAGTTCATGTCCCAGGTACCAGGGCGGAGTCTGCGGGGGAGGGGTAAACAGAGATATGATGCAAGAGCGGCTAACAGTGAGACGCTCGGGGACAGGAGGAGGTGTAAGATGGACACGAGTGTACACTCCTCACTCGGCAGCGGGGAAAGTTCCTGAGAAAAAAACCAAGTGTTTTCATTTTAAAAAAAGTTTTTGCCTGAAGCCGAGTGCTGCACCTGAATGTTCTTATAAGTCATAGAGAACACCTGTCTGTCTCTCTCCCTGCATCTGTCTCTCTGTCTGTTTTTTTGTCTTGCTGTCTATCTGTCTCATTTATCTGTCTGTGTCTCTTTTCTCTCTCTCTCTGCCCGTCTCTGTCTGCTTGTGTGTGACTTTCTCTTCTGCATGGCTCTCTGTCTGTCTCTCTGTTTGATTTTCTGTCTGTTGCACTGTTTGTTTTTCTCTATTCCCCTCTTTCTATCTTTTTTTGCCTCCCGTTTAATTTCGCACTGTCGTTGTCTGTCTACTGGTCTGCATCTCTCTCTCTCTCTCTCTCTCTCTCTCTCTCTCTCTCTCTCTCTCTTTCTCACACACACACACACACACACACTCGCTCTCTCACTCGCGTGCCCACACACACACACTCTCACTCTCGCTCTCACTTTCACTCTCTCACTTTCTCTCTCTCACACACATACACACTCTCACTCTCTCTCTCTCTCTCTCTCTCTCTCTCAGGCGTTTTCTCTGTATGAGGATGAGATCAGTGACTCTAAGGCCCAGCTCGCAGCCATCACGCTGATCATCGGTACGTTCGAGCGCACGCGCTGTTTCAGTGAGGAGAACCACGAGCCTTTAAGAACCCAGTGCGCTCTCGCTGCCTCCAAACTGCTGAAGAAACCCGACCAGTGCCGTGCAGTCAGCATCTGCGCTCACCTCTTCTGGTCCGGACGCAACACCGACAAGAACGGAGATGAGGTGGGTGTGGCCCATGGGTGTGGCCCGTGGGAAAACAACTATATGATGTCAGTATCATGATTATGGATTTCCTGATGTGCTGTTGTGAGAAAGTTCTAACTCTTATTAGGATTTGTTTTTGCTGAAAATCTTTTTAAATAAAGTAGAGAACAGAAATATTAATACTGTGTATAAACAAGTGAATTAAATCCAGGTGAAGAGAAGACGAGAGGATGGAGAGGTTGTGGAGATCGAAAATGCAGACAGTTGTAATGTCCAGTGTGTGAGACTGCAAATCGTAGCCTCAGCGGCAGCAGCACTTCCTGTTCTCACTGACAGCAGGAGTGTAGTGGATTCAGCATTGAGGTCACGTTTGGAAAACATCTCACAAGCTCAAATTAGACTAAATTTGGCACAGGGACAGCAGAGCGACCGCAGCTGTGTCTCAAACCGGCTCCTCGGCGCATGATTAATGCCTGTAGTGCGTGAACACTTCATAAAGTAGTCTGATTTAAAGATATTAAATAGTGTGAAATTGCTTCTTGTTTATAAACAGCGTTTAAAGGCGAGATTTCTATATAAATTCTTGGCTGTGATTGGCTGAAATGATAGTAAGGTAAAAGGGAGATGTGGGTTACCATGACTACCACACATCCCTAACCTCCTGTTCCTACTACAACATTTCTAAATAGACGGTTAGGAAAATATACAGTTATAAAAACATACAAGGCAGTAAATTATCAATCATAACTCGTGTTATGATTGAATATAATGCTGAGTTCTTGTCCCTGGTTCCCATGTAACAGCATGACGTGAAGCGTTTATTTCTCTTAATATCACAGAATCGTTTTTGTTTTTACTTACGTTATAGCAGCTATAAACGGTCGTTCCTTCACCAGCCTTAAAAAAAAACACACACAAAGCATGTGGACCTCCTTCCATAAACATCTCTGTATGGAAAAACTTCACAGTGTCAACGATTACACACTTTTTAAAAAAAATTTTTTTTAAATGTTTATCATCAGGGAAACACCTCAGTACAAGTCCTTGTGAATGGACGGTTGCTATAGAAACCATAATGCGTCAGAAGCAGTGTGTCACTACTTGATCCGTACCGGATGTAATTTTCTAAAGATATGTTTGCATTTAAGAAACACACAAGATACTTACAACGATCAGGCATAACATTATGACCACCTGCCTAATATTGTGTTGTTCTCCCTTTTGCTGCCAAAACAGCCCTGACCCATCCGGCACCGTGTATTCTGACACCTTTCTAACAAACTTCTTTAGCAATTTGAGCAACAGTACCTCGTCTGTTGGATCGGACCACACGGGCCAGCCTTTGCTCCCCACATGCATCAGTGAGCCTTGACCGCCCATGACCCTGTCTCCGGTTCACCACTGTTCCTTCCTTGGACCACTTTTGATAGATACTGACCACTGCAGACCGGGAACACCCCACAAGAGCTGCAGTTTTGGAGATGTTCTGATCCAGTGGTCTAGCCATCACAATTCGGCCCTTCGTCAAACTCGCTCAAATCCTTACGCTTGCCCATTTTTCCTGCTTCTAACACATCAACTTTGAGGACAAAATGTTCACTTGCTGCCTAATATATCCCACCCACTAACGGTGCCATGATGAGGAGATACTCAGTGCCTTTCACTTCACCGGTCACTGCTCATAATATTATGGCTGATTGGTGTACATTCATTTATTCATTGTCTTCCGCTTATCTGGAGCCGGGTCGCGGGGGCAGCAGTCTAAGTAGGGACGCCCAGACCTCCCTCTCCCCAGACACTTCCTCCAGCTCTTCCGGAGGGACCCCGAGGCGTTTCCAGGCCAGCCGAGAGACATAGTCTCTCCAGCGTGTCCTGGGTCTTCCCCGGGGCCTCTTCCCGGTGGGGCATGCCCGGAACACCTCTCCAGGTAGACGTCCCGGAGGCATCCGAAACAGATGCCCGAGCCACCTCAACTGCCCCCTTTCGATGTGGAGGAGCAGCGGCTCTACTCCGAGCTCCTCCCAGGTGACAGAGCTCCTTACCCTATCTCTAAGGGAGCGCCCCGCCACCCTACGGAGGAAGCTCATTTCGGCCGCTTGTATCCGGGATCTTACCGTTTCGGTCATGACCCAGAGCTCATGACCATAGGTGAGAGTAGGAACGTAGATTGACTGGTAAATCGAGAGCTTCACCTTCCGGCTCAGCTCCTTCTTCACCACAACAGACCGGTACATAGACCGCATTACTGCTGCCGCTGCACCGATCCGTCTGTCAATCTCACGATCCATCCTTCCCTCACTCGTGAACAAGACCCCGAGATACTTAAACTCCTCCACTTGAGGAAGGACCTCCCCTCCAACCTGAAGGGTGCAAGCCCCCTTTTTTTCCGGTCGAGAACCATGGCCTCCGATTTGGAGGTGCTGACCCTCATCCCAGCCGCTTCACACTCAGCTGCAAAACGCCCCAGTGCATGCTGTAAGTCCAGGATTGAAGGAGCCAACAGGACAACATCATCTGCAAAAATCAGCGATGAGATCCTGTGGTCCCCAAACTGGACTCCCTCCAGCCCCTGGCTGCGCCTAGAAATTCTGTCCATAAAAACAATGAACAGAACCGGTGACAAAGGACAGCCCTGTCGGAGTCCAACATGCACTGGGAACAGATCTGACTTACAGCTGGCAATGCGAACCAGGCTCCTGCTCCGGTTATACAGAGACCGAACAGCCCTTAACAGAGGGCCATGGACCCCGTACTCCCAGAGCACCTCCCACAGAATGCCACGAGGGACACGGTCGAAAGCCTTCTCCAAGTCCACAAAACACATGTGGACTGGTTGGGCAAACTCCCACAAACCCTCGAGCACCCTGTGGAGGGTATAGAGCTGGTCCAGTGTTCCATGAGTAGGTCAAAAAAATGCATTACTCCTCCTGAATCCGAGGTTCGACTAACGGTCGGACTCTCCTCTCCAGTACTCTGGAATAGACTTTCCCTGGGAGGCTGAGGAGTGTGATCTCCCTATAGTTGGAACACACCCTCCGGTCCCCCTTCTTAAAAAGAGGGACCACCACCGGGTCGCCCAGTCCAGAGGCACTGTCCCTGACCGCCCCACGCTATGTTGCAGAGACGTGTCAGCCAAGACAGCCCCACAACATCCAGAGACTTAAGGTACTCAGGGCGAATCTCATCCACCCCCAGTGCCTTGCCACCAAGGAGCTGCTGAACTACCTCAGTGACCTCAGCTTGGGTGATGAATGAATCTACCTCTGAGTTCTCGGCCTCTGGTTCCTCTACAGAAAGTGTGTCAGTGGGGTTGAGGAGATCCTCGAAGTATTCCTTCCACCGTCTGACAATATCCCCAGTCAAGACCAGCAACTCTCCACCTCCACCGTAAACAGTGTTGGCAGAGAGCTGCTTACCCCTTCTGAGGCGCCGAACGGTCTGCCAGAATTTCCCCGAGGCCTTCCGATAGTCCTTCTCCATGGCCTCACCAAACTCCTCCCAGACCCGAGTTTTTGCTTCCCAGACCACCGCGACTGTAGTTCGCTTGGCCTGCCGGTATGCCTCAGCTGCCTCCGGAGTCCCCCGAGCCAACCAGGCTTGATGGGACTCCGTCTTCAGCTTGACAGCATCCCTTACTTCCAGTGTCCACCACTGTGTTTGGGGATTGCCGCCGCGACCGGCACCAGAGACCTTACGGCCACAGCTCCGGATGGCTGTGTCAACAACGGAGGAGGAGAACATGGTCCGCTCAGACTCAATGTCCCCAATCTCCCTCGGGATCTGGTTGAAACTCTCCCGGAGGTGGGAGTTGAAGACCCCCCTAACAGAGAGATCAGCAAGACGTTCCCAACAGACCCTCACAATACGTTTGGGTCTGCCAAGTCTGTCCGGCATCCTCCTCCGTAAGCGGGTCCAACTCACCACCAGGTGGTGATCGGTTGACAGCTCCGCCCCTCTCTTCACCCGAGTGTCCAAGACGTGTGGCCGAAGGTCAGATGACACGATCACAAGGTCGATCATTGATCTCCGGCCTAGGGTGTCCTGGTACCACGTGTACTGATGGGCACCCTTATGCTTGAACATGGTGTTTGTTATGGACAGGCTGGGACTAGCACAGAAGTCCAGCAACAGGACACCACTCGAGTTCAGATCAGGGGGGCCGTTCCTCCCAATCACGCTCCTCCAGGTATCACTGTCGTTGCCCACATGGGCGTTGAAGTCCCCCAGCAAAACTATGGAGTCCCCGGTCGGAGCACCTTCCAGCACCCCTCGCAGGGTCTCTAAGAAGGTTGGGTACTCCACACTGCCGTTCAGCCCATAAGCCAAAACAACAGTGAGACACCTATCCCCGGCCCAAAGGCGCAGGGAAACAACCCTCTCGTTTACCGGGGAAAACTCCAGCACATGGCGGCTGAGCTGGGGGGCTATAAGCAAACCCACCCCAGCCCGACGCCTCTCACCATGGGGCACTCCAGAGACGAAGAGGGTCCAACCTCTCTCAGGGAGTTGGGTTCCAGAGCCCAGGCTGTGTGTGGAGGCAAGCCCGACTATCTCTAGCCGGTACCGCTCAACCTCCCTCACCAGCTCGGGCTCCTTCCCCCCCAGTGAGGTGACATTCCATGTCCCAAAAGCCAGATTCTTTGTCCAGGGTTTGGGTCGTCGGGGCCCCCGCCCATGACTGCTACCCAAAACACATGGCACCGGACCCTTATGCTCCTTCCTGCGAGAGGTGGGCCTACGTCATTTCTTTGGGCTGTGCCCGGCCGAGTCCCACAGGCAAAGACTCGGCCACCAGGTGCTCGCCTGCATGCCCCAACCCCAGGCCTGGCTCCAGGGTGGGGCCTGGTGTACATTCAATTTATCTATTCATACATGAATTCATTACTTCTATCCTTCATGTTCTACTTAACTGTTCTCTAATAACAGCTGTATATAAAATGCCATATCACAGACTATATCACTAGACTGTCGTAAAAACGGTGGTGACAGGAAGTGGCAGCGATTTCGTGCATGCGCAGAACAAAAACCTCGAGTCGTAGCACATTAGTGTAAACCTGGACTGTTGTCCGAGTTGCTGTAAGAGAAAGTGAATCAACACCTCCTGACCAATCAGAGCTCTGGAAAGCATAGATCACTGTTACAGTTAGAAGGAGGTACGTCCAGAGTTGCATGCATTCACACTGTTTTCCTCATTGTGTTCATCGAATTGAGTTCGAATCCCAGGTCCACCAAGCTGCCACTGCTGGGCCCCTGAGCATGGCCCTTAACCCTCAATTGTTCAGTTGTATAAAATGAGATAAATTGTAAGTCACTCTGGATAAGGGCATCTGCCAAATCCCAGAAATGTAAATGCGTGAGTCGGGAATTCATACTGAAAATTTCAAGAAGAAGAAGTGTACTTTACAAACCTGGAGGATTCACTTATTCAGCCGAAAAAAACAAAAGCAAGTGTGGAATGTTGGATGCACTCAACACTCGCAGCTTTGCTTATGTAGAGCAAGAGGGGCGGGGCCACCAGGCGCTGACACCGGATGAGAAAATGGTCGTTTTCAAAATGGCAGACAAGACTTCTTTACAAAAGTCTCTTAAATTAGCCCATGTGCATAGTGTGATTTATTTTTCAACCTTTTTCAAAATTCATAATATTTATATAAATGTTACAGCTAGCGGTGTTGCGTATCGTTGCGTGCGTTTGGCGTGGACATTCGCCGTCGACTTGGAAACGAATGTTCCCATCTGAGATGATGAGACCCTTCTATCATTCATACACTGCATGCTAAAGTACATGGTGTGTAGTGTAATTGTGTAGTCATTTGGGGTGCAGGGAAAGTGTTTATATGCGGTCGCGGGAGGGGGCGGAGCCATCACGGGCCAGTGGGATTGTTTTTATTAGCAAAACTTTTGAGCAACCAGACGTAAAAACTGAATATCGTGTTCCTGTGGAGGTTGCTCTGTGCAACACTAAGAGCTTGCTTATTTATTTATTTGTTTATTTATTTATTTTTTACAAAAATCCAGATGTTGGATAATTCAGTACAGAGTGTGCAGTGACGAGCTGAGACCCAGGTAATGATGTTCAGAAACTGCAAGTAGAAATAAGATGATGATGATGGTGTATTGAGGATGTGTTTGAGGTTCTTTGAAGAACTCGATGCTCCTCAGCTCAGACTCTCATCTTCACAGCACCAGATAAAAGTTCCTGCTACCTGTTTACCCAGAGGCACTGACAAAATTAGGGAGTAATTAGGAGTTTATTTATTTATACCGAGGTGTGAATGGAGGAAAACACACTGTGGGGTGAAGCACTAATTAAACCTGAAAACATGGAAATGACTCACGTGAACTTTAGGGAGCGTCGCTCAGAGGTTTATTTCAAATCTGTGAGTTTATAAAAGCATGGTGGACATGAGGATTTCTCCCCAGTGTGTTTTCATCATTTATATTACGTTTATTTTGTTAAGTTTCTATTTCCTGCTGGGAAAATAGGCATCGATTCTGACACGGTGTTAAGAATGATAAATCTTCAGTGTCGAAAAGGAGAACCGTGTCATTCACAGGAACATGGGAGTAAAACATGAAGGAAATGAATCAGAGAAAGTAAAAGCATTAAACTGGAATTAATCAGGAAGTGAGAATAGATTCATGATCAGAGATTACAACTATTTATGCTTCATTTTCGGTTCAAAATATATATATATATATATATATATATATATATATATATATATATATATATATATATATATATATATATATATATATATATATACACTATATTGCCAAAAGTTTTGGGACACCCCTCCAAATTCAGGGGTTGAACTCGGCCCCTTAGTTCCAGTGAAAGGAACTCTTAATGCTTCAGCATACCAAGACATTTTGTACAATTTCATTGGTCAGACACTGGTCAAAACTGGGACCTTTACATGCACATGAATGTAATATGGAGTTGTTCCGGCCTTTGCCGTTATAACTGCAGGGCAGCTTCAATTCTTCTGGGAAGGCTTTCCACAAGGTGTAGGAGTGAGTTTATTGGCATTTTTGACCATTCCTCGCATTTGTGAGGTCAGGCACTGATGTTGGACGAGAAGGTCTGGCTCGCAGTCTCCGCTCTAATTCATCCCAAAGGTGTTCTATGGGGTTGAGGTCAGGACTCTGTGCAGGACAGTCATGTTCCTCCACACCAATCTCGCTCATCCATGTCTTTATGGAGCTTGCTTTGTGCACTGGTGTGCAGTCATGTTGGAACAGGAAGGGGTCATCCCCAAACTGTTCCCACAAAGTTGGGAGCATGAAATTGTCCAAAATGTCTTGGTATGCTGAAGCAGTAAGATTTCCTTTCACTGGAACTAAGGGGCCGAGCCAAACCCCTGAAAAACAACACCTGAATTCAATGATTTGGAGGGGTGTCCCAAAACTTTTGCCAATATAGTGTATATTTGATAGTCTACTCTGTTTATAAGAAGCTGATTATCAGAGTATCCTAATTTGTAATTTGTTGTTTGCAGAATTGTAGAAAAAGCACAGTGGCCAGAGATCAGGAGCACAGAAAATTCTTCATTCCCATTTCACAGGAAAATGTTTAGGTCTGTTCACAGTGAGCTTAACCCTGAGTTATCATCATCATTCTAAACCCTGCTTTTACCCCCGGGGTAGAGGAAGGTTTTACAGGTGTAATTTAGAATCAGGGTTTAGCGCAGCTTTCCCCCGGGGTTATGAATCTCTGCTCTGAAGCTTTTACAGTGTACTTCACATCCCGATGCTGAACCTGTGCAGTGTGAATCGATGTGGTGTTAAAATATTAGGGCTTGTTGCTTAGCAACTGACACCCAATCAGAACCTGAACAGCTCTTCAGCCTCATATCAGGTGGAAACCAGGACGTAGCTGAACAACACGGAACAAAAACGGCTTGGTAGAGTCAGGCGGAAAAACACGGAACATCACGGAAGTGCGTGATGTAGCGAGGAGGAAGTACGTCACACTGAAACATTAGCGGAAGTCAGATATCGACTAATGAACGAACGAACGGCTTGTTGACTAGACGACAACCTTTAAAAGAGCAAAAAGATGATGAAGCTGTGAAAGATAACAGAACCTGCTCGAGTGCAGAACCACAGACCTGAACTTTTCTCCAAACTGATGAATGTGAAAGCGTGAGACGAGCCGTTATTTAAATCGGCCACGCACTGGAGTTACCCAATCAGGGCTGTTCATATGCGAATATGCAAATGAGCCGTAGGTTAAGGCAGGGTTTAGGAATGTAGAGTGTGAAAGGTCAGATTATTCAGTGTTAACCCCGGGGAAAGTAGCAGCAGTGTGAAACCTTGAACTACATAAACCCAGGATTCGGTTTACTCTCAGTTTCCAGTCTCTCTCTCTCTCTCTCGCGCTTTCTCTCTCCCTCTTTCTCTCTCTCTCTCTCTCTCTCTCTCTCTCTCTCTCTCAGTCTCTCTCTCTTGGCTCAGTCTGTGTAATCCAATTTGATTAATCTTTTTGTGTCTGAGTCGAGGTATCTCTCGCTACACAGTTTCATCCCATTACTCATTTCTCTGTTCATTTGCATCTGCTAACATTCAGGAAGCTAGCGCTAATCAAGCAGATATGGCGCAGTGGCGAAGTGCCGGGAGAAATGACCTTCAGAAATTCCCTCCAGGATAATAAAGCACCGCCGCCCTTAATCAAGAAGAAGCACTTAACATTTTTAAAGAGTCATGATTGTTTGCAGACTTTTGTTCCTTGAGATTTCTGGATTAATATGAAGGCGGAGATGGTGGAGGTGCACGCTGCTCGTGACGGGGAGATGAAGCGGCTCTGGGAACCACTTCAAGAGCTTGTGTTTTTTTTTCTAGTATAAATCCTACAAATATATTAAGGTCATGTGACCTACTCTAGGCGTGGCCCATGGTGTGATGTCATATTCTGTTGCCACCCACATTCACAGCGGTGTCATGAAAGTCTCTTAACGATCTCATACACTACAGTGGTGCGTACAAGGTAACCCACAGGTGAGACTTTTAGCATCGTGAAGACACGCCCATTTCTGTCAGTGACTGAGGAAAAGAAGCTGGAGGATGACGTAATGTTAGAGAAGCTGATGATGAAGATGAACACGCAGCGTATGTCAGGTTCACGTTACACTCAGAGCTAGCACAGGGCTGAAAACGAAGCATCTCAGAGTATAAAAGTTAGCGTAGGCGTAGAACCTGTAGTAGCGAGGAGTCATCTGAGGACATCCTCGCATGCAGCCGAGACGATCTCCATTCAGAAGCGGTGGCTTTGTGTCACATATACGCGAGTACCCAGAAAATAGATTGCATCCCGCCGCTACTCCATATTTCTTTTGTCATCGCTTAGCATACGATGTTCTTTGCTGAACAAAATGAGCCATTTCTTCAGAGGTTCACGGAGACCCAGTTAATGTGCTGAACTCATGAAAACATGGGTCATGTGACCATTCACAAGCTAACGGAGGTCTTCTGATTTGTGTCTGCACAACACACACAAACACAACATAACACACACAACACAATACGGTGATTTGGTTGAGATGCTGTCGTTGCCCTTAGCGACGGACTTCTAGAGCCTGGAGACAGCATCCTGCTCAAAGCATCTCTCTGTCTCTCTCTCACTCACTCTCTGTCTCTCTCTTTCTGTCTCTCTCTCTCCCTCTTTCACTGACTCACTCTCTCTCACACCCCACTCCTCTCTCTGTCTCTCTCTGTCTCTCTCTCTCTCTCTCTTTCACTGACTCACTCTCTCTCACACCCCACTCCCCCCCCTCTCACACCCCACTCCTCTCTCTGTCTCTCTGTCTCTCTCTCTCTCTCTCTCTCTCTCTCTCTCTCTCTCTCTCTCTCTCTCTCTCTCAGATCCGTGATGGGAAGCGTGTGATGGAATGCCTGAAGAAGGCCCTGAAGATCGCAAACCAGTGCATGGACCCGTCTCTGCAGGTTCAGCTCTTCATCGAGATCCTCAACCGCTACGTGTGCTTCTACGAGCGCGAGAACGACGCGGTACGCTCCACTCACTCAGCTCGCGGCTCTGATTTTACATTCTGCCCTCATTCTTTGTCCCTCCTTTCTCTACACGTAACGAAACATCGCATTAAAATTGCGACGGTGTCTCTCTCTGTGCTGCTTCATTGTTGATCAGATAATGTTATTAATGTTTAGGAAACTAGAAGACTTTTTCATTAGAGTTTTGGAGCACTTCATTTTTCTCACTATAGTGTTTTGTCTTCTTGTGCTGCTGCACATTTAACCCTCACTGACCCTCACTGACCCTCACTGACCCTTACTGACCCTTACTTCATCACCACGCTCCAGCACAGGGACGAGCTGCTCCTGGGATTCTATTACCCTTTACCCTTATCACTTAACAAAAAACAAAACAATAGATTTTTGCCAAGAGAGTGAAAATTTGGTCTAGTGTTCGGTATTTTGTGTGTGTCTCTGTGGGTGTGTGTTTTTGTCTCTGCGAGATTTAGTGCCTGCTTGGGTGTGTTTTTGTGTGTGTTTTTGTCTGTCTGTTTTTGTGTGTTTTTGTGTGTTTTGTGTGTGTGTGTTTTTGTCTGTCTGTTTGTATGTGTTTTGTGTGTGTGTGTTTTTGTCTGTCTGTCTGTGTGTGTGTGTGTGTGTGTGTGTGTGTGTTTTTGTCTGTGTGTGTGTTTTTGTCTGTGTGTGTGTTTTTGTCTGTGTGTGTGTTTTTGTCTGTGTGTGTGTTTTTGTCTGTGTGTGTGTTTTTGTGTGTGTGTGTTTGTCTGTGTGTGTGTTTTTGTCTGTCTGATTGTGTGTTTGTTTTTGTTTTTCTGTATGTGTTTTTGTCTGTCTGTTGTTGTGTTTTTGTGTGTGTGTGTGTGTGTTTGTATGTTTGTTTGTGTTTCTTTGTAAACATTAAATCCATTTCTGCAAAAGGATCAAAGAGAACCAAACATATTGAACCAGCATGCTGTCTGTGTCTCACAATCAGTAGCTATTCTTCCATTTATTTAGCCAGCAGGGAGACGCACACACACACACACACACACACACACACACGTTATTCTTACAATATGATCAATAGAATTTTGGTCATAGCTAAAATCTCGAGGACTAGAAATGCACTGAGATGAAAGGTATGTATGTGTGTGTGTGTGTGTGTGTGTGTGTGTGTGTGTGTGTGTGTGTATGTGCATGTGATGCCCTCACTCCAACCACCACACACACACAAACATCTCAGCGGGTAAACACAGAGCACACTCCGATCTCCAGCTCAGTCTGATCTTCAGCTCTCTGCTCATGTTCTCTTCAGTCCTTTAACTTTCTCAGTATAAATATTGGGATCAGAAATTTGTTTCTTTCAGTCACACACTCATAAATACCTCATCACTTACTGGAACATCCACCATGGACATCACACAGGTATTTAGTGTAACATTAGAAAAACAGGGGATGGACGGATAGGCAGACGGATAGACAGATAGATAGACGGATAGATGGCTAGGTGGATAGATGGATGGATGGATGGATAGATGAATGGATGGATGGATGGATAGACGGATAGGCGGATGGACGGATAGGCGGATGGACGGATAGGCGGATGGACGGATAGGCGGATGGACGGATAGGCGGATGGATAGATAGATAGATAGACAGACAGGCAGATAGATAGATAGATAGATAGACGGATGGATGGATAGATAGACTGATAGATGGATAGACAGACAGATAGATGGATAGATAAACAGATAGACGGATAGATGGATATATAGATAGATGGATATATAGATAGATAGATATATAGATAGATAGATACTTTATTCATCCCAATGGGAAATTTACCAATTAAAGTAACCGGAAATGGATAAAAAATATGACATAAAAAGTACAGCTTCAAAACTGAGCTGCTGGTCATCCCAGGTGATTCATCTCCAGCCCAGGATCTTGTGATATGCCTGAAGAACTCTCCCCTTTGGTCACTGCTTGGGGTAACCATGGACAATCAACTGTCCTTTTCCTCCCATGTTTCTAATGTCACACGCTCATGTTGGTTTCTTCTGTACAACATCAGAAGGATTCGGACATTTCTATCCACACAGGCTGCTCAGGTGCTTGTCATTTCGAGACTGGACTTCTGCAGCTCTCTACTCTCAGGCCCACCTCTGAACGCAATTCGTCCACTGCAAATGATCCGAAATGCAGCTGTGCGACTTGTTCTCAACCTGCCTAAGTCCTCCCACACCACCACACTGCTGCTCCTCCACTGGCTTCCTGTAGCTGCATCAGATTCAAAACACTGACACTTGCTACAAAGCTAAGAATAGATCAGCACCATCTGACCGCAAAGCATTCATTCCTCCTCACACTGCACCTCGCGCCCTCAGATCCACTAGCACTACTCGACTTGTCCCACCATCTCTCAGGGTAAGAGGTACGTCTACATCTAGACTCTTCTCTCTTCTGGCAGCGAACTGGTGGAACGAACTTCCCCTAGATGTCCGAACAGCTCTGAGAGTCACTGACCGTCTTCAAACACAAGATGAACTCAGTTTTTAGGCTGGTGGTGTTCTAAGTCTGATCTATTGAACCAGTTGTAAATGTATTCAATGATAGAGACTTTTGTACGTCACGCTGGATAAGAACGTCTGCCAAATGCGAGAAATGGAAATAATAGCACCCTTTTGTGGATTTTTACCTCTGCTAGCCGGTGATTAGCGCCCCCTAGGGTTGACTTGTAATAGAACGTTTCTAAAGACAGTATTTTTTCTACGCAATATTTTATGTTTTGCAGAAAATAACTAAACATCGCTTGTGTCCTCTAACCAATATAAATAAATCGAGATTAGACCATGATATTTGTCGAGCAATAAAAGTGATTCCTTTTTTTCTGATCCTTGTGGTGCATGCAGTAGATATTTCACGCTCTCTAATCCCATCCCAGGGACACCAGTTTGTATCCTCGTTACACTTTACTTCCTGGACTGTGGCGTTGGGAGTGACACGGCGTCTCCCGGAGCACATCACGATCACCACAACCCATCACACAGCACTGATTAGAAGGAGAACTCTCTCTTTCTCTTCCTGTCCTATCTCGCCCTCGCTCGTGTGCACTCCAGGTGTGCCCAGCTGCAGCCAGCTTTTCATTACTGCCTCATCTGAGGTGCAGAAGCAGACCTCTCTCCTGCTGTAATTTAACCGGCGACTGCAAGCACACGGTCTCGCTCCGTGCTTTCATCTCCTCGCCGGGATTCTTCAGACATGACCTACATTAAGCCTTTTCAAGGCCTTTGAGTCTCTCTGGTGTAAGAGCTGAAGAGCAGATGGATGTTCTCACTCCTCTTCCTCTCGTGCTCAACGCTTCCTCTTCCATTCACTCAGGAAGGCTGGATTTGTGTATCGCCTGTTAATAAATCTGTCTTTATTTCCCAGCTTTGTGGAGCTTCTCTTTCTGAGCGATTACCAGGCAGGAGGTTGAGATTAATTCCAGCTGTAATGCAGCTGCAGATCACACACTGGGAAATAAACACTGGGTTAGTGGAAAATATTACACTTCAGGATAGTATCAGTAACTCCTCACACACCAGTGCTGATTATTTTCCTAGAACAGCATGACAACCAGTTTTATTCCTTACTGTCTTTACTCTGACCTGTCGGTATGTCTGCGTCTATCCATCCATCCATCCCACTGTCTGTCTGTCAGCCAGTCTGCCTTTCTGTCTGGCTCTCTGTCTTTCAGTCTGGCTATCTATCTGTCTGTATTTATCTCTATCTATCTGTCTGTCTACTGTCTGCCTATCTATCTATCTATCTATCTATCTATCTATCTATCTATCTATCTATCTATCGTCTGTCTGTCTGTCTGTCTATCGTCTGTCTGTCTGTGTATCTGTGTATATGTGTGTATCTGTGTATATGTGTCTTTCAGTCTGGCTATCTATCTGTCCGTATTTATCTCTATCTATCTGTCTGTCTACTGTCTGCCTATCTATCTATCTATCTATCTATCTATCTATCTATCTATCTATCTATCTATCTATCTATCTATCTATCTATCGTCTGTCTGTCTGTCTGTCTATCGTCTGTCTGTCTGTGTATCTGTGTATATGTGTGTATATGTGTCTTTCAGTCTGGCTATCTATCTGTCCGTATTTATCTCTATCTATCTATCTATCTATCTATCTATCGTTCTATCTATCTATCGTCTGCCTGTCTGTGTATCTATCTCTGTCTTTCAGTCTGGCTATCTATCTATCTGTCTGTCTTTGTCTGTCCGTCCATCCGTCTGTCTATCTATCTATCTATCTATCTATCTATCGTCTGTCTGTCTGTCTGTCTATCGTCTGTCTGTCTGTGTATCTGTGTATATGTGTGTATCTGTGTATATGTGTCTTTCAGTCTGGCTATCTATCTGTCCGTATTTATCTCTATCTATCTGTCTGTCTACTGTCTGCCTATCTATCTATCTATCTATCTATCTATCTATCTATCTATCTATCTATCTATCTATCTATCTATCGTCTGTCTGTCTGTCTGTCTATCGTCTGTCTGTCTGTGTATCTGTGTATATGTGTGTATATGTGTCTTTCAGTCTGGCTATCTATCTGTCCGTATTTATCTCTATGTATCTACTATCTATCTATCTATCGTTCTATCTATCTATCGTCTGCCTGTCTGTGTATCTATCTCTGTCTTTCAGTCTGGCTATCTATCTATCTGTCTGTCTTTGTCTGTCCGTCCATCCGTCTGTCTATCTATCTATCTATCTATCTATCTATCTATCTATCTATCTATCTATCTATCTATCTATCGTCTGTCTGTCTGTCTGTCTATCGTCTGTCTGTCTGTGTATCTGTGTATATGTGTGTATCTGTGTATATGTGTCTTTCAGTCTGGCTATCTATCTGTCCGTATTTATCTCTATGTATCTATCTATCGTTCTATCTATCGTTCTATCTATCTATCGTCTGCCTGTCTGTGTATCTATCTCTGTCTTTCAGTCTGGCTATCTATCTATCTGTCTGTCTTTGTCTGTCCGTCCATCCGTCTGTCTATCTATCTATCTATCTATCTATCTATCGTCTGTCTGTCTGTCTGTCTATCGTCTGTCTGTCTGTGTATCTGTGTATATGTGTGTATCTGTGTATATGTGTCTTTCAGTCTGGCTATCTATCTGTCCGTATTTATCTCTATGTATCTATCTATCGTTCTATCGTTCTATCGTTCTATCTATCTATCGTCTGCCTGTCTGTGTATCTATCTCTGTCTTTCAGTCTGGCTATCTATCTATCTGTCTGTCTTTGTCTGTCCGTCCATCCGTCTGTCTATCTATCTATCTATCTATCTATCTATCTATCTATCTATCCTTCTGTCAGTCCTCTGTAGCAGTACATTATATATGAACTCATTAATATTCATCTGCCCTTCTGATATTGTGTGTGTGTGTGTGTGTGTCCTCCACAGGTGACTGTTCAGGTCCTGAATCAGCTGATCCAGAAGATCCGTGAGGATCTGCCCAACCTGGAGGCAAGCGAGGAGACAGAGCAGATCAACAAACACTTCCACAACACACTGGAACACCTGCGTCTGCAGAGGGAATCGCCCGAGTCAGAAGGCCCAGCCTACGAGGGGCTGGTCCTGTAGAGTCCACGCCCTTTTCATCCAACACACATAACTACATCTGTCTGTGTACACACCCTATAGACATACGGAGAGAGAGAGAGAGTCTGTGTGTGTGTGTGTGTGTGTGTGTGTGTGTGTGTGTGTGTGTGTGTGTGTGTGTCACACCTGAACATCTGCTCCAGCTAATAGAAAACCCCAACTGAGCCGCCATCTTCATGTTACTGTCTCTCTCTTTTGGTTCTTTTTTCTCTTTCAATCTTCTACTTTTTCATTGTTTTGCTCTATAATTAAAGTAAATTATAATTAAAATAACCATTTCTATCTCTTTGTTCTTTTGTACTCTTTTTTTTTTCTTTCTTATTCCTTTTTTCTTTTTCCTCTTTGTCATTTGATTCATTCTTTTTGTCTTTCACAAAAAAATTAAGAATTAGAACATTATTTTTTCTTTCTCATTTTTTTTCTCTTTTCTTTATTTTTTTTTCATAAAGAAATTATTTTTGTTACGCTTTTTTCATTCATTCTCTGCTTTTGTTTTTTTTTCTCTCTTTCGTAAAGAAAAAGAAGTGAAATTGTTTCTTTAATAATAATTTCCTCTCTCTTAATTTCTTTTTTTCTTCTTTCTTTTCTCGCTTATTTCTCGATTTGTTTCGCGAGCCTGTTTGCAGAGGTTCATTAGGATGCACTGCATTTTTCCACGCCTCCCTTCGCTCTTAAAGAGAATCAGAGCTGCTGCTGTTCTTTGTTTTTCTGTCATCTCTGTGTCCTTCCCTCTCTCTCTCTCTCTCTCTCTTTTCTTTCTCTCTCTCTCTCTCTCTCTCTCTCTCTCTTTCCAGTCTGTCCCTGTCTGTGGCGGTGTGGTCAGTGTACGCTGGAGTAAAATGTGAAGAGATGAAATGGTGTGTGTGTGTCACATGCTGGTGCGTTGGCTTTTTACAGAGCGGAGGCAGACGTGAGCGTGCGCAGATGAAAGTGTGTGTGTGTGTGTGTGTGTGTGTGTGTGTACGTGTACCAATTTCCTCAGCCTCCAGCTCTGTCCATCACGTTCCCTTATTTTTTTTAAAACTCATTATTTCCTTCTGTTCCCTCGGCGTATACTGTCTGTATAATCTAACTGTAAATCAGCTAAAAAGAAAAATCATTGATTTCATGACATTTGCGCAAATAAACAAACTATTAACCCTGAAAAAAAACGTTTCTTTAAGCGTTTGTCATTTATTTGTCAGATTTTAACAGTGTTTATCGTCAAAAGAGCCACAGGGGGCGGAGTTTAAAGCCACCAACCAGCAAGAAGCACAAGATGAATAAAAAGAGCTGCGACTGAACACCAGGTTCAACACACATCACCCAGAGTGATCTGTTCTTTAATTTCATTATTATTATTTTAGTTTAGTTATTATATACACTGGTCAGCCATAATATTATGACCACCTGTCTAATATTGTGTTGGTCTCCCTATTGTCTTGGCTGCCAAAACAGGCCCGAACCGTCGAGGCATGTTCCCTGAAGGTGTGCTGTGGGATCTGGCACCAAGATGTTTAAGTCCTGTAAGTTGCGAGGTGGAGCCTCCATGGATCGGACTTGTTCATGAGCACATCCCACAGATGCTGGATTGAGATCTGGGGAATTTGGAGACATGGGCACCCTGACTGGTCTGCAGCTATGCAGCCCCATACGCAACAAACTGTGATGCACTGTGTATTCTGACATCTATCTATCTGTCTGCCTATCAGAATCAGCATTAACTTCTTCAGCAATTTGAGCAACAGTAGCTCGTCCACACGGGCCAGACTTTGCTCCACACGTGCATCAGTGAGCCTTGGCCATCCATGACCCTCTCTCCGGTTCACCACTGTTCCTTCCTTGGATCACTTTTGATAGATACTGACCACTGCAGACCGGGAACACCCCACAAGAGCTGCAGTTTTGGAGATGTTCTGATCCAGTGGTCTAGCCATCACAATTTGGCCCTTCGTCAAACTCGCTCAAATCCTTACGCTTGTCCATTTTTCCTGCTTCTAACACATCAACTTTGAGGACAAAATGTTCACTTGCTGCCTAATATATCCCACCCACTAACAGGTGCCATGATGAGGAGATTCATTCATTCATTGTCTGCCGCTTATCCGATCTACACTCAGGTCACGGGGAGCCTGTGCCTATCTCAGGCGTCATAGGGCATCGAGGCAGGATACACCCTGGACGGAGTGCCAACCCATCGCAGGGCACACACACACACACACTCTCATTCACTCACGCAATCACACACTACGGACAATTTAGAGATGCCAATCAACCTACCATGCATGTCTTTGGACTGGGGGAGGAAACCGGAGCACCCGGAGGAAACCCCCGAGGCACGGGGAGAACATGCAAACTCCACACACACACGGCGGAGGCGGGAATCGAACCCCCAACCCTGGAGGTGTGAGGCAAACGTGCTAACCACCAAGTCACCGTGCCCCCCATGATGAGGAGATCATCAGTCTTATTCACTTCACCTCTCACTGCTCACAATGTTATGGCTACACAACAAATGTAACTATAATTGGATAAAAAGTATAATGTGAGGGGGAAAAACGAATCACTTTCAGGTTGTATCTCTGCTTCATCACACCACTTTGTTGTTGATTGATTTTTTAACCTCATCGTGACCCAGAGTCAAGTTTGGGAAGGAAGCAGAGAGAGAGAGTTTTTTTATTTTTACTCTTTATCCAGTTTTTCTCTTTCTTCTTCTTCTTCTTTCGGCTTCTCCCTTCAGGGGTCTCCACAGCGAATCATCTCTCTCCACCTATCCCTGTCTTCTGCATCCTCAACCCTTGCACCCACTAGCTTCATATCCTCATTAATTCCATCCATATACCTCCTCTTTGGCCTTCCTCTTTGCCTCCTGCCTGGCAGCTCCATGTCCAACATTCTCCTACCAATATACTCACTCTCCCTCCTCTGAACATGTCCAAACCATCTTAATCTGGTCTCCCTAAATTTGTCCCACAAACGTCCAACATGAGCTGTCCCTCTGATGTACTCGTTCCTAATCCTGTCCAATCTTGTCACTCCCAAAGAGAACCTCAACATCTTCAGCTCTGCTACCTCTAGCTCTGACTCCTGTCTCTTCCTCAGTGACACTGTATCTAAACCATACAGCATGGCCGGTCTCACCACTGTCCTGTACACCTTCCCCTTGATTCTCGCTGATATTTTCCTCTCACACAGAACTCCCGACACCTTTCTCCACCCATTCCAAACTGCCTGCACTCGCTTCTTTACCTCTTTCCCACACTCTCCATTACTCTGGACTGTTGACCCCAAGTACTTAAACTCCTGTACCTTCTTCACCTCTTCACCCTGTAACCTTACTGTTCCACTTCCCTCCCTTTCATTCACACACATGTACTCAGTCTTACTACGACTGACCTTCATTCCTCTTCTCTCCAGCGCAAACCTCCACCTCTCCAGGTTTTCCTCCACCTGCTCCCTGCTCTCGCTACAGATCACAATGTCATCTGCAAACATCAATGTCCAAGGAGACTCCTGTCTGACCTCCTCTGACAACTGGTCCATCACTATAGCAAACAGGAAGGGACTCAGAGCCGATCCCTGATGCAGTCCCACCTCCACATTGAACTCCTCTGTCTGACCTACAGCACACCTCACCACTGCCCTGCTCCTCTCATACATGTCCTGCACCACTCTGACATACTTCTCTGCTACTCCTGACTTCCTCATACAGTACCACAGCTCTCCTCTTGGCACTCTGTCATACGCTTTCTCCAAGTCTACAAACACACAGTGCAACTCCCTCTGACCATCCCTATACTTCTCCATCAAAATTCTCAGAGCAAAAATTGCATCTGTTGTGCTCTTTCTGGGCATGAAGCCATACTGCTGCTCACAAATTTCCACTACCTTCCTTAACCTAGCTTCCACTACTCTTTCCCATACCTTCATTGTATGGCTCATCAACTTTATCCCCCTATAGTTGCTGCAACTCTGCACTTCACCCTTATTCTTAAAGATCGGCACTAACACACTTCTTCTCCATTCCTCAGGCATCCTCTCACTCTCTAAAACCCTGTTGAACAAACTAGTTAAAAATTTCACTGCTGCCTCTCCCAGACACTTCCAGACCTCCACCGGGATGTCATCAGGACCAACTGCCTTCCCACTTTTCATCCTCTTCAAAGCCTTCCTGACTTCATCCTTTCTAATCTTATCTACTTTCTGTTCCACAGAGTTCACCCCTTCTACTCTTTTTCCCCCTCATTTTCCTCATTCATCAGCTCCTCAAAGTATTCCTTCCATCTCCTCTGTACACTCTCCTCACTTGTGAGCACCCTTCCATCTCTATCCTTAATAACTCTAACTTGCTGCACATCCTTCCCATCTCGATCCCCTCTGCCTAGCTAACCTGTACAAGTCCTTCTCTCCTTCTCTAGTGTCTAACCTAGTGTACAACTCGTCATATGCCTTCTGCTTGGCCTTAGACACCTCCCTCTTCACTCTGCGCTGTAACTCCTTGTATTCCTGTCTATTCTCTTCAGCCCTGTCCATGTCCCACTTCTTCTTGGCTAACCTCTTCCTCTGGATACTATCCTGAACTTCCTCATTCCACCACCAAGTCTCCTTATCTTCTTTCCTCCTTCCAGATGACACACCCAGCACCTTTCTCCCTGTCTCCCTGATCACTTCTGCTGTAGTTTCCCAGTCATCTGGCAGCACTACCTGACCACCCAGAGCCTGCCTCAACTTCTGTCTAAATTCCTCACAACATTCCTCCTTTTTCAGCTTCCACCACTTGGTTTTCTTCTCTATCTCTGACCTCTTCTTCTTCTTACAGACCATCAGAGTCATCCTACACACCACCATCCTATGCTGTCTGGCTACACTCTCTCCCACTACCACTTTACAGTCACTAATCTCTTTCAGATTGCCTCTTCTACATAGGATGTAGTCTACCTGTGTTCTCCTACCTCCACTCTTGTACGTCACTCTATGCTCCTCCCTCTTCTTAAAATAAGTGTTAACCACACCCATGTCCATCCTCTTAGCAAAGTCCACTACCATCTGTCCTTCAAGGTTCCTTTCCTTAACTCCAAACTTGCCCATCACCTCCTCATCACCTGTGTTCCCCTCACCAACATGTCCATTAAAATCCGCTCCTATCACCACTCTCATCACCTCATCTAATTCACTCCAGAATCTCTCTTTCTCCTCTAACTCACAACCTACCTGTGGGGCATAACCACTAACAACATTCAACATCACCCCTTCAATCTCTAACTTCAGACTCATCACCCTGTCTGACACTCTCTTCACCTCCAGGACATTCCTCACAAACTCCTCCTTCAGGACCACACCTACCCCATTTCTCTTACTATCCACACCATAATAAAACAGCTTGAATCCTGCTCCTATACTACGAGCCTTGCTACCCTTCCACCTGGTCTCCTGTACACACAGTATATCCACCTTCCTTCTCTCCATCATATCAGCCAGCTCTCTACCTTTCCCTGTCATAGTACCAACATTCAGAGTTCCTATTCTCAGTCCTACACTCTTACCTTTCCTCTTCTCTCTCTGTCTGCGCACTCTCCTCCCTCCTCTACTTCTTCCACCAACAGTATCCCAATTTTCACCGGCGCCCTGTAGGTCAACGGTGCCGATGGCGGTCGTTGTTAACCCGGGCCTCGACCGATCCGGTATGAAATTCGTACTGACGATTCGCATGGTTAAATTTGGCAATGTTTTACGCCGGATGCCCTTCCTGATGCAACCCTCTCTATTTATCCGGGCTTGGGACCGGCACAGAAGTCACTGGACTGTGACCCCCATGGCTAGATTATCCAGTTTTACTCTTTAAATATTAAAAATGTCCTCTTGCTTAACATTTAAACCTCGGCTTAATTCCACGGAGGTGTTTAAATCCAGCTCAGTGTGGATCAGCAGTGTGTGAAAGGTTAATGAGGTTGTGTATCTGTGTGTTTCTAGGACACACTGCTTCTTTTCCATCTAACACATGAAGGCCAGGCAGCTCCTAATGATCACGCCGTAATTCCCATGATTCCTTTTCCCTGTTTCTTCTTTCTGGAGTTTATTACTGTGGAGTTTAAATAAAATCAGCATGGAGGTTCTAAACAAAAAAATCTACTAAGCTCCCACTTTTTTAAACAAAAGTAAGTCCAGCGTTGCCGAGTCCTGGAGTCTGATCGGTCGCCAGATGTGGAACAGCAGCTCTGACCGCGGTGCAGCTGCTCGTCACATGAATGCGCTTGTTACCGTTTCCATAGCGACAGCTCCTTGACAGGAGAACACTCCAGGGTGCAGTACGTGTGTGTGTGATCGTTGATATGGCGACGTTTTCTCTGATCAGGGTAGTGTTTATGTGGGAGGAGTCTCCAGAGCCGGTGCTGTCCAACGGAGAAAGCTGAAAGATCAGAGACGTCTTCAGGACAGACGAGTTTACGCTGTCTCGTGGTTTCTATGGTAACGTCGCTTAGCATGAGCACCTTTATTTATTTAATTTAAAAGAAAAAAATCATGAAGTCCCTCTCTCTCTCTCTCTCTCTCTCTCTCTCACTTTCACTCTCTCTCTCTCTCTCTCTCTCTCTCTCACTTTCACTCTCTCTCTCTCTCTCTCACTTTCTCTTTCTCTCTCACTTTCACTCTCTCTCTCTCTCTCTCTCTCTCTCACTTTCTCTCACTCTCTTTCTCACTCACTCACTCACTCACTCACTATCTATCTATCTATCTATCTATCTATCTATCTATCTATCTATCTATCTATCTATATGGATGGACTCTTTCGCTCTCTTTCTCTCTCTCTCTCTCTCTCTCTCTCTCTCTCACTTTCACACACACACTCTCTCTCTCTCTCTCTCTCTCTCTCTCTCTCTCTCTCTTTCTCTCTCTCTCTCTCTCCCCACTTTCTCTCACTCTCTCGCTCTCCCTTTCACTCTCTCTCTTTCTCACTCACTCACTCTCTCTATCTATCTATCTATCTATCTATCTATCTATCTATCTATCTATCTATCTATCTATCTATCTAAATGGATGGACTCTTTCTCTCTCTTTATTTCTCTCTCTTTCACTCTCTCTCTCTCTTGCTTTCACTCTCTCTCTCACTTTCTCTTTCTCTCTCTCTCTCTCTCTCTCTCTCTCTCTCTGCGCATGCGCGGCGGAGAAGCGAGGGTGGCGTGTAGAGCGCGTGAGAGCGGTTGGCGTTTTGCCAATTTTTCGGCACTAAAGTGCGTTTTTTTCCGTGTAATATCTCGGATTATTTATTTATTTTATTTTTTTTGTGTGTGTGTGTGTGTGTGTGTGTGTGTGTGTGGGGGCGCGAAGAATAACTGCGTGTGTGCGTGTGCAGGTGTGTGTGTGAGTGTGTGTGTGAGAGCAGCGTGTCGGTGAAGCATGGTGATGGCGGATCCGAACGCGACGGTGTGTGAGAGGTTGACTCGCCGGCACGGTGTGTGTATAGTCTGTGCGGCGAGTGTGGAAGACTGTTGCCTTGCAGTCGGTAACGTGGTGGGGCATGAGAACATCGTCTCTGCCTCAAGAATGAACAGTGCTATTGTGGTTTTCCTGAACGATGTAGATAAAGTGAGAAAACTGACCCAGAATGGTATTGTCATTAATAATGAGATGATATTGGTTTCTCCCCTCAGTTCCCCTGCTAAGAAAGTCATGTTGTCTAATGTCCCTCCTTTTATTTCTGATGAGGCGATCGGTAAAGAGCTGTCTCGGTACGGGCGAATGGTCTCCCCCATTAAGAAAATCCCCCTTGGCTGTAAGTCCCCACTGGTGAAACACTTGGTGTCTTTCAGAAGAATGGTTTTTATGTTGCTTAAAGAAGGTGTCGGTGAGCTGAACGTTGTTTTTAAATTCACCGTTGAAGGCTTCGACTACAACATCTTTGTCTCTTCTGATACAGACATTAAGTGTTTTAAATGTGGCCAGACTGGACATCTCGCTCGGGCCTGCCCTGAGAGGCAGAGTGATCCCGGTGTTTCTGAGCGACTGGGGCAGGACGCGGCCGAACCGGCCGGGGTCGTTCCCCCTGCGGCCGCGGTCCGGCCGGCCGCCGAGGGCCCCGGAGCTGCCGCTGCACCGGACCTGACGGAGAGTGAGCCCCAAGCCCAGCCTGCAGCCCAGACGCCCACTGGAGCTACGTCAGCCCCGGAAAAGCCACGCACGGCCGAACCGGCCGCGGCAGAGCCACGCTCGGCTCGACCGGACCGGAAGAAGCCGTGGTCTACTGAGAAAAGCTCAGTGGGTTCTGGAGCAGTGCTGGAGCCGCCTGCACTGACAGAGGCAGGTGCAGAGGTGCAGGGCAACCGCATGGAAACACCGGACACTACACCAGTGCAGGGGGATGGGGGAGACGTAGACATGGCGGATGAGCCCGTTTTCAAAGTACCGAATAAAAGGAAAAAACAAGGTAAGGGACAAGGGGAAAAAGCAGGCTAGGAAAGATACGAAGGTGGAGGAACGAGAATCAGACAGTGATGACTGCATCTCAGACTCGGTTTTAACTTTTGATTCTCAAGAGGAACAGATTAATGTCGTTCATAGTGCAGAGGACATTAAAGAGTTTTTAAGGAACACCAAATGGCAGAAGAATGTCGCATTGGAAGAGTTTTTCCCTGACCGCAAACAGTTCACTCACGATGTTAAGTTCTTCAGAAGAGAAGGAGCATTTGTTGATGTAGAAATTTTCCGTCTGAATAAACTGATAACGAGAGTGAATAGGGAAAACTCTGATGATGAGTAATGTGTGGTGTTTTTTATGTTAGAGTGGTTTTTACCCTCTGTCTGGTTTTATTTATTTTATTTATTTTAATGATGGGAATTAATATTGTGAGCTTAAATATTAATGGAGCAAGAGAGCAGAATAAGAGAGCTAAACTCTATGGACTTTTAAAGCAGAAGCACATTGATGTTGTCATGCTGCAGGAAACCCACAGTGATATCAGCAATGCTGCTGATTGGGTGAAGGAGTGGGATGGGTTGGTGATTTTAAGCCATAACACATCACTCAGTGGTGGAGTCGCCTTGCTCTTTGCTCGCAATTTTATCCCTTGTTCTTATTCAGTTGAAGAGATTTTAACTGGGAGGCTTTTAAAAGTGAAAGCTTTTTATGAGAATGAGGTTTAAGTTTTTATCTGTGTGTACACTCCCACCAGTGCAGTGGAGAGGATGGGTTTTTTAGACACATTGAGCAATGTTATTGCCGACTGCGACACTGCAGATATTTTAATTCTGGGTGGAGATTTTAACTATACTACGGATGATTTGGATCGGAACCACGCAGAACCTCATGTGGCTTCCTGTAAGCGTCTGTGGGAGGTGATGGAGGCCCACAAGTTAAGTGACATATGGAGAATTTTTAATAAGAACAAGAGACAGTACACGTGGGCCCATGCCGTAGACAACTCACTCTCCCTGGCGAGACTAGATCGCTTTTATGGTTTTAAACACCAGCTAACGCTTTTTACACAGTGTTTTATTGTTCCAGTAAGTATCTCTGACCATAGCATGGTACAGTGTACGGTCACTAAAGAGAACGTTAAACCTAGGAGCGCCTACTGGCATTTTAACACTGCACTTTTAGAAGACGCTAATTTTAGAGAGTCTTTTACTTATTTATGGAATTGTTTTAAATCAGAAAAGGCAGCTTTTAGCTCACTTCAGCTGTGGTGGGATTTTACTAAAGCACAAATCAAAGTTTTTTGTCAACAGTACACTCTCAACGTCACAAGAGACATTGTTAGATCTCTGAAAGCTCTGGAGATAGAAATAGTGGAACTCCAGCGTTTGGAGGCCACCGGAGATCGAGGGCATATTGAAGCCCTCAAAAGTAAAAAAGCCAAAATGAACGACCTGTTAGACATTACAGCACAGGGGGCGCTGGTCCGCTCGCGCTTTAAAAGCGCAGCCGAGATGGACGCTCCTTCTAAGTTCTTTTTCAGTTTAGAGCAAAAGAATGGACAGAAAAGGTTCATACATGCTGTGCGAACAGAATCAGGGCATCTCTTATCTGAGTCCACTGAAATTCGCAAGCAGACAGTAAGCTTTTACTCAAAGCTGTACAGCAGTGAGTGGTCAGGGGCACAAGTGGTGGAGGACAGCTTCCTCGTGGGCCTGCCAAAGCTCTCTGAGCGAGCGGCCAGAGAATTGGACAGGGAGCTGTCGCTGGAGGAGCTTCATGAGGCTCTCCAGAGAATGGAGAATGGACGGGCGTCAGGTATAGATGGTCTCCCGGCTGAGTTTTACAAGGCTTTCTGGGCTGTCATAGGGCAGGACGTGCTGGATGTCCTACGGGACAGTATACTGAGAGGTGAGCTCCCATTGAGCTGCAGGAGGGCCGTCCTGACCCTGCTGCCGAAAAAGGGAGACCTGACACACCTGAAGAACTGGCGCCCCGTCTCACTACTGTGCACTGACTACAAGCTGCTCTCAAAAGCATTAGCCTCGAGACTGACTAAGGTAATGGAGCGGCTTATTCACCAGGACCAGACGTACTGTGTGCCTGATAGGTCCATATTCGATAACGTGTATTTGATTCGTGACATTTTGGACGTCTCCAGGCTATTGGGCTTGAAGACTGGTCTGATTTTCCTAGATCAGGAAAAGGCTTTTGACCGGGTTGAGCATGAATATTTGTGGAAGGTGCTGGAAACCTTCGGGTTCAACCCAGGTTTTGTAGCCATGATCAGGGTGTTGTACTGTGAAATTGAGAGTGTACTGAAGGTTAATGGTGGTTTATGTGCCCCTTTTAGAGTGTACAGAGGGATCAGGCAGGGCTGTTCCCTCTCAGGCATGTTGTACTCTCTGGCGATTGAACCTCTTTTAAACAAGTTAAGGAGTTTTCTATCTGGTTTTAATATTCCACACGCTAATGCCTCAGTATATTTATCAGCTTATGCAGATGATCTGGTAGTCATGATAAACACACAAGAAGTTTTTGAATTTGAATGTTTTAGCTGCTATTTTAAATGACTTTCAGATTTTATCCTCTGCCAAGGTTAAGTGGACAAAGAGTGAAGCCATTTTAGTTGGGGAGTGGGGAGGTGGGCAACCTACACTACCAGGAGGCTTAGCGTGGAAAAGAGGTGGTTTTAAATATTTGGGTGTCTACCTGGGGACCAATGAATTTTTAAACAAAAACTGGGAAGGTTCTGTAGAGCACGTGAAGGGCAGACTGAGCAGGTGGAAGCGGCTGGTCCCGAAGATGTCTTACAGGGGGCGAACGCTGGTTATCAACAACCTCGCCGCGTCGTCCCTCTGGCACAAGCTGGCATGCGTAGATCCGCCGCCGAACCTGCTAGCGAACATCCAGGCCCAGTTGGTGGACTTCTTCTGGGACGGTCTACACTGGATTCCACAGAGCGTTCTCCACCTGCCGAAAGAGGAAGGAGGGCAGGGGCTGGTCCAGCTATCTAGCAGAGCCGCAGCCTTCCGACTCCAGTTCATCCAGAGACTCCTCACTGGACCCAGAGACCTAGTATGGAGAGCAGCAGCCAGTGGATTATTACACACAGTTAAAGGACTGGGGCTGGACAGAGCTTTGTTTTTAATGGACACCAAAATGCTGGACATTTCTGGATTACCAATGTTTTACCGTGGACTTTTTAAGATCTGGAATGTTTTTAAAAAGCAAAACAAGGGCTGTCGATCAGTACACTGGCTGCTGGAGGAGCCTCTGGTATACGGTGGGCGACTGGACATCTCCGGTGTGACCGTCCCTGCACTGTCCAGAACACTCGTCTCCTCGGGCATTGTCAGACTTGTCAAGGGCAGAGGACCTGGCAGCGCGTATGGGACTGCGGTCCCGGCGTGTTGTCAATCAGCTCCTTCACCGCTGGAGGTCTGCACTTACATTAGAGGAGCGTGTTCAGCTGATGGACTATCAACATACAGAGACTGGTCCTGCAGAGGACGAATCTTTTCCCCGGCTGAACATTGCTCCTGACCTCGACGGGTGTGCGGGCCCCCTCCTGGAGTGCCGGAGCGAAGGGGAGATGGACTTTGGGTCAGTGTCAGGGAAGCTGCTCTACAGAGCCTGTGTTAAGGTTTTAAACAAGAAGAAGCTGAGTGGGAGGGTAGACACCCCATGGAGAAGCGTTCTGGGTTTTAATGATGATGTTAAACCAGAGTGGAGGGCACTGTATAAACCACCACTAACCAAAAGAGCTGCCGACCTCCAATGGAGGATTTTACATGGTATTATCTCTGTGAACTCTTTTATCTCTGTTTTAAACCCTGATGTTTTACATGACTGTCCTTTTTGTTCACAGAGAGAAACTGTTCTTCATGCTTTTATTCACTGCTCCAGGTTACAGTCACTGTGTGTGTTTTTACGGAGCATTTTAAGGTCTTTTAATGTTGATTTTACTGTTCAGTGTTTTATTCTGGGTTTTAAGTACGTCAGGAAACACAGGTTCAGGTGCCAACTGATCAATTTTATCTTTGGTCAGGCAAAAATGGCAATTTACCTGAGCCGGAAAAACCGGATAGCACAAAACACTGACTGCGAGGCCACAAGAATTTTAAAGAGGCTGATCAAGTCAAGAATTTTAATTGATTTTAATTTTTATAAGAGTATGAATGATTTGGACATGTTTAAGTGTGTGTGGTGCTGTGAGAATGCTGTGTGCTCTGTTGCAGAAGGAGAACTTAACTTTGCAGCAGAGCTACGCTAATCATCACTGCTGAATATGAATTGCTGCTGAATCATTCTTTCATATTTCCCTTTTTGTAAAGAAACAATAATTTTTTCTTTTATTCTTCCTTCATTCTTTATTTTTCTGTGTCTTATTTTTCTTTTGTAAAGAAAAAGAAATAAAATAATTCGTATTTCTTCTATTTTATCTTTCTTTTTCAATTCATCCTTCCTTCTTTCTCGTATATATTTTACCGCAGAGTGTACACTCCTCCGTCCCTTCACATTACGGCTCTGACCGATACAAAGCTCTGACACTGGAGACTCCTTCTCCTTTCTCTTTACAGAAAACGTCATTATATCTACGATTACACGAGTCTTTAATCTGCTCACGTCACGCCATACACGTCCTCCATACACGTCCCCGTGAATCAGCTGTTGCTATGGAAACAATAATGTATTACAACGAGTGCTTTAATCTAAGCGTGCAATTTGCAGCTGCACTGCTGTTATTGTGTGAGGTGTGTTATTGTGTGAGTTGTGTTGTGTGAGTTGTGTTGTTGTGTGAGGTGTGTTGTTGTGTGAGGTGTGTTATTGTGTGAGGTGTGTTATTGTGTGAGGTGTGTTGTGTGATGTTTTGTGTGAGGTGTGTTGTTGTGTGAGGTGTGTTGTGAGTTGTGTTGTATGAGTTGTGTTGTTGTGTGAGGTGTGTTGTGTGAGGTGTGTTGTTGTGTGAGGTGTGTTATTGTATGAGGTGTTATTGTGTGAGGTGTGTTGTTGTGAGTTGTGTTGTATGAGTTGTGTTGTTGTGTGAGGTGTGTTGTGTGAGGTGTGTTGTTGTGTGAGGTGTGTTATTGTGTGAGTTGTGTTGTATGAGTTGTGTTGTTGTGTGAGGTGTGTTGTTGTGTGAGGTGTGTTATTGTGTGAGTTGTGTTATTGTGTGAGTTGTGTTGTGTGAGGTGTGTTGTTGTGTGAGGTGTGTTATTGTGTGAGGTGTGTTATTGTGTGAGTTGTGTTGTTGTATGAGTTGTGTTGTTGTGTGAGGTGTGTTATTGTGTGAGGTGTGTTATTGTGTGAGGTGTTATTGTGTGAGTTGTGTTGTTGTATGAGTTGTGTTGTTGTGTGAGGTGTGTTATTGTGTGAGCTGTGTTATTGTATGAGGTGTTATTGTGTGAGGTGTGTTATTGTGTGAGGTGTGTTATTGTGTGGTGTGTGTTATTGTGTGAGTTGTGTTGTTGTGTGAGTTGTGTTGTATGAGTTGTGTTGTTGTGTGAGGTGTGTTATTGTGTGAGTTGTGTTGTTGTGTGAGGTGTGTTGTTTGAGTTGTGTTGTGTGAGTTGTGTTATTGTGTGAGTTGTGTTATTGTGTGAGTTGTGTTATTGTGTGAGGTGTGTTATTGTGTGAGCTGTGTTATTGTGTGAGGTGTTATTGTGTGAGTTGAGTTGTTGTGTGAGTTGTGTTGTATGAGTTGTGTTGTTGTATGAGGTGAGTTGTTGTGTGAGGTGTGTTGTTGTGTGAGGTGTGTTATTGTGTGAGGTGTGTTGTTGTGTGAGGTGTGTTGTGTGAGTTGAGTTGTTGTGTGAGTTGTGTTGTGTGAGTTGTGTTGTGTGAGTTGTGTTGTGTGAGTTGTGTTGTTGTGGTGTATCACAGAGTTCCTGAGAGAGCAGGTTGTGTATCTCAGCCTCCAGAATAAATGCTGCACATGGTCTCTGTAAGCGAGACGCTACGTGCAGTTGGCTATAGACCGAGTGACCGAGCGAGCCTGAAAGGTGTGAGTCATACTGTTCTCTCCGCCCACTTGATGGTTGTCTGTTTCCATGGAAACTTCTGGTTTTTTTTGGTTTTTTTTATGTTTTCAGCGCATCGCTCGTGAATGAAAGATCGACAAAAACTGGCGTCAGTTTCACGGAGTTAAAGCCCGATGTTAAAGCTGGCTGCATCCATACAGCAGGAATCATCAGGAGGAATCATCAGGAGGAATCATCAGCAGGAATCATCAGGAGGAATCATCAGGAGGAATCATCAGGAGGAATCATCAGCCGGAATCATCAGAAGGAATCATCAGGAGGAATCATCAGCAGGAATCATCAGGAGGAATCATCAGCCGGAATCATCAGAAGGAATCATCAGCAGGAATCATCAGGAGGAATCATCAGCAGGAATCATCAGAAGGAATCATCAGGAGGAATCATCAGCAGGAATCATCAGGAGGAATCATCAGGAGGAATCATCAGCAGGAATCATCAGGAGGAATCATCAGGAGGAATCATCAGCAGGAATCATCAGCAGGAATCATCAGCAGGAATCATCAGCAGGAATCATCAGGAGGAATCATCATCAGGAATCATCAGCAGGAATCATCAGGAGGAATCATCAGGAGGAATCATCAGCAGGAATCATCAGGAGGAATCATCAGCAGGAATCATCAGCAGAAATCATCAGGAGGAATCATCAGGAGGAATCATCAGCAGGAATCATCAGGAGGAATCATCAGCAGGAATCATCAGGAGGAATCATCAGGAAGAATCATCAGGAGGAATCATCAGGAGGAATCATCAGCAGGAATCATCAGGAGGAATCATCAGGAGGAATCATCAGGAGGAATCATCAGGAGGAATCATCAGCAGGAATCATCAGTAGGAATCATCAGGAGGAATCATCATCAGGAATCATCAGGAGGAATCATCAGGAGGAATCATCAGCAGGAATCATCAGCAGGAATCATCAGGAGGAATCATCAGCAGGAATCATCAGGAGGAATCATCAGCAGGCTTGTCGTCTAGACATAAAATCAATTCTAATACACCTTTCTGTAACTGTGACACGGAGGAAAAACAGCAGAGCATCCATTTTACACTGAACCAGTCTCTCACTCAGAAACTTCACTAAGCTGCCAAATACTGATCAGAGAATCCCCACAGAGCAGGAGGCGCTTTTCTATCTATCTATCTATCTATCTATCTATCTATCTATCTATCTATCTATCTATCTATCTATCTATCTATCTATCTATCTATCCAACCAGTATCTATGTATCTCTCTCTCTCTCTCTCTCCCAGCTGACGTGAAAAGAATCTTTAACATCTACTAGCACGACTGTTCCTCTTTTATTTAACACTGTGAATTTTAATTAGCAGAGGATGGAGAAAGAGGCTGAAATGATGAATTTTGTCTGCTAAGAGATTAATAGATGAATCGTGAAGAATCAGATCGAAGAAACGAGCTAAAGAGAGTCGTATTTAAAATCATTTTCATCAGATTTCCCAGCAGCAACATCTGTTAACCAGGTCAGATTCCTGATTCGTATTCTCCGCCGAGGAACACTCAGAAATCCTAAAGATTTACACAGCAGTCTGCTCATTTTTACTACAATTCATTCTTTAATCAGTGAGTGGAGAGAAATACAAAGGACAGACAACACTGCAGTGAAAAAGATGCATTCTTAAGACAAAATAAACACAACACTGAATACGTTTGGGCTCCACAGATGTTCTTTCTTTATCAGAAAAATGGTCCATTGTTAAGATAATAACAGGATCTTAATCATGGAGAAGAAGTGAATCTAAACGATGCACAATGTTTACATTTGATACACAAATATCCTCTTAAACAGCCCGAGTATCCTCTCTGCTGTAAGGTTTTATATTTTATATTAAGTACAAAATAGAGTAAAAATGTTTTGCTCCATGAAACATGCATCCCACTGTAACTTCAGACAATCTAAAGGATTACATTTTCAGTAGCCCCCCCCCCCCCCAATCTATTCTGTAGGATTGTTAGTGATCTCCTCCAAGCTGTATGTCCTCTAGTTGTGAGGTTGTGATGTCATAACCCCGACTCCTGTAGTACTGCTTGATGTGGAAACGCTGCTTTTGCACCACACTGGAGATTTTCATGTTCACCTAAAAACCTCGACACGACATGAAGGATACACAGACGTGGTTTTTACTTCGATCGGTACTACGGCTTTTACATCGACCCGATACTGATGGATGACTAAAACACCCTGACACGAACATCACCTGCACGAACGAACACCTGACACGTGTCAGTGCTAGTACTTCTGGTCCATGTACTGTGGCTGGATCTTTATTTTACTGGGACACAACAGTTTACTGAAAGCTCTCCTGAAGCTGGTGTGGCAGAGCGGATAGAGCACGGGATTGATGGACGAGTTAATCCACAGAAGCCAGAAGGAGATCTCGTACAGGTAGTGCTGAACGCACTGACCGTGACAGGCGGCTCGGATGATCATCAGGAGCGTGTATGGAGCCCAGCACAGGCCAAACACACACACGATCACGGCCAGGGACTTGGCCACCTTTTTGTCCCTCGAGAGCCGAAAGCGGCTGGCGAGACTCGACGAAACGTCCACTCGGTTCCTGTGGGATCCGCACGGATGTCCGGCACAGTTAAAACCCGTCTCGTTGACCATATCCCCGACCTGCAGAGGCGGAAGGTCCGGAATGGTGCTCATTCTCCTCTTTGTTGTCCGTCCGGCTTTTTCCGAATCGGTTCCCGACACCGTAGCGGTAGACAAACGACAACACCGAGACCTGGACGAGTTCTCCACGACGCTGCTCTCTTCGGCTGGCCTGACGAAAAACACACGCTGGACATCGCCGGCGCAGAACGGCTTGGCTTCTCCGGTTCTCCCGTTCCTGAGGTGCGCGCAGGTGGAGCGTTCCTCTCTGAGCACACAGCGGTTCCGGATGTTGATGTAGATGCTGAGGTTGAAGTAGGTGACGCTTATAAAAGGCGTGAAGAACTCGACAGTGGAGGCGGTCATCAGGAAGTACCAGTTGAAGTAGAACTCGGCGTAGCACTCGCCGTGAGGAACCACGCTCTTCCCGGCGATGTGTTCCCAGCTGATGATGGCCGGGCCGTAGAGCAGGAACGCGGCCAACCAGACGCACAGCATCTTCAGCACCGCCTCGCGGGTCACGCCCTTCTGGCAGCGGTAACTCACCTGGAACAGAGAACGTGGCTCATTAAACCATCACCACCAGGCATGCTTTAGTTCTTCATTCATGAAACCATCCAAGAAGAACCATTAACTATCCCAAGAATACTCAGAATACACAGAAGAAGCTTATTTTTTTTTTACAGCCATGGTTCCCAAAATGGCGTTCAAGAACCTCCAAGGGACATTTTATTTCATTCAAAACAGGAAGTACTTCTTCAAATCTGCACCTGGATGGATGGAAAATAAAAAAAAGCTCTGATAGCTCAGATCAATTAAATTGATCACACTCATATTCGCTTGTGTTATTCTTACAGTTGAATTCAAGCTGTGATGATGTGAAAGGCTCTGTGAGCGATCCCTGGCTGCAAAATGTTTGAGAACCTTTGACCTTAAGACTCGACTTACGGCTCTGGTGACGGAGAGGAACCTGTCGAAGCTGATGAGCACGATGTTGAACACCGACGCCGTACACAGCATGTAGTCCACCACAAGCCACAGCTTACACAGACCTCTGCCCAGCCTCCACTCCCCCGTCAGCACGTAGGGGATATACACCGGGATGCAGAACCCACCTACAGGTACGGGGGGCACAAACATATGCACGTCATCATTCTAGAGACTGAACTATATACAATAGATTATACTCTAGATATAAAACTGTTGTTCAGCTACAGATAGGTTCTACTCGGAACCCTCTACACAGAGCTTTTAAGGGTTCTCCAATCATAGAACCGTTAATAACCCGTTTATTCCTAAAACCTTTTCTGTTGAAATCTACACAAAACTTTCACACGTTTCCCTCTGAAAAAAAAAAAAAACCAGTACGGATTTACGGTGCTAGATTCAAACATATTCAAGTCATTTATTTGTTAAATAAAAAGGATTTCTCAAAGGTTCTTTGCATGCACAGAGGTTCTAGTTTCCAAGATTGGTTCTACTCAGAACCACAAACCCAATAAAGCCTTTAGGATGTGGAGCGACCCCAGAAATAGAGTACTCCTCCTCGTCAGTGCTGCGGTACCACTACAGGAAGGTGGGTGTGTGTGTGTGTGTGGGTGGGTGTGGGTGTGGGTGTGTGTGTGTGTGTGTGTGTTTGTGTGTGTGTTTGTGTGTGTGTGTGTTCTCCGTTAGAGTAAAACTCTAAAAAAAAATTATTTTAAAAGTAAAAGAACCAGACACGAAGGATCCCGAAGGTCATGATACGGTTCCGCTGCAGTGACCAGGAAGAGTAGGCTTTATTTCTGGATGATTTTAAAGCATAATATCAATAATACTGTCATTTATTACACATCATTTATATCATTCATTCAGTATTTTTTTAACACAATCTCAAAACAAACTATTTTGTTCTAAAGATTAGATACACAACATTACAACAGACTGCTTATTTATTTATTTATTTATTTTTATCTAAGGTTACATGTAAAGCCTCTTCAGAAAGATCATTCTTTTATACATGTTAAATGTTTCTATCTTTTTTTTAAATTATTATTATGTTATTAAAATGTGGTAATAATTTTGCTGGCATTTTTACAAGTCTAAATAACAAGATGCGCATAAAATATATATCTATATTGTATATTATCGTTTATTTTTACTACAGTGTTAAATATTTTCTTCTAGATATTCCACATGTACAGAATGAAAACATTTTATTAGACTGTATGTAGATTATCTGTAGTTTAATAGGTTCGTTTTCACGCTTATTTTCACGCACAGTGTTTTATTTATTTATTTTTTATGTTTCTAAAAATGTCTCTAAAATATTACTAAATTATTATCTACATTTCTATCTATCTATCTATCTATCTATCTATCTATCTATCTATCTATCTATCTATCTATCTATCTATCTATCTATTTATTTTGCGCATGGATTTCTCCCGTGTGTGTGTGTGTGTGAGATTTCCGGTCACTTACCGACCAGAAAGTCCGCTATGGCCAGATTAAGGAAGAAAAAGTTGCCCTGTGTGCGCAAACTTTTCTCCACCACGAACGCCAGGATGACGAGCGCGTTCCCGAGCACGGTGGCGAACACCAGGAGGGTCATGAGCGCGGTCACGAGCACCGCGGCGCTCTGCGAGAACTGGCCGTAGGCGAGCGCGCGCCGCCGGTGCTCCAGCGCGTCCCCGGTGCCGTTGGTTCTGTCGGGTGCGGACCAGTTGGAGAGCAGCAGTGCGAGCGGCGCGTCCGCGGACGGCTTCCACACGGAGGAGACGGGCGTCGGGAGCCCGAAACTGTGACCCACGGCGAACAGCGACGACTGCATGCTGCGGAGGTAGAGGTAGAGGTAGAGGCATGGGCAATGCACCGGCAGCCCCGCACGCGTGTGTGTGTGTGTGCGTGTGTGTGTGTGTGTGTGTGTGTGTGGTGCGAGAGAGACGCGCGCTGGAGTTCCGGGTGAAACTGAAGTGGAGGCGCAGCGACCGGTGTTTTATACCGGGGACGCAGAGCGCCGCTCATTGGCTGCATCTCATTCAGCTCTGGGATGGGCTCCGTGACATTAACCCTCACTGTGTGCAGGACGCAATACCCACAACACACCAGTCACATCCTTATACACACATTCACCACACACACACATATACCCACACCACACCACACACACACACACACACAAACATACCCACCATTTAATTTCATTAAACCAAATTAAATATTCACAAAATCAAATATCCTGGAATCCTTTTCAGTGTGAACAGATAGACCTGATCTGGTGTGTTTGTGTGTGTGTGTGTGTGTGTGTGTTGGGTATTGTGTGCTTGTGTTTGTGTGCATCTGAGTGTGTGTGGGTTTGTGTGTGTGGTGTGGTGTGGTGTGTGTCGGTGGGTGTGTGGGTTTGTGTGTGTATGTGTGGTGTGGGTGTGTGTAGGTGTGTGTGTGGTGTGGTGTGAGTATGGGTGCGTGTGTGTGGTGTGGTATGTGTCAGTGGGTGTGTGGATATGTGTGCTTGTGTGTGTATGTGTGTGTGGTGTGGGTATAGGTGTGTGTATGTGGTGTGGTATGTGTCGGTCGGTGTGTGGGTTTGTGTGTGAATGTGTGTGTGTGTGTGGTGTGGTATGTGTGTAGGCATGTGATGTGTGTGGTGTGGGTATGTGTCGGTGGGTGTGTGGTGTGGTGTGAGTATGGGTGTGTGTGTGTGGTGTGGTATGTGTCAGTGGGTGTGTGGATATGTGTGCTTGTGTGTGTATGTGTGTGTGGTGTGGTGTGGGTATGGGTGTGTGTGTGTGGTGTGGTATGTGTCGGTGGGTGTGTGGGTATGTGTTTGTGTGTGTGGTGTGGTATGGTTATGGGTGTGTGTGTGTGGTGTGGTATGTGTCGGTGGGTGTGTGGGTATGTGTTTGTGTGTGTGGTGTGGTATGGGTATGGGTGTGTGTGTGTGTGGTGTGGTGTGGTGTGGTATGGGTATGGGTGTGTGTGTGTGGTGTGGTATGTGTCGGTGGGTGTGTGGGTATGTGTGCTTGTGTGTGTATGTGTGTGGTGTGGTGTGGTATGGGTGTGTGGGTATGTGTTTGTGTGTGTGGTGTGGTATGTGTGTAGGCATGTGATTTGTGTGTGGTATGGTATGAGTTGGTGGGTGTGTGGGTATGTGTTTGTGTGTGTGGTGTGGTGTGTGTATGTGTGGTGTGGTGTGGTATGGGTATGTGTGTGTGGTGTGGTATGTGTTGGTGTGTGTGTATGTGTTTGTGTGTGTGGTGTGGTATGGGTGTGTGGTGTGGTGTGTGTATGGGTATGGGTGTGTGTGTGGTGTGGTGTGTGTTGGTGGGTGTGTGTGTGTATGTGTTTGTGTGTGTGGTGTGGTTGGGTATGTGTGTGTGGTGTGTGTGGTGTGTTGTGGTATGGGTATGTGTGTGTGGTGTGTTGTGGTATGGGTATGTGTGTGTGGTGTAGTATGTGTTGGTGTGTGTGTGTGTGTGTCTGTGTGGTGTGGTATGGTATGTGTCGGTGTGTGTGTGTGTGTGTGTGGTGTGGTGTGGTGTGGTGTGGGTATAGGCGTGTGATGTGTGTGGTGTGATATGTGTCGGTGTGTGTGTGTGGTGTGGTATGTGTTGGTGTGTGTGTGTGTGGTGTGTGTGCGTTTGTGTGTGTGTGTGTGTATGGGTGTGTGGTGTGGTGTGGTGTGGTATGGGTGTGTGTGTGTGTGGTGTGGTGTGGTGTGGGTATGGGTGTGTGTGTGTGGTGTGGTATGTGTGTAGGCGTGTGTGTGGTGTGGTATGTGTGTAGGCGTGTGTATGTGTGTGTGGTGTGGTATGGGTGTGTGTGTGTGGGTATGGTATGTGTGTGGCGTGTGTGTGGTGTGGTATGTGTGTAGGCGTGTGTATGTGTGTGTGTGTGGTATGTGTGTGTGGTGTGGGTATGGGTGTGTGTGTGTGGTATGGTATGTGTGTGGGGTGTGTGGGTATGTGTGTGTGTGTGGTGTGGTATGTGTCGGTGGGTGTGTGGGTTTGTGTGGTATGTGTGGTGGTGTGGGGTTTGTATGTGTTGGTGTGTGTGTGGTGTGGTATGTGTGTAGGCGTGGGGATGTGTGTGTGGTGTGGTGTGGTGTGGTAGTGTGGGTATGGTGTGTGTTGTGGTGTGGTATGTGTCGGTGGGTGTGTGGGTATGTGTGTTGTGTGTGTATGTGTGTGGTGTGTGTATGGGTGTGTGGGTATGTGTTTGTGTGTGTGGTGTGGTATGTGTGTAGGCGTGTGATTTGGGGTGTGGTATGGTCGGTTGGTGGGTGTTTTGTGGGTGTGTAGTTTGTGTGTGTGGTGTGGTGTGTGTGTGTGTTGGTGTGGTGTGGTGTGGGTATAGGTGTGTGTATGTGGTGTGGTATGTGTCGGTCGGTGTGTGGGTGTGTGTGTGTGGTGGGGTATGTGTGTAGGCGTGTGATGTGTGTGGTGTGGTATGTGTCGGTGTGTGTGTGTGTGTTGTGGTGTGTGTCGGTGGGTGTGTGGGTTTGTGTGTGTGTGTGTGGTGTGGTATGTGTGTAGGTGTGTGATGTGTGTGGTGTGGTGTGTGTTGGGTGTTGGTGTGTGTGTGTGTGTGTGTGTGTGTGTGGTGTCGTATGTGTGTAGGCATGTGATATGTGTGGTGTGGTATGTGTTGGTGGGTGTGTGGGTATGTGTCGGTGTGTGTGTGTGTCTGTGTGGTGTGGTATGGTATGTGTCGGTGTGTGTGTGTGTGTGTGGTGTGGTGTGGTGTGGGTATAGGCGTGTGATGTGTGTGGTGTGGTATGTGTCGGTGTGTGTGTGTGTGTGGTGTGGTATGTGTTGGTGGGTGTGTGTGTGGTGTGGTGTGGTGTGTGTGCGTTTGTGTGTGTGTGTGTGTGAGAGTGTGTGTGTGTATGGGTGTGTGTGTGTGGTGTGGTGTGGTGTGGTATGGGTGTGTGTGTGTGGTGTGGTGTGGGTATGAGTGTGTGTGTGTGGTGTGGTATGTGTGTAGGCGTGTGTGTGGTGTGGTATGTGTGTAGGCGTGTGTATGTGTGTGTGGTGTGGTATGTGTGTAGGCGTGTGTGTGGTGTGGTATGTGTGTAGGCGTGTGATGTGTGTGTGGTGTGGGTATGGGTGTAAGGGTGTGTGTGTGTGGTGTGGTATGTGTGTAGGCGTGTGATGTGTGTGTGGTGTGGTATGTGTCGGTGGGTGTGTGGGTATGTGTTTGTGTGTATGGTGTGGTATGGGTGTGGTGTGGTATGTGTGTAGGCGTGTGTGTGGTGTGGTATGTGTGTAGGCGTGTGATGTGTGTGTGGTGTGGGTATGGGTGTAAGGGTGTGTGTGTGTGGTGTGGTATGTGTGTAGGCGTGTGATGTTTGTGTGGTGTGGTATGTGTCGGTGGGTGTGTGGGTATGTGTTTGTGTGTGTGGTGTGGTGTGGTGTGGTATGGGTATGGGTGTGTGTGTGTGTGTGGTGTGGTGTGGTGTGGTATGGGTGTGTGTGTGTGGTGTGGTATGTGTCGGTGGGTGTGTGGGTATGTGTTTGTGTGTGTGGTGTGGTATGGTTATGGGTGTGTGTGTGTGGTGTGGTATGTGTCGGTGGGTGTGTGGGTATGTGTTTGTGTGTGTGGTGTGGTATGGGTATGGGTGTGTGTGTGTGTGGTGTGGTGTGGTGTGGTATGGGTATGGGTGTGTGTGTGTGGTGTGGTATGTGTCGGTGGGTGTGTGGGTATGTGTGCTTGTGTGTGTATGTGTGTGGTGTGGTGTGGTATGGGTGTGTGGGTATGTGTTTGTGTGTGTGGTGTGGTATGTGTGTAGGCATGTGATTTGTGTGTGGTATGGTATGAGTTGGTGGGTGTGTGGGTATGTGTTTGTGTGTGTGGTGTGGTGTGTGTATGTGTGGTGTGGTGTGGTATGGGTATGTGTGTGTGGTGTGGTATGTGTTGGTGTGTGTGTATGTGTTTGTGTGTGTGGTGTGGTATGGGTGTGTGGTGTGGTGTGTGTATGGGTATGGGTGTGTGTGTGGTGTGGTATGTGTTGGTGGGTGTGTGTGTGTATGTGTTTGTGTGTGTGGTGTGGTATGGGTATGTGTGTGTGGTGTGTGTGGTGTGTTGTGGTATGGGTATGTGTGTGTGGTGTGTTGTGGTATGGGTATGTGTGTGTGGTGTAGTATGTGTTGGTGTGTGTGTGTGTGTGTCTGTGTGGTGTGGTATGGTATGTGTCGGTGTGTGTGTGTGTGTGTGTGGTGTGGTGTGGTGTGGTGTGGGTATAGGCGTGTGATGTGTGTGGTGTGATATGTGTCGGTGTGTGTGTGTGGTGTGGTATGTGTTGGTGTGTGTGTGTGTGGTGTGTGTGCGTTTGTGTGTGTGTGTGTGTATGGGTGTGTGTGTGTGGTGTGGTGTGGTATGGGTGTGTGTGTGTGTGGTGTGGTGTGGTGTGGGTATGGGTGTGTGTGTGTGGTGTGGTATGTGTGTAGGCGTGTGTGTGGTGTGGTATGTGTGCAGGCGTGTGTATGTGTGTGTGGTGTGGGTATGTGTGTGTGTGTGGTGTGGTATGTGTGTAGGCGTGTGTGTGGTGTGGTATGTGTGTAGGCGTGTGATGTGTGTGTGGTGTGGGTATGGGTGTAAGGGTGTGTGTGTGGTGTGGTATGTGTGTAGGCGTGTGATGTGTGTGTGGTGTGGTATGTGTCGGTGAGTGTGTGGGTATGTGTGTGTGGTGTGGTATGAGTTGGTGGGTGTGTGGGTATGTGTTTGTGTGTGTGTTGTGGTGTGTGTATGTGTGGTGTGGTGTGGTATGGGTATGTGTGTGTGGTGTGGTATGAGTTGGTGGGTGTGTGGGTATGTGTTTGTGTGTGTGTTGTGGTGTGTGTATGTGTGGTGTGGTGTGGTATGGGTATGTGTGTGTGGTGTGGTATGGGTGTGTGGTGTGGTGTGGTGTGTGTATGTGTGTGTGGTGTGGTGTGGTGTGGTGTGGTGTGTGTATGTGTGGTGTGGTGTGGTATGGGTATGTGTGTGTGGTGTGGTATGGGTGTGTGGTGTGGTGTGGTGTGTGTATGGGTGTGTGTGTGGTGTAGTATGTGTTGGTGGGTGTGTGTGTATGTGTTTGTGTGTGGTGTGTGTTGGTGGGTGTGTGTGTATGTGTTTGTGTGTGGTGTGGTATGAGTATGGGTGTGTGGTGTGGTGTGTGTTGGTGGGTGTGTGTGTATGTGTTTGTGTGTGTGGTGTGGTATGGGTGTGTGGTGTGGTGTGTGTGTGTGTGTGTGTGTATGTTTGTATGTTTGTACCTGACCCGAATGTGATATTTACCTTCCTCCTGCTTCATCTTCACCATTCTGTTATTTCTAACATCTTTATTATACACCTGTCATAACACCTGTGCTTGTCATAACATTATGACCACCTGTCTAATATTGTGTTGGTCCCCCTTGTGCTGCCAAAACAGCCCTGACCCGTGTGCTGTGGGATCTGGCACCAAGATGTTAGCAGCAGTTCCTTTGAGTCCTGTAAGTGGGCTCGGCCTTGCAACTTACAGGACTTAAAGGATACTTTTGATAGATACTGACCACTGCAGACCGGGAACACCCCACAAGAGCTGCAGTTTTGGAGATGTTCTGATCCAGTGGTCTAGCCATCACAACTCGGCCCTTCATCAAACTCGCTCAAATCCTTACGCTTGTCCATTTTTCCTGCTTCTAACACATCAACTTTGAGGACAAAATGTTCACTTGCTGCCGAATATATCCCACCCACTAACAGGTGCCATGATGAGATCATCAGTGTTACTCACTTCACCTGTCAGTGTACATAATGTTATGGCTGATCGGTGTACACAAACTGATCAGCTGTGAAGCGAACCTCATTGTTTCAGTTCCTGAGAGAACGATTCGATATTTTATGATATTCTTGTTCAAAATATCTGACCAGCTTTGTTCAGAACGTAGAGAAGGCTTACTATTCATTTAAAAGTCTTTTATTTTTCATTCAATACAAGAAGAAAAATCAGTTGTTCTTTCAGAGAGCCTCAGAGTGCTAGTGGGCTTCATGAGCTTCGTGGCACTCGACCACCAACAGTCCTCATTTTTATTCAAATCAACCAGTCTGTAAAACACAAAGCAACACAGTGACGCGGCTGCTGCTGCTGATTTCTGGAACCCTTTCCAAAAAAGCCTGAGTGACTGACGCTGATTAGATTCATTATGAGATTCAATTACTGTATGGCTCTAAGAGAGACCTCTCAGCCAGCTCATAATTGGATGTGTGTGGGGCTTTAATTAATGCACCATTATGCAAAACCTGCCTCTCATTACCGTGCTGCTAATGACTGAAGGCGTTTCACACGACGTTCTCCACGCTTTAGATTGTCGATAACCCTGATCCCATGTACGTGTCACGCATGGATCTGTAGGTTCCACGTGATCCGAGGATTTCCTTTCAGACCGTCCGAGGATCTGATCTGGTCTTTCTGATAGCATGCTGGGGTTTTTACAGCTCAGGGAGAGGATGAGTTGAAAAATCGTTTGAAATTGTGTGTCAGATCTCATAAAGATCATCACGAGGAAGGATTGTCAGGTCTGATGAGGCGCGTCGTGTCAAACGGACAGCTCCGATCCCGGCTCGTCCACTTCAACGCTTCTCACTGGTGTTTAGACAGAACGCTTTTGAATCAACATGCGGTGTTTTAATCCTTTAATCCGGAAGATCAGTTGCTTCTGTGATACGTGAATGCAGTTCAGTTGAACAGACTACGCCATCTTATCCCGGATTTAAGATACCTGCTAGCTTTCTGAGCAGTTTATCACTTTCACTCTGAGGGGACTGAGCGCAGAAGGGAATATGAAACAAAACAGAGGATTTTAGATCAAGGAACAGATCGGTGCAGTTATTATATCAGATAAATCTGACTTCAGTCCTACTACGAAAAAACTACCAGCCTATCTGACAGGTTTACATTTCTGCCACGGTGCCACAAAACTGCAAACTATTCAAATACTCATCAATCATACTTTGTTTTTTTTTTTACACAAATCTATGTAGGTTAAAGGAAGCTCGTTTAAGTCTTTTATTCCTTGTGACAAGGAAATTATTCCTCGTCACTCAACTCTCTAACAGGCCGAGTGATAGCGTGCGTTCTCTGTGCACGATCGTCTGATGAAGATCCTCTAACCATAGACCTGTGATTAGAAAACGGTTCATTCTGACTATTTCGAAATGTGGAAATCAGCTCATGCAAAAAAAAAAAAAAACTCCATAAAAATAATAATAAAATGATTAAAAAATAAAATGTTTACAGAGGAAAACCTCAGCAATAAACGAGGTGTGTTTCAAGAGAAATAGCTGACCCTCTCAGAAAGGGCGGGACTTCCTGTGCCTTCCACCTCTAATTGGCTAATTTTCCTTGCTTATTCTGTCTCTCAGTAGCCCCATTAGATGTCTCTCTGTCTTTTTACAGCACTCATTTTCCTTTTATGTTATCTAAAGCTAACAAGGCCCACGAGTCAACACCGGATCGAGCTGACCTAGGAGATGTCTCAACTTTCCTCCTTATTGATATTTAGTGCACACACTCGAAACCGAACACATCATTAGTGGATTTGTATCTGTCCTGTGAGTTATATTTCCTCCTTTTGGTGGATTGTTAGCTTTAGACACTATATATTTTGGCAACTAGAGTTTCTAATTGGAAATTAGGCCACGCCCACAAACGACATCAGTAGATGTTATGATGCTTCCACAAACAGACAAATTTTAAGCAAATGTTTATAAATGTTTATAAATTCACAGGAAGGTTATTTCTTATATCTTACAGTCTAGCAGTCCCCATATAACCTGTTGAAACCTTGACGGAGGTTCTAATAACGATCTAATCTTGAATACAGATCCTAGTGCAAAGTGCATGCCAAGAAGAAAAAACTGAAAGAGCAGCGAAGACAATGAAAGCTCCAGGTTTTTTTTTTTCCAGTATTGACAGAGAATTTATTCAAAACCTGGAGGAAGACAAATTGTGTCTCGGCCTGCATACAAATCCTCTGGGGAAGGATTTTCATTTAACCTGCCGTCAAACGGACAGCTACTGGGCAGAAGTCAGACAGAGCTGCAGTGAATGTTTTGCATTTCACACCGCTGTTAAAAATAGGTAATAATGGCCCTTGTTTCTCACAACACACTTCCACTTTCACTGCTGTGAAGAATATATTAGATCTTAGATGTAATAATAAGTCCTTATAGAAGCGATTATGACATAATATATAACTGCAATGCTGTCAGTGTAACGCTAACACTGTAAAGCTGTAACACTGTAATGCTGTAACACTGTAACAACATAACTCTGCAACACCGCAGCGCTGTAACGGCATAATGCTAATGCTGTAACACTGTGCTGCTGTAGAACTGTAACACTGTAAAGCTAACACTGTAGCAACGCAATGCTATAATACCATAACACTAACGCTGTAACACTATAACACCATAACTGTAAAACTGTAACACTGCAATGCTATAACACCATGACACTGTAACGCTGTAATACTGTAACGCTGTAACACTAACGCTGTAACACTAACACTGTAACGCTGTAATACTGTAATGCTGTAACACTAACGCTGTAATACTGTAACGCTGTAACACTAACGCTGTAACACTAACACTGTAACGCTGTAATACTGTAATGCTGTAACACTAACGCTGTAATACTGTAACGCTGTAACACTAACACTGTAATGCTGTAACACTAACGCTGTAATACTGTAACGCTGTAACACTAACACTGTAATGCTGTAACACTAACACTGTAACACTGTAACACTAACGCTGTAACGCTATAATACTGTAACACTAACACTGTAACACTAACACTGTAACACTAACGCTGTAACACTAACACTGTAACGCTGTAATACTGTAACGCTGTAACACTAACACTGTAACACTGTAACACTAACACTGTAACACTGTAACACTGTAATACTGTAATGCTGTAATACTGTAATGCTGTAACAATAACACTGTAATGCTGTAACACTAACACTGTAACACTGTAACACTGTAATACTGTAATGCTGTAACAATAACACTGTAATGCTGTAACACTAACACTGTAACGCTGTAACACTAACACTAACACTGTAACACTAACACTGTAACACTGTAACACTAACACTGTAATGCTGTAACACTAACACTGTAACGCTGTAACGCTGTAACACTAACACTGTAATGCTGTAACACTAACACTGTAACGCTGTAACGCTGTAACACTAACACTGTAACGCTGTAATACTGTAATGCTGTAACACTAACACTGTAACGCTGTAACACTAACACTGTAACACTAACACTGTAATGCTGTAACACTAACACTGTAACGTTGTAATACTGTAACGCTGTAATACTGTAACGCTGTAACACTAACACTGTAATGCTGTAATACTGTAACACTGTAACACTAACACTGTAACACTGTAACACTAACACTGTAACACTGTAACACTAACACTGTAATGCTGTAACACTAACACTGTAACGCTGTAATACTGTAACGCTGTAACACTAACACTGTAATGCTGTAATACTGTAACACTGTAACACTAACACTGTAACGCTGTAACACTAACACTGTAACACTGTAACACTAACACTGTAACACTGTAACACTAACACTGTAATGCTGTAACACTAACACTGTAACGCTGTAATACTGTAACGCTGTAACACTAACACTGTAATGCTGTAACACTAACACTGTAACGCTGTAATACTGTAACGCTGTAACACTAACACTGTAATGCTGTAACACTAACACTGTAACGCTGTAACACTAACACTGTAATGCTGTAACACTGTAACGCTAACACTGTAATGCTGTAACACTAACACTGTAATGCTGTAACACTAACACTGTAATACTGTAACACTGAATTTCTTTATATTTAGTGCATTGGGTTATGAAATGCAGCTCTGTCTCTGCTGCTCTGAGGTGACAGTTGGAGCATCAGTCTGTCCTCTCTACAGCTCCAGAGTGGTAAGTGTTGGTCCTCCTCCACTGCCAGCCTCTGCTCACTCAGCCTGGATTCAGTCGAAGTCTTCCTCAGTGTCGGCTTGGTTTCTGTCGTTAGGCCGGTTGCCACAGTGTTTTGTTTTGATTTAGGGCCAGAGAGGTTTCAGGTTTTGTTTGGGATTTGGTTTGTTCAATAATCTGTGTTTCTTTCTCTTTTGTTATAATTGATATGTAATTGATTGGGTCTGATAATGTGGACCTGTAAGTCTTGAGGCTGCAGTGTTTAGTGAGGTCAGAATATGGGTTAGTCTCTCTCTCTCTCTTTCTCTCTCTCTCTCTCTCTCTCTATCTCTATCTTCCCCCCCCCCCTCTCTCTCTGTCTCTCTCTCTCACTCACTCACTCACTCACTCACACACACACACACACACACACACACACACACAGAAGCTTTTATTGGCATAAGAAATTGTTCAATGTTTTGTCAGAGCAAGGAATAAAACTTACATATACATTCTCTTTATCATTCTCTCTTCCTTGCGCTCTTTCTCTCCCTCTCTCTCTCTCTCTCTCTCTCTCTCTCTCTCTCACTTTCCCTTAGTGGAAGTGTTAGAAAGTGCTGACACTGGAAACTCCTTCCTTTAACATTAAATAAATAACTCCATACAGAAAGCCTCACCGGATTACTGATTTTAGAAATAACTCTTTTGATATTAGAGTTTTATTAGAGATCATTTAGAGTTTCTGCATTACAAGTCCCGGAGAATGAGCTGTTACTATAGAAACGATAACCTATCAGAATCAGCACATTAAAAAAAACCTGCTCTACAGTCTGAGCTTCTGTTAGAGAAACAAAACTCCTTCTGACCAATTCTTCAGAGTCCATCAGCGCTGAAGTTGGTGAAGAGTAAATGCTGTTGAATTTTTGGCCTTTCGGCTTGTTTTGTTTGGCGAGTCTCCAACTGATTCATCAGCGATGTTAAGTCAGGATCAGGAACAGTTTAGTTGTTTAGAGCTTTTTGGTTACTCGAGCCAGGAATCAAGTGAGTATATGAGCAATCGAGAGCAAACAAGAGCGCATGTCGAGAAGCAGGTGGTTTCCATTTACACACCTGTCAGAGGCTACTTATAACCATGCACTGTACTACACTCACTTAATGACAGGGTTGATAATTATAGAGCGGTGTTTTATACACACCATGAAGAGTGTGTGTGTGGGTGTGTGTGGACAAGTGTGGGCAATCCGTATTATGCTAAACAAAATATTTTATCAGAGCAGACCACATTTGAATATCTATGATAACGTGTTTTGACAGCATAGATCCTGACTGTCCATGAAATGTATAACAGATTATAAAACCTCTACACACCTCCGCTGTTAAAACATCAGTTTTTGCAATTAAGGAAAATGAAACCGGAAAGTTCCTGCCATTCCCACAGGCTTGTATAGACTTTTGCCTTGATAAAATGTCCAATCTTGACCTTTTTCCCATTAAATATCTTTCTTTTGTCTTTCTGGAGGAAACTTAAAGGTTCTCTCCATGTATATCTCAACAGCTGAGTGTTTCTCTGTCAGAGAGAGTACTAATTAAACCCCTTTTAGGATGCGAAGAACCCTTAACTACCCGAGTAACACTCTGCGTCTTGTTCGTAATGGAGAGATCGTTGAGGTCTGGGTAGCTTCTGTCTGATTTGCATCGGTTTTAGGTAGGCAGGCTGTTGTAGTAGAGCTGAAACGGAGAGGTGGTGGAAGTGGAAACTGATACAAGGAGCGAGACTAAAAAAAGATTTGATTCTTAGACTTTTACAGCATTTAGCAGATGATCTTTTGCAGAGCTGCTTACAGAAATGCTTCGTAGTCTTTATTTGAAACATCCTCCAAAAGTTTCCTGGTTCAAAAGTAGTCATGAGCTCTGAGTGGGAGGGGCATACTCTTTCTCCTGTCAATCACTACAGCAGTAGGCAATGCTTGCATGTGCGAAGAGGATGGAGAGCTCATTCTGTGGGTATGTGGTTGGATAACTTCACGTCAACTCACACCAGTTATTTTTGAATGAAACAAGTTAGTGCTTGGTGAAGAGATCTTGAGTTTGTGACTCAGCTGGATGGTTCCTGATTAGAACGACGTGACTTCAGTATCATCAAGCTGCCACTGATGAGCCCTTGAGCAAGACTCAGAACTGTAAAGCTTTATCCTGTCTCTGTTGATGCTTTGGATTAAAACGTCGGCTAATAAGATGAAATGGAAGTTGATTCCATCTGGAAAGTGGTGGCTCAAAGGCGAAGGTTTAATTCTCATTCGTTGATGATCAGAAGGTTGGGGTTTCAAGCCTCAGCAAAGCCAAGCTGCCTCTGGTGGGCCCCTGTGGTCTGACCCTAACCTCTTAACAATCTGGAATATACAAAGAAAAGAACTTCAAAGAGGCCTTTTCTTCTTCACCACATGATAGTCCAGATGCAGAGCTTCCTTGAGTAGCTTGAGCTCTTGGAGGGGTTTGATGGTTCCATCAGGTGCCTGGAGGTCTGGTTAAGCATTATAAAAAGTCAGTGGTGGTGCAGTGGGTAAATTTGGGGAGATTCTTGTGGTTTTCCAGCCTTGACCAGAAAAAGGGACTGAATAAGCCCTCAATGTCTTCCGAAGATCTAACTCTACAAATCCTCCTGATGTTATAACGAAGAAAACCTGCATGATTAGTCATATTGTGCCATCATTACTCATCGGATACAGAAGCCATTTCTCAGCAGCGTCTGTTCGAGGAAAACCTTTCAGACAGAATATTAACACAGTCAGACCAAAAATAGACAAGCAGGACGCTTTCTGAAGATGAATGTCTGTATTCACTCTGGATAAAAGATTGTCGGGTTTTTTTTTGTACATCCACGAGGGCCAAATAATAATCAGCCTATAGATAAGCAAATGAAATGCGCTGCCGTGTTCTGAACGAGGGCCTGCGCTCATAATGAAAGATAATCACCGCAACCGGGACACTTAACTGAGTTTGTTGGATGTAGGATCATGAATTTAATTGCAGTGCAAATCTCTCGGGTCTTCTAACGAATGAGGAGATGTTCAGTCAAGCTCCTGAAGTGGAAAAGTTTGTTTTTTTCCCACTTTGTAGGACAATATTGAATGTGTAAAATGTGTAAAAGGTGAGAAGGTAAACCAGTAAGAATAACAGAAGCCACGCGCTCCTCAGTTCCCTTCGTACTCATGATTAAAGCATGTTATAGACATGAAAGCGAGGGCACTTCAGCATCGAGGACTCTTCAAAACGAGGCTCATGAGTCGGCCGGTGTCCTCGCACAACCGCGAGAGGGTCTGACCGACAGGACTGAAGAGATTAAAAGAAGTTATTGTGGGAAGAAAAAACCCAGAGGTGCTTTTAGAGAGATGATGAGAAATCAAACTTTTTTTTACCAGAAATCCATCATCTGCAGGAGACATCAAGACTAAATCTCCTTTATGATGTTATTAATAGATCGCGCTGATTAAGCACCACTGGATGCATTTCAGATTTATTAACATTAATGAAGTTCTTTATTAAGCAAACTAAAACCACTACGACATCATTAACCTGAACTGTCTTGCAAATTCATTTTCATAATTAACCTGATCTTCAACGACATCCAGTTTATTTTATAACGAGTAGTTTTGATTCAAACGTCTTTCATTGACATTATAGTCTGTTTATTAGTATGAGGGTTTCCCCACAATGTCGTGCTTTTGATGGTGATTTATTCTGGGACCTTTAGTCGTACATTTTCAACTAGGAAAAAACAGATAAGACTTTCAACATGATCGTTTATTTCTTACTATAAGGGTTTTCCTGTAACATTACCCAGAATGCCGTGCTGTCAGAGGTGATGTGGGATTTATGCTGTGGTTTTAAATGTAGGTCTGAATTTATGAGTTTCATGACCTTTCATGAACAAATAAATTTCCTACCAGGAAAAAAAAACCCCAAAAAATAAGACTTGGAATTCCTAATCAGAAAATCGGGACTGTTTGCTCAACCTCGAGTTCAGCAAGTGAGAATAAATCAACATGGCTGCCGGCAGCGTCAACAGTAAACAAGCAGCACTTCTTACTTTTACTCTACAGTTCACTGCACTGAGAAATAAACATGCACACCACTTATCCCAGTTAGCTGGTTAGCTTCTTGCTAACAAAAGACGAACATGGAGGCATCTGTTAGCTGTCATGTCATTTCTACCTAACGAGAGTGATGCAGCGGAGCTTTAGTCCTTTAGTCTCTCCAGTTCTCTCATATCCTCATCTACTCAAACAGTTTCCAAAGCATCTGTTATGCTAATACCACTATGACTACCACACACATCATCTTATGGATCTCTAACTAGTCCAGTCGAGTGTCGGCTGGAACTCGTATCGCTGCAGTGCATTCTGGGAAATGGAATTTGCTCCAATGTGTCTCTGCTACATCTACACTGGATCGGATTTGTTATTGATGTGACATTCCATGGAAAATTTTTTATTTTCTTAATCGAATGCTATTGGAACTGAGCTAGAAATAACCGTGTCAGTATCAGAGAGGTGCATAATTGCTAAGCACTAAAGAAAATACAGCACCAAGACACCGATTAGCATCAGAACAGCGTTAGTGAGCAGAATATCACATAGACACACAGTCACAATCAGTTTTTAGTCACTTTGCTGTGTTGTATGTTTGATGGCTTGAATGGACATGGTGAGGTTTGGCCATCTGCATGCGCCCACACACCATGTGCTCCTCGCACCAACAGGATCAGACAGGAGGGGGCGGAGCGGAGTGCAGTGCAGTGGAGTGGTGGAGGTGGAGGCTGACATTTTGTTTTCACACCTCACAAGCTCAAAAATCCATTCTGTCACTCATGAGGAAAACACACAAAGCCTCAGTCACCGAATAATCCGAATACGCCCATGTTCACGGAATGTCCTAGTTTTAAATTAATCGGATCTAAAAGCTAAAGGATGTCAAAGCAGTACCGTGTCATCCAGACTGCGTGAGGACACCGTGTGCCCGAGAGAGAAAAATGATCCGCTCGCTCGGCCGTGACCCCGTCTCTGACAATTAGGAAAGCGTTAGAGCTCCGTCGCTGCCTTGTGGCTCGCCGAGAGGACTCGTTGTGGACAATCGGATTAATTCACAGTGATTACCATGACAACATGGTGCAGACATGTGACCGACAGAGTGGAAGTGACAGACACCCAAAACCAAACAAGAAATTAAATTTAAAAAAAGTTATTAAAAGAGAGTATAGACAGTTCCGGCGCTGACGTAAAAGGAAGCAAAGACACAGAGAATGATGAATAATGAATGAAATGAAAAGAAGAATGATAAACGAAAAGAAATACTGGGTGAAAAAAAGTCAAGTGGGAGAGGAACTGAGGACAAATCAAAATACAGCTGGAAAACTGAAAGATTACCCTAGAGAGAGAGGATACATGGCGGCACGCTGGTACAAATGTCGTATTCTAATTTGCATAATCATCATAATATCTGCATATTGCCGTTATTACATCATCCCGAGCTCTAAGCCTGTAACTATACAGAATAATGGTTTGTGCAGGATTAAAACTAAAAACATGACTCTATACTGCCACCTCCTGGATACAAATACAGCGGAATGCAAAAGTTTGTACACCCTTGGAAAAATATACAAGTTAAGTTGCGTTTACTTGTCACATATACATTACTGCACAGTGAAATTCTGTCTTCGCATATCCCATCCTTGGGGATAGGGGTCAGAGCGCAGGGTCAGCCATGATACAGCACCTCTGGAGTAGGGTAGATTGGGGGCCTTGCTCAAGGGCCCAACGGTGGCAGCTTGGCAGTGCAGTCAATGACCCAGAGCCTTAACCGCTTGAGCTACCACCGCCCCCACATTTATTTATTCATAAACAAGACATTTAATCTGTCAAAGTAACAAAATAAAACAGTTCAAAGGTTTATTTGGTCCTTTCAGAATATCAGCATCTAATTTGCATACCCATGATTCTCTGCAGTAGCGTCGCTGCTCTTTATCCTGTTTGTTGTGTTATGGGATTATTTGTGTTATTTTGCCAGACATGTCGCTGTAAATGCAAACGGACAATAAAAGAGCAAGGGCATCGGTTCGACAGCGTTTCCTGCTCGAGCTTTTTCCTCCATGACATTTTCAGCTTTTAATTTTTTTTCCCTGGTCAGGGTCACTGTGGAAACTCTGTCTTGCTTTGACTAAATAAAGTTTAAAGGCCCGGTTTCCAGGACTGGGATTAACCTGAGCTGTAGATTAACTATGAGGCCTCTGCTATTGTCTGGACTTTTTGTGATACACAAGTTTAACAGTTAATAAAAACCTGTAAAATAAATAAATAGTCATTTTTAAATAAATAAAAAAATAAAAAAAAAAAAAAAAAATAAATAAATAAATAAATAAATAAATAAATAAAAAAAATAAAAAAATAATACATAAAAACTAACTATTAATTAATCAAAATATAATAAAATTTATAATCAATTTACAAAAATATGAAACAAAATATAATATCAGAGCAATAATAAATACTTACATAAATATTAACAATAGATAGATAGATAGATGTGGTATGTGGGATGTGGTAGCTTAGTGGTTAAGGCATTGGACTACTGATCGGAAGGTTGTGTGATTGAATCCCAGGTCCACCAAGCTGCAACTACTGGGCCCCTGAGCAAGGCCCTTAACCCCAAAAATGCTCAGTTGTATAAAAATGAGATGAAAATGTAAGTCGCTCTGGATAAGGGCGTCTGCTAAAATGCCAGAAATGAAATGTAGATAGATAGATAGATAGATAGATAAGTCCAAAACCTGTATAGAATGCTTATTTATTTATTTATTTATAATTCATATATAATCTATAATCCAAACAAACTTTAATCTCACTGAAGATTACACAATCTATACACCAAATAATCAGTAAAATATTTAGCCATGTGCAATTTCTCAAGACTTTACTGAAATGTATTTTAATCCTGGACTAATTCAAATGACTTTCTGTAATGAAATGAAATGAATCTTTATGTAAAAGGCGAGACGTTTAACGTGAGATTAAAACTCTGTGACGATTTACATGATTACAGATTCGTTTTTGAGATTTGGAAATGATTTCTCTTCTGAAACTTAAAAGTGGGAAAAAAATCTGAAGCATCTCGAAACTTGTATTTTATTTGATGATGAAAATGTTAAGACAATCTTAAGAAAGATTGACTGACCGCTTTGTAAGATCCTTGTAATTCCCCAATTACACTGACCCCACCCAAAAAGTCACTTAATATATATCAGCCAAAATAAAAGCTCCTTACAATTTTCCCAATAAGAATAAAAGTCTTGCAAATATACTGTTTACAATGCGTGTTTAAAAGTATACCAAGTCTCCAAATGTGTCTCCCATTTCATATTCAGTGTTTACGCTAACGATCCGTCTGAAACACATTTCCCCTGCAGCGTTCCTGAATCAGCGAGAGAACCGCATGAATTTAATGAGTGAAATGTTGCTTTTAAAAAAAATAATAATAACAATACTTGTTTTTTTGCGCCTTCAACTGATTACGGAGTGTCTCCTAATCAGCCTCCCTCCTGTTAAAAACATCATCATGAAACTTAGCAGCAATTAGCTGCTACTTTGTAAATGTGAGTTAAATGCAAGACTCCTGGATAAAAATGCAGTTACCGAAGCAGGAAGTGACTCTTTTAGTCAAGAAACGAAATACTTTTCTCTCTGTGTGATGGACATGGAGATGAATTTTAAACACTTCATGGCTGCAGATGGACACTGTAGGTTCTTCATTACCGAAATCACATAACCAAACTGGGAGAAAAACTGGGTAAAAAAAAAGTCTTACAGCTCGTCCACACTCATTATCGTCATCACACCTTGTCTCATTATATCGTTTGCTTCCACCGTTAGCTGCGGCATCTTTCGAGTCTGAAAGTTTTTGAAGTTTCTCTCGTGTATTTTTTGCTTTTGTCCTCAACCCCGTCTGTGTTCTGGATAATAATAACGTGTTTATCTGCTTTGCTCTTAGTCCTGATTATGATGTATAACTGTGCTAATGTACATTCTGAAATAGCAAGGTTTCAGTAAATAATTCTAACAGGCCTCATTAGTCAATCTTATAGTAAACTTGGGAATAAAACCAAAAAAACAAACTAAAAAATGATGAATTTAAACACCAATTAGCTGTAAATCTTGTTCAGGCAGAGCTGATATCCGTTTAGCCACGCCCACCATACTCCATAAAAGGGGTAAAAGCTCACAGAAAGCTGGCTAAATGACGACTAAACGTTAAAAGAGCGCCTCCTGAGAGACACAAACTCTTCCGGTAGCGCGGCTCAGTCCTCAGTATGTCAGCTAATACAGACATACACACTTTCTCCTTTTATAGGGTGCCAATACTTTCGTCCTGATTGAACATCTAGTCTTATTTGTCTTTAAATTTATGGATTTGATTTTAATAGGAAGTGATCGTTTCATGGAATGTTTGTGAAATTGTCGTGTAAGCAATTTAAAGACAAATAAGACTAAATGCTCGTTTAGGAAGAAAGTAATGGCACCCTATAAAAGGAGAATGGAGTGACACACACTGACACACTGCAGTGGCTGAGCTGTGTTACTGGAACAATGAAACATAGAAAAAATGATAAAGTTGTCTTTATTTGTCACATATACATTACTGCGCAGTGAAATTCTTTTCTTTGCATATACCATCCTTGGAGTTGGGGGCCAGAGCACAGGGTCAGCCATGATGCAGCATCCCTGGAGCAGGGTGGGTTGGGGGCCTTGATCAAGGGCCCAACAGAAACTGCTTAAAGGCTTGACTAACACAAAGGCAAATATGGCCAGATAAACATAAAAAATATATTGATACCAAAATCCTATCAGAAAAATGAACACTTATCCAAAAACAATCCATGCGTGGGATGTAGCGACCATAAACACAGATCCTCAGTTGTCTCCTGGAACTGGATGGACAATTGATTCAAAAGCAACTCCAAAAGAAAAGATTAGAACCAACCTTCCTCCAAACATAGATAATTCCTCCCCTCCCTTCCTGGTGGCTCCATCCTTTTTACTTCAGTAGGCCTTCCTGTTTCAGTTTGCCCTAAAGTAAAAAAAAAAAAAAATCCCCTTTCCCCACTCTAGGAAGTTTCTGCCCCAAACATAAAAGTAGTGTGTGTCACTTCACTTGAAACCACAAATCACAAGAAAATAAATGAATGAAAGAATAATAGAAAGACATACCAAATTTACCAGATTACAAAAGACAGAGAACATCAATTAGCCTGAAACCAATTGAATTCAAACACACTTTTGCACAATATTTGACCGTCTTTCACATTTAAGTATCGCAAAGTTATCTTAGCTCTAATATAGTGGTGTCACAAATCTAAATAATGTCCTTTCTACAACAGCAGCCAAGAGCTCCTGAGGGACTAATAGATCAGTGTAGATTCTGAGTTCACACACTCGGTCTTGCTTCGAATAAATAAAGTTTAAAGGCCCGGTTTCCTGGGCTGGGATTAGATTAACCCTAAGGCCTCTGCTTATTTTTGGTGTTTTTTCCTCTTGAGGAACTAATAGGTCAGTGTAGTTCCTGAGTTGACTCAGCACTAATTCCTTCCTGCTGAAAGCTGACCGATGCAACAGCAGTTCAGATACGGCCTGATAGTCTCCGAGTGGTTCTATCCACAGCAGTCCCCTGAGTCACAGGTTGTCCACACAGAGCTATCCCCAGCAGCAGTGACCACCACCAAGCCATGAGACTCCAAACTGGGGTAGAGCGTTTGGACGGATCAGGCAGGTCCAGAAAGAAGAAGTGGTCACACAGGGAGCTCAGAACCCTGGGAGCTCGGGAGCGGGACGATCATCATCTGACACCAGAGAGTGAGATTATAAATCATTTCCCTGTGTACTGTATGATCAGAAAGAAGATTTAACATAAAGTCTATTTTGTTGAGATGATGAACTGGTCACTAATGGAGACTTGAGTGCAAAACATCTTCATGTTTTTTTTTTTTCCAAATGGAACCATCGACAGTAATCTTATGTATCTCCAGCTCCATGTGGTCCATCCTCAGCAGCAGATAAAAAAAAAGAAGTGAATCTTTAGAGATTTGCGTTAATGAGTGTCTTTATATGGAAATCTACAGGAACTTAACATAGGATGTGAAGAGCTTTTTTGAGCTTTTTCCAGGAATGCTACGTTTCGTGTGTAAATGCTCTGGCTAATTTATGAGATTTAGGAGTAAATCTTGTTTTCTTTTTCTCGCTCAAAACCTCACACAATTTTCTGTCTCATTATTGAAAGCAGGATACAAAGCCAAGACATTCATTTCTGACTTTATCTACACCAAATTAATTAACATCTCATTTCCCTTCTAAACAAACATGGTACTTAGTAGAGGCTTCACCTTAACGCTATGTTTCCTTTCGACCCGATAACAAAAAAAAGGACCGGAACATTCTGATGCTGTTCAGGTCCATTTTATAGCCAGGAGCAGATTTTTTTAGAAGCTCTTCAGGACTGGAGAGCATCCAGGAGCAGGTTCATCACTAAACTCACAAAGAGCCCAAAGACAAAGAAATGTTCCAGCGAGAGAGAATAAAGACACTGCATAACACTTCACCTTCATTCTTTTATTCTTTCCTCTCTCGGGAATCACAAACACCATGCTGGGTTCATTGAAGTGTCTTGTGTTGAAGTGTTCCCTCTCTAGATTTTCTACGTATCACCGAAGAGACTGTTCCACCTTCCTGATTTTACGCAGAGTTCTATGAGGTCCCCAAATAGCATCATGTAAAAATCTCTCAATTATCGTCGAACTGGTCTGGAAATTTCGAACGTTATTCCATTGTTGGTTCGGAATCTTGATTCTGGAATATCTGGAGCAGCTCTGACTGGTTTCTATCAATGCGCTCGTTCTGATTCGTTATCGTTTTCATGGTAACAGCTGGTTCGTATGGACTCGTGTGGTGAAAGCCTCGCGTCGACAGATTATCGGTGTTGGTTTAGCGTTATGAAAGGAATCATGCTTTGTAGCAGTTTCTTTGCGGTTGATCAATAATGTTCTGCAAGATAAAAAGAAAGTTTGCTGAAGCAAAGTTTGCTGTTTATAGCTGCTATAATGTAAATAAGATCAGGAACTACGTTGTTTCCTGGATTTATTACACTCCAGGGAGCTAACTTCTGCCATCATTTCAGGATGCTGTTATTGGAAAATAATCACCAGTACTTGTTTCACCGCACCATCTTGTCGTTGACGCACTAAAAGTGTTTTATTCCTCTTACTCCTTACCTTAGGTCATTATAAATCACGCCACACGATTCCGTCTACGTCCAAGCTGTTTTGCTAAAGATTTACCTCAGTTTCTTTGCTAAATCAGACTTTTCATCTTTCTCAGACCCTGATGGATGCTGTATCCCAGCATGCAGTGGGGTGCCGTCTGGCTTCACGTATTTTTCTCTGCGACTCCTGCTGAGCTCTTGGCAGGAGGAAAGCGTCGTCTCCTAGGTGTGGAGATGTTTTTAGGCTTAGCTGTGGGATGTTTAGAGCGCTAATTAGCAGTTTTGCTAAGTCGAAGTGAGAAATGATCCACTTTTATTGTGGGTGAAGTGGGTAAACAATTTACTTGCACAAGAGAGGATACAAAAAAAAAGAAAGGATACTGCTGTAGGCATTTAATTTCCTTATCAGTCTGGAAAACCTGTGGGAAATAAAGCGAGAGGAAATGAGTATATGGTATACAGATTGTTTTTTAATAGCTACATTTTTGTCATTTAAATAAATAATAGAAATAAAATTAAATGTAATTGTAATTAAAA
>JAUCMX010000026.1:16417993-16447993 GCA_033459395.1 Hemibagrus guttatus | reverse complement strand
GCTATTAAAAAAGGAAGAAACTCAGGTGAGATCAAAACTCAGGTGGTTCAAATTTGAGCTATCAGATTTGATTTTACATTTACATTTCATAGCAGTCCAAAAATAAATAAATCACACTTTTGGCTTAAAATTAAAAAAGGTATTAAATTCTACAAAAGACATGTTCCTGTGTGTGTGTATGTGTGTGTATATATATATATATATCCCTCCCAGTAACTCCCCTTACGATGAGATCTTCCCCCAGCTCTACACGGAGATCTGCAGCTTCCAGGTCCAGGGAAACGTGCTGATCTGTGGAGACCTCAACGCCCGCACTGGGGCTCTCCCTGACCTTAACACAGAGGATGGAAGTAATTTTATATTTGGACAACATTACCCACCACAGCTTCAACTCACAGGTCAATAAAAATGGACAGGACCTGCTGCAGCTCTGCCAAAGCCTGGGTCTGTACATTGTAAACGGAAGGACACGAGGAGACTCTTCAGGCAGGTTCATCTCTCGGTAACAGCACAGTAGACTATATGATAACAGATTTAGACCCTTTCTATGTCAGTGCATTCACTGTTAAGCCACTGATCCCTCTGTCTGACCACAGCCAAATTACTGTGTTCATTAAAAGGACAGAAACTAACCTCACTACACACACACAGTAAGCTGTACAACATCCAGGAACCATACAGATGGACCCAAAACAGCACAGAACTGTTCCAGAAACCAACATGCAGCCAGGAACTACAGTTACATACCTTTTTAGACACCACATACACTCACAGTAACAAAGGCATCAATGTCAGTTAGAAACATAAACCATATTTTCATTAGAACTACACAAATAAGTCAATTAAAACAATTTAGTAACACACAAAAAAATCCAACTGATAAGTGGTTCGACACAGAATGCCAAAGTATTAGAAAAGAATTAAGAAAAGTATCCAATCAAAAACACAGAGATCCAAATAATGTGGAATTCCGCCTTCGTTACTGTGATACTTTAAGACTTTATAAACGTACACTCAGAATCAAAAAAGCCCAATATACCAAAAAAACAACTGATACTCATTGAGGAGTCCATAAACACTAACAGTTTCTGGGAGCACTGGAAAAATCGAAATAAATCTACATCCGAACTAGCGATACAAAATGGTGACTCAGGGTCTACAGCAGAACCTGGACCTGCTGCAGCAGTACTGTCAGACCTGGGCCCCGACGGTCAACCTCAAAAAGACCAAAACTATTATCTTTCAAAAAAGATCCAGATGCCATGGAAACACAACACAGTTCACCAGAGGAACACACAAAATAGAAAACTGTAAAGAGTCCAGCAGTGAATGAGCTGACCGCGAAGGCACGCAGGGCGCTCTACACCATCAAAACACACACACACTCACATGCACATCCCAATTCCAATCTGGCTCAAATTATACCCATCAATAATCCAACCTATTCTGCTGTACGGGAGTGAGGTCTGGGGGCCACTTACACGCCAATATTTTACACAATGGGATAAAAACCCAGCTGGAATCATGCACACACAGTTCTGTACATCCATTCTACACACACACAGAAACACCACACACAACGGCTGCCGAGCTGAATCAGGCCCATTCCCACTGCTGCTCAAAATCCAGAAAAGATCCATCAAATACTGGCTCCACCTAAAACACAGTGATCCTCAGAGCGGTCACTACAAAGCCCTGCAGTGCCAAGAGCTGAGCAGAGAGAAGAGTCTCCTGACCCGGCCGGTCCTGATCCTCAGCTCACTAACACACACTAACACACTTCTACATCAGGAGCAGCTGCACACAGGAACAATCAGACCTCACCACATTATAACACAAAACTACATCACACACTGGAAAACACAAGCACAAAGTAAAATGCAGTGCTATCTGGCCCTAAATGGACAGTACACTGTAGCCGAATACCTGAGCACAGTGACTGACCACCAGCACAGAACCACGCTGACAAAGAAACAGACTCAGCGCACACACACTGGCCATCGAGACGGGCCGCTATAAGAAATCATGGCTCCCTACAGGGCGGACAGTGTGCACACAGTGCAACAGCAACACAGTGGAGACACACACACACACACACACTACAGACAATTTAGAGATGCCAATCAACCTACAATGCATGTCTTTGTACCGGGGGAGGAAACTCCCGAGGCACGGGGAGAACATGCAAACTCCACACACACACGGCAGAGGCAGGAATCAAACCCTCAACCCTGGAGGTGTGAGGCAAACATGCTAGCCACAAAGCCACCGTGCCCCTGTGTCAAATATATTTAAGAAAATTTCAATGAACCCATCCCCAGTTCTCCCTCCTGACCAACACTGACACACTGCCCTTCCTGTTGGGGGAGAGGAAGGAGAGCTGCATCCTAGCAGGACAGTACGTATCTGCCTGCCACAAGCTGAGGGACAGTGAGTGACCCACCCAAACACACACACACACACACACACACACACACACACACACACACACACACACACACACACACAGAGCCCTGTTTGTCTTAAGATCTTATAAATAAATATAATTATTATTCTATCATATTTATGTTCCTATGGTTCCATGTTCCTGGAAATTCAATGTTCTCATTAATGTGTGTGTTAATAAGAGATGTTCTTCTCTTCACCATAATGCTCTGGCAATACTGTACATGTATATGCTCATGACAGAGAGAGAGTGAGTGAGTGAGTGAGAGAGAGACAGTGAGAGAGAGAGTGAGTGAGTGAGTGAGTGAGTGAGTGAGTGAGTGAGTGAGTGAGTGAGAGAGAGACAGAGAGAGAGAGGGAGAGGGGAGAGAGAGAGAGAGAGAGAGAGAGAAAGAAAGAAAGAAAGAAAGAAAGAAAGTGAAAGAGAGAGAAAGAAAGAAAGTGAAGTGAGTGAGTGAGTGAGAGAGAGACAGAGAGAGAGAGAGAGAGAGAGAGAGAGAGAGAGAGAGAGAGAGAGAGAGAGAGAAGTCAATGCTGCAATGATAAATGTGAGTTCAGCTTTATAACAGTAGATGGCGCCTGGAGCATGTGTGTGTGTGTGTGTGTGTGCGTGTGTGTGTGTGTGTGTGTGTGTGTGTGTGTGTTTTGTGTGTGTGTGTGTGTGTGTGTGTGGTTAAGGCCAAACTGTCTTAATCTGTTTAATCAGCCTGTAGTTTACAGAAAATATTTCCATTTTGATTTTATGACATTATCTTCATGGTCACATTTTCTCATATTTTTCCACGTATTGTTCACATAATCACGTCAAATAAATCTCAGTAGATAGATTTCTATTTTAGAAATAAATAAGATTAAGAATCTTAAAAAAAAAAAAAAAAAGGAACAGAAGAGATTATACATGGAAAGGTCAGAGAGAGAAGCTTGGTGAGCAAACGGTCAGCAGCAGGCCACAGGTTTGAGGGACGTTTTCCTGACAGCCTCCATGCCTTTCCTGTATATCTATTTATTTATTTATTTATTTATTTATTTATTTATTTATTTAGCAAAGACCTCAGGGTTTTATTTCCAGAGAGGAGGAGGAGGAGGAGGAGGAGGAGGAGGAGGTCTTCCCTTTCGACTCTCACAAGAACAGGTTTCCGCTCATTTCTCTTTTTTACCCAGTCCCGGCACAAAGCTGATCTGAGGTCAGTGTTATTCCGGCTCTGAATGCACGGCGGGTGAGAAACGGCCTCCGAGGCTGATCAGGGGTCAGTCGTACCACAGCGCAGCTCGCGCCTAGCAGGCCTGGGCAGTGTTCAGTTGCTATGCAGCGTTAGCGTTGGTCTCAAGAACTTTAGCCGTTCTCTTAACAAATTATGTTTTGTGCAGGAGCATGGCCCACGGTCCACAGCGCCGAGTGCTGGACAGAAGCCTCTTTCTAAGAAGCAGTGAGCGAGAGCATTAGTGTTTGGAGGTGAGTGTGTGGACGTTAGGGTTGTGTGGACGCACTCCGCTGGAAATCTCAGCAATGCCTGCGTCGTAAATCTGTAACCTTCAGCCCCGTTTCCGTTAAAATCAATCGGTTAAGGTCAGATTTATGTTATTCACATTCTTTTGATGGCCACGAAACACTTAGCGACTGCTGTATTTAAAATACCACTGATCCCACTAAACAGCACTGATCCCACTGACCAGTCACTAACTACAACTGACTCCACTGACCAATCACTGACCACCATTGATTCCAGTAACCAATCACTGACTACCACTGATCCCACTCAATAGCACTGATCCCACTGACCAATCACTAAACACCACTGATCCCACTGACCAATCACTGACCTCTATTGATCCCACTGACCAATCACTGATCACCAATAAACACCACTGATCCCATTGACCAATCACTGACCTCCAATAATCCCACTGACCTATCACTGAACACCACTGATTCCACTGACTAATCACTGACCACCACTGGTCCCAGTGACCAATCACTGACCAGTACTGATCCCACTGTCCAGCACCGATCCCGCTGACCAATCACTAATCACCACTGATCCTGCTGACCAGCACTGATCAGCACTGATCCCACTGACCAATCACTGACCACCAGTGATCCCATTGACCAGCACTAACCAATCACTGACCACCACTGAAGCCACTGACCAGCACTGACCCCACTGTCCAAACACTGATCTCAATTGTTTCTCCATTTGTGCACTTCTTCGTTCTATTATATTCCATTTAATTGAATTCAGTAAACTTTAATGAACTTTGTTTCAGTATGCAAATCAACCCCATGAATATGCAAATTAGGTCTGTGACTCTGAATGAGTCAGTCGTAGGTTCCTAACTCCTGTCCATGGAGGAGCACTTACTGTACATTATAGCAGCTACAAACGTCCCTCCCCTCATCACACTCTCTGTTTTAATGAATTAATGAGACAAAACTCACAACCGTGTGAACCCGCTGCTTCACTGACACTGGAGACTCCTTACTGACAGTAAGCATTACCATAGCAACGACGATATATTTCTCTTTTTTTTTAATTAAACATCACCTTTTTTTATCAGTCTTAGTGCCGGTGATACTGGGATATAATAAAGACATTGAGATAATAAAGATATTGAGATAGATGGCACAGGTTCCGCTTTTCCCGCTTGTACACTGAATAAAACACCATGATGGAAATGTGTGTGCTCCATCTCTCCTCACACTACAGAACGCTCTGTTCTTCTCTTCCTGTCTCTCTCACTCCGGGCCAAAAGTGAGGCCCTTGCTGTAATTGTACATTCTGTGGCATTAGTGTGAAAGAAGAAAGGAGAAGAAAACAAAAAGAGCCACAATTTTGTAGCTCTCAAACTGTCCTGTGCGCCACCATCAGTGACCGAAAAATGAAAAGAAGTGGGAGGACAGATTTGATGTATAAGGACGCACACACAGACACACACACACACACACACACAAATTCCTAAACAGCAAGGCTCTAAGAGAGGGGGTAGGTGAAAGGACACCGTCCTTCTTGTTAAAACAAATTCCTAAAAACTCCTCTCTTTTAAGATATTTTTAAAAATAATTAAATAAATAAAACAAACAAATAATAATAATAATAATAATAATAATAATAATAATAATTATTATTATTATTATTATTATTATTATTGTTGTTGCTTTGTTGTTGTTGCAACAGTAATTAATTAATTAATTAATTAATTAATCAATTAATTAATTAATTAATTAACAAAAAAGCAACAATAATGCTAATACTACTACTACTACTACTAATAATAATAATAATAATAATAATAATAAGTTTTTTTAGCAATAGTAGTATAACTTATAAATTTGAAACATATCCAGATTATTCAGATAAAATTGCCTGTAATACGAATTTTGAATTTTTCTTTATTTAAAAAATAAAAGTTAAGACATTCATCTGAGTCTGAGTTTTTATTATTTATTTGTTTGTTTGTTTGTTTTGTTTTTTTTTTAATTTATTTTTATTTATTTAGTTTACCTGTTTGTATAAAAAGGTTTGTAATAATAAACCAGAGACATCCTTCATTAAGAATGATAGGTACTCTATTACCCGTGGTCCTCAAAGGGCTCTGGGGCAAAATTTAGAAGCCTATATGGCACATCATAATGTTTTCATCATCATAATTGTTTGTAGTGAAGCCTTTTGGGCATTACATTGTGTTTTCTTGTGTGTAGGGAAGCCTGTGGGTTAATGCATGATGTTTCTTTTAAACAGGAAAGCCTATAGGGCACTTTATTATGTTTTATTGCATGTAAGTAAACCTGTAGGGCACTGCATCATATTTGTTGCATACAGGGAAGCCTATAGGGCATTGTGTTTTCCTGCACATAGGAAAGCCTATATGGTATCTTATCATGTTTATGTGTGTGTAGGAAAGCCTGTAGAGCACTTCATCAAAATTTTCCTGTGTGTAGGGAAGCCTATAGGGCATTGTGTTTTTCTGAATGTAGGGAAGCCTATAGGGCACTCCATTATGTTTCTTGCAAACAGGAAAGCCTATATGGCACTTCATTGTGTTTTATTTCATACAGGGAAGCCTATAGGGTATGCCATCATGTTTTCTTGGATGTATTAAAGCATATAGGTCACTGCATCATATTTCTTTCATACAAAAAAGCCTATAGGACACTTCATTATGTTTTCTCGCATGCAGAGAAGACTACAGGGAATGTCATCATGAATTCTGGCATGTACACTTGGCTTTATTTTACTCATACAGAGATCCTAAAATAGTAAGGAAATGTGGGTGAATTTCTTCATGCATCTGAAACAGGAACTTTCATTTAGATGAGAAATTTGACTAGCCGATTTTACAACAGACATGAAAACATTCAGCAAGAAGATGTAAACAACTTAGGCAATAGAAATGTGGCTCATCACAAGTGTGACGACATGCCACCAGCGCCGGAAGAAGCCGGATCCATACGCGGAACCGGCGAAAGGGAGAGAGAGGAAGAGAAAACAGTCAGAGAGTCGGCAACAGGGAAGCGGTAATCCAAAGCGTCAAAACAGAAAGGGTAATCCAAGAGAGTAATCCAGTAAGCAAGCAAAGTCCAATAACCAATCCACACAGTGTCATAGAAAATCCCAAAGAAGAAACGAAAGCCAGTCCAGGTCATACACAGAAATCCAGCCGAAATATCACAAGGATAGCGCTCAATACGTCCCATAAGAAAACAATATCTCGCGAAGAGCAGGAAGTGCGCACCCGTATTTGAGCCCGCCGAAACCGGAAGTGGCTCAAAACGCAGGCGACAGCTCCCTCTCACGGTCGGATCTCGGCCGAGTCGTGACAGAGCCCCCCCCCTCTAGGAACACCTCCGGGGGTTCTGCACCGAGGCTGCCCCCTGGGCCGCGGGGCGGGCCTGGTTGGGTGGTCGCGGTGGAAGTCCTCAATCAGCGAAGGATCCAAGATGTCAGTCAATATGCCACAGGATTCACCCGACGGATGATCTCGAACGGCCCGATGAACTTGGGCTGAGTTTCCGGCAGGGCAGCTTGAGGCGGAGGTTCCGGGTGGACAACCACACCATCTGCCCGACTTGGTAGGCAGGGTGCGGGCGACGATGTTGATCGGCCTGGATCCTCTGCCTCCTCGCTGCCCTCTGAAGCCGCACATGGGCCCGCTCCCAGACCTCCTGACTGCGTCGGTACCACTCCTCCACAGCCGGGACGCTGGAGGGTTCCCCCGACCAAGGGAACAGTGGGGGCTGGTACCCCAGCACACACTGAAAAGGCATCAGGCCTGTGGAAGAGTGCGTGAGGGAGTTTTGGGCGTACTCGGCCCAGGGCAGGAACTCGCTCCATCTATCAGGCCTATCTCCTGGTTAAGGTGCTCCGCCTGACCATTAGATTGGGGATGGTGACTCGAGCTCAAGCTCACCCCAATGTCCAGTCGCGCGCACAGCGCTCTCCACACCCGAGAGGTGAACTGCGGGCCCCGGTCCGACACAATGTCCTCTGGGAGCCCAAAGTTCCTAAAAACATGGGCAAACATGGCGTCCGCCGTTTGCATGGCAGAGGGCAAACCTTTGAGGGGAACCAGCTTGCACCCCTTAGAGAAGCGGTCCACCACAACCATGATCGCCGTAAAGCCCCCTGAGTCTGGCAGGTCCGTGAGGAAATCCACGGAGAGGTGCGACCAGGGGCGCCGTGGAACCAGAAGGGGCTCCAGTAGTCCCTCGGGACGCTGACGGCTATTCCGTGCCTGGGCACAGGTGGCACATTGTCGGACGAAGTCCTCAACATCAGAGCCCAAGGAGGGCCACCAGAACCGGCGGCTGACCAGCTGAGCGGATCGGCGGGTACCTGGGTGTCCCGAGCTGGGTGCCTCGTGCACCCACCGCATCACCTGAGGCCAGAACTGCGACGGGACGAAGAGTTGACGTGGGGGCCCACCGAATCTCGCCCAGGAGGTCCCACCGGACCGGTGCCAGTAGAGCGGTGGCTGGCAGGATGAGCTCGGGTTGTCTGAGGTCGCCAGCCCCCTTGGACTGCCGGGACAGAGCGTCCGCCTTGCCATTCTTGGACCCAGGGAGGTAGGATACGGTGAACTGGAACCGGGTGAAGAATAGTGCCCACCTGGCTTGTCTGGGGTTCAGGCGTTTGGCCCCGCGCAGGTACTCCAGGTTTCCGTGATCTGTCAGAACTTGGAAAGGGTGACACGCTCCCTCTAGCCAGTGGCGCCACTCTTCCAGCGCTGCCTTAATAGCCAGAAGCTCCCGGTTGCCCACATCGTAGTTGACCTCCGCGGTCGTGAGCTTCCGGGAGTAGAAGGCGCAGGGGTGTACCTTCCCGGGGTCGCCGTGTCGCTGGGAGAGCACCACTCCGAGCCCACTGCTGGAGGCGTCCACCTCTACCACGAACGGCCTGTCGGGGTCAGGGTGGCATAGAATAGGGGCCATGGTGAAGCAGTCCTTGAGTCGTTGGAAGGCCGCCCGAGCCTGGTCCGTCCAGTTCAGTTTTTTGGGCTTCCCCCTCAGGAGGGACGTCAGTGGAGCTGCCACCGAACTGTAGCTCCGGATGAACCTCCGGTAGAAGTTAGCAAAACCCAAGAACCGTTGTAGTTCCTTAATAGTGGCTGGAGCAGGCCACTCCGACACGGCCCGAACCTTGTTTGTGTCCATCTCCACTCCCCGAGGGGAGATGACGTACCCCAGGAAGGTCACCGTGGTCCGGTGGAACTCACATTTTTCCAGTTTCACAAACAGATGATGTCGTTGCAGCCTGGCGAGTACCTCCCGGACTTGGCGTATGTGGTCCTCCATGGAGGTGGAATACACCAATATGTCATCAATGTATGCAATGATGCCCCTCCCCAGGAGGTCTCGGAACACCCCGTTAATGAGTGCCTGGAAAACCCCCGGGGCGTTGATGAGGCCAAAGGGCATCACACAGTACTCATAGTGCCCGTGCGTCGTGTGGAACGCCGTCTTCCACTCGTCACCCTCTCGGATATGGACCAGGTTGTAGGCGCTCCGGAGATCGAGTTTAGTGAACACCCGGACCCCACGCAGCTGCTCCAGTGCCGCAGGTACTAGCGGCAGGGGGTAAGGGTACCTGACGGTGATGGCGTTCAGGCCCCGGTAGTCGATGCACGGACGGAGCCCCCCATCCTTCTTCTCAACGAAGAAGAACCCCGCGGCGGCCGGCGACGTAGACGGCCGGATGTGGCCCGCTGCCAAGGCCCCCTCGATATAGTCCTCCATAGCTTTGGACTCAGGGAGTGACAGCGGGTAAATCCAGCCCTTGGGGAGCGAGGTATTGGGCAGCAGGTTGATGGCACAGTCCCAAACCTGATGCTCCGGCAGGCGTGACGCCCTCTCCTCACTGAACACTCTTTCAAAGTCCGCATACGGCTGAGGAAGGCGTACGTGAGCCCCGGTGTTCACCTCCTCGACGCTGCACGTCCCAGAGGACCTGGACACTGGGTTCATCAGGCAGTTCTTCAAGCAGGCAGGTGACCAGCGTGTCAGTTCCCCCGTGAGCCAAGAGATCTGAGGGTCATGGCGCCTCAGCCATGGGAATCCCAGAATCACAGGGTTCGCTGGGGAGGAGGTCACGTAGAAAGTCAGCCTCTCGTGATGGAAAAGGCCCACCTGGAAACCCAGCAGTTCTGTCTGGTGTCTGAGGTAGCCCTCTCCAATCGGCTGACTGTCAATGGCCGTGATCCTTAAAGATGGTACACAGGGGGAGGTGGAGATGCCAAGTTCCTCCACCAACGCCCTATCGATGAGGTTCACGGCTGCCCCGGAGTCAATTAACGCTGAAACACGGACACAACGGTCAGAGAACAACAGGGACACAGGAATGGAGAGACTCAGTAGTAGACAGCGGTCACCCACCTGGGTATCGGAGGCCCTCTCCGGACAGCGGGGACTTAGGTGGCCGGTGGACCCGCAGTTGTAGCACCGCCTCGGGGGTCCACGAGGGCGACGAGCTGCATGGGTTTTGGGTCTCTCTCACCCCGTACAGACCAGTCCAGGTCATACACAGAAATCCAGCCGAAATATCACAAGGATAGCGCTCAATACGTCCCATAAGAAAACAATATCTCGCGAAGAGCAGGAAGTGCGCACCCGTATTTGAGCCCGCTGAAACCGGAAGTGGCTCAAAACGCGGGCGACAGCTCCCTCTCGCGGTCGGATCTCGGCCGAGTCATGACAACAAGAGTGTTTGAGTTAAATTGAATTAAACTGTCTTGAAATCTATCTGAACTGTCTCTTTGGATTTTTATTGAATCTGGAGATTTTAGCTTAGGTCTTAGCTTTTCTAAGTAAACTTTGATCTTTTCTGAACTGAAATGCGTGCATTTTTCAGCTTGGTATTTCTTGTTTCTTAAACAGAAATGTTATTTTATTTTAAGATTAATTGATAATTAATAAATTGGATTAATAGACTTTAGTCCACTTTAAACTTAAAGACAGCGACTGATAATTAAAACCACCTGCTATTCATTCATTCATTCATTCATTGTCTACCGCTTATCCGATCTATTCTCGGGTCTCGGGCATCTCAGGCGTCATCGGGCATCAAGGCAGGATACACCCTGGACAGAGTGCCAACCCATCACAGGGCACACACACACTCTCATTCACTCACACATTCACACACTACGGACAATTTAGAGATGCCAATCAACCTACAATGCATGTCTTTGGACCGGGGGAGGAAACCGGAGTACCCGGAGGAAACCCCTGAGACACGGGGAGAACATGCAAACTCCACACACATGGCGGCGGTGGGAATCGAACCCCTGGAGGTGTGAGGCAAACATGCTAACCACCAAGCCACCGTGCCCCAACCACCTGCTGTTTTTTATTTATTGTTTATTTATTGTTTATTATTTATTTTATTTATTTTATATGTATCTTATTTTATTTTATTTGCTTTTAATTTAATTAAAAATATTATATAAAATGAATATAAAAGAATAATAAATATGGCCATAAAAGCTAACTGTTTCTGTTTATCTTTGCACAGCTCTGTCTTGTCAGGTTTACTGTATCAGCAGCAATGGTGCGTGTGCCTCTGGGATTATTCGACAGCAGGTATTTACACTGTTTAACAAATCTAATAGACTGTTTTACTGTGGCACGAAACCAACAACTCAGTTAAAGCATGAAGTGCACTGACAAAGCAATTCAAACATGTTTAGACTGAAGAAGAGGCTTCGTATCTGTCTAACGTAAAGTACAAGGTTTGAAAGTAAATAAAACTAAGCACCAAAAAAAAATAAAGTACAGGAAATTATAATTAAATTTAATCATGTTGTTGAAGTATCTTTGTGTTTTTGAACTTAAACAAATGTTAAAAGATATTAAAGAATTTTCAGGTGAAAAAAGGAGGATTTTATTTTATTTTACTTTATTTTTATTTTTAAGATTTTTTTTTATGTATACAATATAATGCTAACATTTGTCTTCAGGGGTCAATAACATGTTATTACTTCTCTTAATTTCATTGCATCTGAATTTTATGAAAGTCTACAAACAAATAAATAAAAAGAAAAATAATAATAATGATAATAATGATAATAATATATTATTATTATTATTATTATTATTATTATTATTATTATTATTATTATCATCATCATCATCATTATCATCATTATCATCATCATCATCATCATTATCATTATTATTATCATTATTATTATTATTATTATTATTATTATTATTATTATTATTATTATTATCCACACTTTTGTATGCACTAATCCACCAAAAATGTGCACAAACAGGTCCTGGTTATTTATTTATCAATCAACGCAGCAGATTTTTGGGCCATTAAACACCAGAGCTGCTTATTCAGGTTTAAACCTTTGCACTAAATAATAAACACCACCAGTTGAACATGTGCTCGGTGTAACAGAAGGGCAAGACGTTGCCATGTGAGCAGGAATTGTTAACAGGGGTTATTGTGGTTTTGCACTGCATCATGCTGAGATATTACATGCCTCATATGTAGCTTAGCTCCTTTCTTTATGCCATATTGCACATACTTTCGACATTAAATTGGCAACTTGTTCTGACCTGCACACTTTCAGCAGTTCCCACAGTTTAGTCTGTCCATCAGTTATTAAAACTGAGTAGTTCATAAACAACTGAGACACACCTACCTGTGTAGACAAAGACTACACATGCAGATTCTCCACACTGGGGAAAGATATTTAAATTTACTTTTCTATTGAAAATCTTGTCATTAAATCTACCTTTTGTATTACGTAGTAGTATTTTCTTTCAAGAAAACATATTGTTACACCCTTAAGGAATATCCACTAAAAGAAAACGAATGAAAGACATCTATCTATCTAATCTATCTGTCTACTAAGTACCAGTATATTTCACCCTGGCTACCTCTGCTAGGAGGATAAAACATGGCCATAGATTGATTTTTCAACAAGATAATAATTCTAATTTTATACAAAAAAGACTTTCTATTCCTTCTTAGTCACTATTTGTTTTACTATAGTGACCAATGACTCGTTCCTACCAGCCAATCTCTGATCATCATTGTTTCTACTGACCAATCACAGATAACCATCGTTCTCCATGACCAGTTACTGATAAACCTTCTTTCTCATTAACCAATCACTGAGCACCATTCTTCCCAACAACCAATCATTTATCATGACTCTTTATTCTATTCAATTGTATTCAGTTTTATTTGTATAGCGCTTTTAAAATGGACATTGTCTCAAAGCAGCTTTACAGAACATAAGAAATACAGAACAAAAAGTTCAAGCTTAATATTAGACTTATATTTGAATTTATTTTTATTTATCTCTAATGAGCAAGCCTGAGGCGACTGTGGCAAGGAAAAACTCCCTGAGATGGTAAGAGAAAGAAACCTTGAGAGGAACCAGACTGAAAAGGGAACCTCATCTTCATTTTGTAAACTTAAATCACTGCACATGGAAAGTTTATTTTCTTCAAAACAAATAAAGCCGTTTGGCGTGCGGTGGCGTCATTTCCGGTTTCTTTGTGCTCGGAGCAGACAGGTGTGCTCCAGGTGTCAGGTTAACCCGCGCGCCTTTTTCTTCAGGATGCGACCGCTGTAGAAACTTGGCGCGCTTTCAACTCTGGAGGGTTTTCTTGCTGCGCATGCGCACCGCGCGCCGTGCATCCGCCCGCTATATGAGACCGAACACGGACATGGTTTAATTTTTTTTTTTTTTTTTTTTTTTTACACAGTCTTCGAGATGGACGGGACCGAGGCGAACCGGAGGAACTGTCCGAGGAGCGACGCCGCAGCAGATTCGGGACGAGACAAGAAGAGCGGCTCGACGGAGCGCGTAACGCTGAAGAAGGAAATCGGTTTGATGAGTGCGTGCGCGATTATTATCGGTACGTCCTTTCCCTCGTGTTTATTCCACTGTGTTTCTGTGTGACTGCGTGTGTGTGTGCGTGTGTGTGTGCGTGTTTCTGAAGTATCTTTTATTTCCCCTTCTTTGAGGTCATTTTGTTTCATACTTCCGCTTTGCAAGACATTAATCTGACAGCTTTATATCTGAGACAGGTAGAGGACAAAAGGAGAGCTGTAAACTTTCTGAAAAGCGGCGTCACGGTCACGGAAAAGCACCGATTTTTACTCGTGCATGCTTTAGATATAACAGCAACACTACTGATAAATGAAGAGGTTGTTGTCTGTGAAGAAGAAAACTTCTGAAGTGTTATTAACACTAAATATTCTCTCTCTCTCTCTCTCTCTCTCTCTCTCTCTCTCTCACGCTTTCCCTCTCATCCTCGTGTAGTATTGCATCATTAGGAAGTTGTACTTGAACTACAGCGCCTACGTGGCTACAATGCACGTTTGTGCACGCATGCACTCGCCACGTATTTCCTCAACCCCTGGCACACATCTGGTTTACTTTCAGCACGATTACAGAAACCGGTTTGTTTCAGTGCGAACGTTAAAAAATCCTTCATTCGATCTCCTTGACGCTTTGCTAGGGGTCCAAGCACCGGAACTCCACTGTTTGTTATTATGTACTACTACTACTAAGAGAGTGAGCTCTGAAAAGCACGTGTGTATCTTTATATATATATATATATATATATATATATATATATATATATATATATATATATATATATATTTTATAATACTGTAATGCAGAATGGTTGTTGATAGTAATAACATATATATATATAATCGGTTTATTATTGCATAAACACACTGTTACAACATCATAATCATAATGATGTATGTTATGCATACAGATGATATCTTTTATACCTTCAGACACCTTTTTAAAGAAAGATGCGTGTGCCTTTAAGTGGTTATACTTTAAGGTAATTAAGGTGCACTTACGTTGTGTATCTTAAACGATTTAAATTATAGCTCTGTTTGTCCGCTGAGTCAGTCACTGTGTTTTCAGGGAGCTAGCGAAGGTCGATGGCTGGACAAATTTGTTTGTTTTTATTGCTGGACTCCTACACTACTGCAGCGCGGACACTTTTAATATAAACGTAGCTTGTTTGGCGCCGACTCATAATAACATTTTAAAATAGCAGCCCACAAAATCCATGGCTATTGTTAGAACACTGTAAAATAGCATAGTAAAGCGAGTTTCTCTCACTTTTGTGAATCAGGTGACCCTCTTAACTGTCGGACAGTACCAACGTGCCCAATGACAAGGACGGTTACAGAGTAGTGTTCGTCTTCATGAGGAAACCTCTGAGCAAATACAGCGCTCCATCATGCACTAGATTTCGAAATGCCGAGTATCATAAAACACATTACACGCTTGTAATAGATATCCACTGTTGCTTCTAGCTCCATCATGCTTCTGAGCTTAGGCTCTAAGTCACACCTGGGTCATGAAAAGAAGAAAAAACCTATAAAAAAACATAATTACGTCTCGATTAACATTTTTTAATTTTACTGTAGGAAAGCTTTTTGGTGTTGTTTTGGCTCAAGATGGACGGATGGATATGTATTATGGATTGTTTTCGGTATAAATTGTAAGAGAAATCTAGTATCTACATGACTCTGAAGGAATTTCGCTGCAATAAGCGTCTAAACAGTGACGAGAGTGTCATGTCATGTCATGAATGTAAGTCATCCAGCGCTCTAAAAGAAATAAAAAATGAGAAAATCTCATTTTACATAAACAAGATTTCATTTCTAAATCGATTCGACGCGGTGCGATCGTGCCGAGGAGGCGGAGCTTAAAGCCTTCTTCAGAGTTCTTTCACATAAACAATGAAATAAATACGTTACAGTTTAGATTAGCATCGCTAGGTTCTTACAGAAGATGTTAGAGATTCCAACGATTCAAAAATCTGAGAAATGTTTGTCCAAATCCGTTGATAAATCCTGTTATGTTTTGTGCCTTATGGCATTTTTACTGAGTAACTCAGCAGTGAAAGGGAATGACCTTCATGAGAACATAACTTTATCGCGAAAGCTGTATCTCAACCCCCTTGTGAAGAATTTGGATATTTCCATACTGCTCAAATAAAGTCTTTACTCAGCGATCTTTGCTTTACCAGATACGGTTTTTGTATGAACACTTTATTAGGATTAACACTGAGTGAAGCCGCAGAAGGAACAGAAGGTAAGTTTACTGTAGCCTGCACGCTGTTAGTAAACACAGTACGGTCCCTTATTTAAATTCCCAGCTCGCTCCACGCCGGGGTTTGCCATTCCCGCTCTGAATGCCGGCGTTTGATGGACTATCTGCAGGTCTACAGGTCAACATGCTGAGGTCCATTTCGAATGAAAGAAAGCCTCTGACTTTGTGGCCGAGCGCCAGAAATGAGAGCGGCATTAATGCTATACAAATCTTACATGTTCACTCGAAACAGTCCAAATAAACGCTTCCTTCCTGCTCTGCGTCTTTATTTCCTGAAGAAAGAAGCATTGTCTGGATGAAATCAGGGATGAATGAGTGTAATGGAGATGGTTAGTTACTGCTAATGCAGCTACAAATAAGCAGGAAAGAGCGAGTCCGTCTTTGTCTTTCTCACAAGGCTGAGAACCGGAGAGATGTTTCACGACAGCGTCTGTCAGAGAAGCATCGCGGGGTTTTACGCCATGCTAGTCACCTGGAGATGAGAGAAAAAGGACGCCAGATCTGTTCGGGCACATAGCTGACCTCTGACCTCAACAATGAAGGATAATTAGAGAGTCATTAAAGGCTTAGAGCTGGTGGAAATGAATATATGAGTTACAATTACAGCAACCGTCAAGCGTCTGCTGGCTCGTCCTTTCATCCAGGAGTTAAGACTTTCAGGGTTAAATTGTTTAAAAAATATATTCAGCTTCTTTAGTTTTTTTTTTAAAATGATGTAATATCATACAAATCTGACTGGGAATAGGGTAAAGATTATTTAAAATTGGTAAAGAAATTTAAAAGGAAAGGTTTATGAACAAGAAATTGTTAACATTCAGGTTCAAAATATTTGAATATAAAGCTGATGACCAAAATGATAGAAAATATTAATAATAAAAATTATAAATATATATATATATATATATATGTAAAAAGTGGACATGTTAACATTTTGCAGCTGGTTCCAATGGAAAAATTTTTTTTTAGAAATTTTTAGTAAATTTAAGGAGTTCATTGTTTTATATCATATATAATTTTAGACATTTTTCATTTTTTTTTTAAAAGTATTTATTTATTTATTTATTTATTTTGGTGTAGAACGTTTGTAAAAATACCCGAGACTTTTTTGACGTGAGTTTATAGTAAATGTCTGAGGGGATTTGGAGCTGAATGTTAGTGCATTCTGTTCGTATATTAAGACAGTGATGCTTAAACACAGCAGGTATAAAAAAACCTTTAGATGAAGTTCACTTGTTCGCGTTAGTTTAATGTTTACATTCTTACTGTTTCCTGTCACGCCTACACCATTTCCTCTGGAAAAGTAAAGACACGTGTGTAAGTGCTGCTGACTGTAGAGTTCCCCATACACGTCATACACACACACACACACACACACACACATATGCACAAATACATTCATATATACGCGCATACAGACACACGTACACATATACACACACACCTGCAGACATATAAAGCAGTGTTTCCTGTTTTGCCCACATCGAGTAGAAAGCAGACTCTGACCCATAAACAGTAAAGTGATAAGACAGAGGTTACACATTTTTATAAAATCAGCCAGTCTGGGAAAAAGATACTGCAAAGGATTTTACACCATGACACCCAAGGACAGTCGACAACAAACTTCTGCCTGTGACGTAAAACTTTCATCATGTAGAAGTTCTGCTACGCTGCCCACGTAAAATCCACCAATCGGAGCACGGCAACAGTTACGAATGTTTCTGTTAATGCGAATGAGCTACAAATGATTAATATAACCTTATCGACAGATATGACCCGTAACCCTCGTCCCCAGTGAGCCACAGCGCTTAGAAAAACTGAAATAAAACCTCATATAGCGTGGTCTTTAATCGCCGGTGTGTTCGAGCGCTAGAGCGAGAGTTAGAGCGTACAGCGTGGCCAGGAATAAGCTTAAATAATCGAAATCCAGCTTTAGTAAATCCAGCATTTGTTTATTGGTGCGCAAAAAAAAGGCTACGTAATGACATGTTACACGTAAATGTATTGTTTTTCTTAGCTGATGTGTAGTTTCTTCAATTCTTCTACATTTTAGTGAGTGTGAGTTCAACAGGAGCTTCACATCTCCATCTCGCCGTGTTTTTAAAACTGGTTTCTGTTTTGGACACAAAATTGTGGTCAGAGTAATAAAAATGAGGCCGCAGGCAGAGTTTCAGTAAATAAAGGTCACGTATACACCTGTGCTCATGAGAGTTACGCTATTTCACTTCCTTTTAGACATGAAGGCTGAAATACAGACGCTTCTTCTGTGATTTGCAGAACATTACAGAACCGAAAAACAGCGCTGAAAAACCGCATGCTACATTATACTGTCATCTTTCTGTAGATCTTTATTGTATGTACACATTTATACTTCATCCATTTATTCATCAATCCATTCATTCATCTATTCATTCATCCATCCATCCATCCATCCATCCATCCATCCATTCATTCATCCATTCATTCATCAATCCATCCATCCATTCATTCATCCATTCATTCATCAATCCATTCATTCATCTATTCATTCATCCATCCATTCATTCATCCATTCATTCATCAATCCATTCATTCATCTATTCATTCATCCATCCATCCATCCATTCATTCATCCATTCATTCATCAATCCATCCATTCATTCATCCATTCATTCATCAATCCATTCATTCATCTATTCCTTCATCCATCCATTCATTCATCCATTCATTCATCAATCCATTCATTCATCTATCCATCCATTCATCCATCCATTCATTCATCAATCCATTCATCCATCCATCCATTCATTCATCTATTCATTCATCCATTCATTCATCCATCCATTCATTCATCTATTCATTCATCCATCCATTCATTCATCACTCCATTCATTCATCTATTCATTCATCCATTCATTCATCCATTCATTCATCAACCCATTCATTCGTCTATTCATTCATCCATCCATCCATTCATCAATCCATTCATTCATCTATTCATTCATCCATCCATTCATTCACCAATCCATTCATTCATCTATTCATTCATCCATTCATTCATCCATCCAGTCATTCATCAATCCATCCATCCATTCATTCATCAATCCATTTATTCATTCATCTATTCATTCATCCATCCATTCATCCATCCATTCATTCATCAATCCATTCATTCATTCATTCATCTATTCAATGTTTATCCCATGTGTCTTCATTCATCCATTCATTCATTCATCCATCCATCCATCCATTCATTCATCTATTCATTGTTTATCCCATGTGTCTTCATACATCCATTCATCCATCCATTCATTCATCTAGTCATCCACTCATTCATCTAGTCATCCATTCATTCATTTATCTATTCAATGTTTATCCCATTTGTCTTTATCCATCCATTCATTCATTCATCTATTCATCCATTCATTCATTTGTTCATTCATTCATCCATTCATTCATCCACCCATTCATTCGTTCATTCATTCTTCCATTCATCTATCCATCTATTCATTCATTAATTCATTCATTTATTCACTCATCTATACATTTATTCATCAGTTTATCCATCTGTTTCATGTGTATCCCATGTGTCTTCATCCATCCATCACCCACCCATTCATTCATTTATTCATCCATCCACTCACACATTCATTCATCAGTTCATCCATCTGTTCCATCCATCCTCCCATCTATGCATCCATCCATTCATTCATACATTTATTCTTATATGTATCCAATCATTTTTCCATCCATTAATCAGTTCATTAATTCGTTCACTTATTCATTCATTTATTTACTCATTCATTCATTTATACACCTGTCTATTTATCCAACCTTCTATTAATCCATCTATCAGTTCATGTGACTGTCCATCCATCCTTCCATTCATTCATTCATTCATTCATTCATTCACTCATTCATTCAGCAGTTTATCTATCTCTTCAATGTGTATCCCATGTGTCTTCATCTATCCATCCATCCATGTATCTATTCATTCATTCATTCATTCATTCATTCATTCAGCAGTTTATTCATCTATACATCTGTCATTTGATCCATTCATGTGTTTGTTTGTATATTTCCTCCAGTCGTCCCTCTATTTATCCATTCTTCTGTCAATTCAACATTCCATAAACTCATGCATTAATAAGGCTTTTCATCCATTCATTCATGGATTAATGCATCTGTTTATCAATACAGTCATTTAACTATTTATTCATTTATCCATCCACTAATAAATCTACCCAATGATCCATTGATTGTTTTGTTTGTTTGTTTGTTTGTTTATTAATTCTTCCATTTATTCATTAACCTGTTCAACCATTTATCTCTGAATCCATCTATTTATCTGTTCATCCTCTTGTCAGTATATTTACTCATCCATTCATCCATCCATCCATTCATTCCAATGACCAACTCTTTGTTTGGTCCTATATTCCTCCATCCATGCATCCATCCATCCGTCTATACATCCATCCTCTTTAGTACATCAGCAACCTTCTCTCGCTCTTTCTCTCTGAAGCAATAGTGCTGAGATCATCTAATACAGTATTGAATTTCCACCGTGTGATGTTTTCTTCCACTCACTCATGCTCAGCTGTTACTGAGCCCTTTCCCTGTCCTGCAACACACACACACACACACACACACACACACAGGATGTGGTGAGACACTGTCTGCTTTTCTTCCTGTGTTTTTGTGTATCAAGGAACGTTGGATAAATCAATAACACACTGGGTCAGGAAAGACACAAGAAACCCAGCAGGAGGGATTTATTCCTGATTTATTCCTGATTTATTCCTGATTTATTCAGACTGCTAGTGTGATGCTTAGCGTGAGTAAGAGAAAGCTCTGGGACGTCCAGTAATAAATCGTGCTTCAGAAAACTAGAGGCCACGGTCCGGTGTTGACGTAATTAGCATGATAAACGAGGTCTCTGCACTTTAAGCTTACACGTGATACATACAGCATTGCTTTAAGCTGACTTGTATAATTTATACACAGACATAAAATGATTAATAAAGTAAAAAAGTGGCTCTGTAATGCTCTGGGGCTTTTATTTATACTGCAGTCCAGCTCACAGTGGGCGTGGCCTCTTCCAGGCTGACTCCACCCTCTTCCACAGCATGAGGGCTCACTGAATACTTTAATGAAGATAAAAATGATACGAATCGCACCTTATGGCCTTCATGTCTCCAGAAAGGCGCAAAGGAACAAAACATTTTGCAGAAAATCTTGCGTCTTGTTTGTCAGAGAATTCTGTTAAACTTATTCAAGAGGTTTTTAGCCTCTCATGATCAAAACAAATGAGAATTTTACCAAAGAAGCATGGATTATTCCTGACGGGATTCGTAATCAATCACAAGAGTTGACGCGCTCACTCAGACTCCGCTCTCTCCAGCGGTTACGTTTCCTCCACCATGGACTCTAATCCTGATTTTAACCACCTCTCCGGTTTACTCGGAATCTTAAACTCCGCCCCACAGAGTTTTACATTTATTCATCCAATCACTCTCACTCACTCACTCACCCACTCACTCATCTAACAGGCACTCCATTAGTACACGTTAGTCTGTGCACTTGAGCAGGTCATTCATTTATTCATTCATCCATCCATCTATTCATCCATCCATCCATCTCTTCATCCATTCAGCCATCCATCCATCCCTCTATTCATCCATCCATTCATCCATCCATCTCTTCATCCATTCAGCCATCCATTCATCCATCTATTCATCCATCCATTCATCCATCCATTCATTTCTTCATCCATTCAGCCATCCATGCATTCATCCATCCATCCCTCTATTCATCAATCCATTCATTCATCCATCCCTCTATCCATCCATCCATTCCTCTATTCATCCATTCATCCCTCTATTCATCCATCCATTCATCCATCCATCTATTCATCCATCCATCCATCTCTTCATCCATCCATCCATCTCTTCATCCATTCAGCCATCCATTCATCCATCCATCCATTTCTTCATCCATTCAGCCATCCATGCATTCATCCATCCATCCATCTCTTCATCCATTCAGCCATCCATCCATCCATCTATTCATCCATCCATCCATCCATCCATCTGTTCATTATCTGTCTATTCATCATTTGTTAATTCATCCATCAATTAATCTGTCTGTCTATCAATTTATGTCTACTATTTGATTCATTCATTCATTCATTCATCTCTCTATTCATGCAACCTTCCATTAATACATCTATTAGTTAATCTGTCTGTCCATCCATCTATCCATTTATCCAGCCATTCATCTATATATCTATCATTTGATCCATCCATTTGTTTGTTCCATCTTTCATTTCATTCTTCTGTCAATTCAACTTTCCAAAAACTCATTCACTGATTCATGCATCTGTCCATTAATCCATAGATTTAACTGTTTATCCATCCATCCATCCATCCATCCATCAATAAATCTACACAATTCCAGCATGTCACACATGTATATAAAGGTTTCTTATGTTTCTGTCGTTCATTTTTTATTTTTTTTGTGTGTGTAACTTGTGCTCTGATTGGACGACGTGTGTTTCTTTGGTTAGTTTAAAACCTTTCCACTCAAACCGAGGTCAAATCAGGCTTCAGAGAGAGAAATAAATCAGCCCCAGCATGACGTCTCAGTTCTTCACACCATCTTCTGCACCTTTCTTACTGATGCTGATGAGCAGAGTGTGAGGGCTTGTGTTTTTTCTTTTGTTTTGTGCAGGTAACATCATCGGCTCAGGGATCTTCATCTCTCCAAAGGGGGTTCTGGAGCATGCCGGCAGCGTGGGCTTCTCCCTCATCGTCTGGGTTCTCGGTGGAGGTATCTGCGCTCTGGGATCACTGTGTTACGCTGAACTGGGCGTCACCATCCCCAAATCCGGCGGGGATTACTCCTACGTGACAGAAATCTTCGGAGGACTAGTGGGGTACGAGGGATTTTATTTTTGTCGTTTATGCTAAAGCAGTTCATTTCCTGTCACAGGAATCACAATATTTTTGTATTTAAACAATTATAAACTCTCTGTAAAAGGTTTAAGCTTGAGCTTTTCTTCCAGTTCTGACTACAAGCTTCAGAATCTTAGAGTCTCTACATTGTGTACACATGCATTCACGAATAATTAAAGAAAAACAAGATTTTGGACAATATTATCACGAGAGAGAGAGAGAGCGAGAGAAAGCAGGAAGAAAAGAAGAGATACAGAAAGAGAGATGTAGACAGAGCCAGAGAGAGAGAGAGAGAGAGAGAGAGAGAGAGAGAGCAGAAAGAAAAGAAGAGATACAGAAAGAGAGATGTAGACAGAGCCAGAGAGAGAGCGAGAGAGAGAGAGAGAGAGAGAGAGCAGAAAGAAAAGAAGAGATACAGAAAGAGAGATGTAGACAGAGCCAGAGAGAGAGTGAGAGAGAGAGAGAGAGAGAGAGAGAGAGAGAGCAGAAAGAAAAGAAGAGATACAGAAAGAGAGATGTAGACAGAGCCAGAGATAGAGCGAGAGAGAGAGAGAGAGAGAGCAGAAAGAAAAGAAGAGATACAGAAAGAGAGATGTAGACAGAGCCAGAGAGAGAGCGAGAGAGAGAGAGAGAGCAGAAAGAAAAGAAGAGATACAGAAAGAGAGATGTAGACAGAGCCAGAGAGAGAGCAAGAGAGAGAGAGAGCAGAAAGAAAAGAAGAGATACAGAAAGAGAGATGTAGACAGAGCCAGAGAGAGAGCGAGAGAGAGAGAGAGCAGAAAGAAAAGAAGAGATACAGAAAGAGAGATGTAGACAGAGTCAGAGATAGAGAAGAGCTAGAGAGAATGGGAATGAGATACAGAGAGAGAGTTAGAGAGAGAGAGAGAGAGAGAGAAAAGCAGGAAGAAAAGAAGAGATAGAGAAAGAGAGAGAGAGGGAAGAGAAGAAGAGATAAAGAAAGAGAGATAGGACAGAGTCAGAGAGAATGGGAACGAGAGAGATAGAGAGAGGGGAGAGAGAGAGATGGGTAGAGACATAGAGAGCGATACAGTGAAAGACAGACAGTGAGAAGAGAGACAGACAGAGTGAGACACAAAAAAGGGTGAGAGAAAATGACAGAGAGAGAGAGAAAGAGGATAAGACAGAAAGTGAGAGTGCAAGACACAGAGCGTGGATCAGGAGAGAGAGACAGATTGGAAAAAGAGACAGCGGGACAGAGACAGGTGTAGAAAGACAGAGACAGAGTTCTCTTGTGACTTTGCTGACAGGCTTCAGGGTCAAATGTCGGTCAAATGTCATCGTCCTGGTGAAGGACACAGCAGGCGGCCCTTGGCCTGGACAGAAGACACCAGTCTCGGAGTGAAAAGCAGACGTCTGACTCAGGAGACTGGATTTCTTCTAGACAGTCATGACTTTTAACAGGCGTACACGAGAGCTCACAGTTGACTGCACTTCTATAAAGAACACGCTAGTGTGTGTGAGTGTGTGTGTGTGATAATAATGCCATTTCGGTTGTTGTTTTTTGTTTTAAACCCCAGGTTCTTGTTGCTATGGAGCGCGGTATGGATAATGTATCCTACCACACTGGCTGTGATCGCTCTGACTTTCTCAAACTACGTCCTGCAGCCGGCGTTTCCCGACTGCCTTCCTCCCTATATCGCTACTCGCCTCCTGTCCACTATCTGCATCTGTGAGTTTCACACACACACACACACACACACATACACACGACTCTTATCCGTTAGGGCAGTTGTGTCCCGTAAGTACTGCTGTGTAACCGATTCAGCATGGCACACGTCAGAGTTAGAATATTTATGGAGACGGTAAGATCAATCCAAGAGCGCGAAGAATGCCCACGTGTGTGAGTGTGGGTTGGTGGGAAAGAGGGGTGTTTTGTGGGTGTGTTGCCACCAGTCTTATGACTCGGCCGGTTTGGACCTGTATGATCCGGAGTCTGAGAGCTGGGAACATGAGGAGGTGTGAAGGGTGTGTGTGTGTGTGTGTGTGTGTTTTTAGATAAGCTAGTTCCATGACTAGAAGCATCCCACTTTATTTTTGGCATCTGAATGTAAAATATAATATAAACACCAGAGACAGAGAGAGAGAGACAGAGAAAGAGAGACAGAAAGAGAGACAGAGAGAGAGACAGAGAGAGAGAGAGACAGAGAGAGAGAGAGAGACAGAGAGAGAGAGACACACAGAGAGAGAGAGAGAGAGACAGAGAGAGAGAGAGAGAGAGAGAGAGAGAGCAGAGAGAGAGACAGAGAGAGAGAGAGAGAGGAGAGAGACAGAGAGAGAGAGACACAGAGAGAGAGAGAGAGAGAGAGAGAGAGAGAGACAGTGAGATTAAAAGCTTAGTGTGAAGCAGAGCATACATCCTCCTTCTGTTTGGAGTTACATGCGCTTACTTTTCCCCGGAGTTTTTGTCTTGAACAGATAACAACAACAGTTAGCTTTATTGCTCAGATTCGTTTATGCTCGAACCTCGGCACACGAACTTCATTGGTTCGGGAGGAGAGTTCTTAAGGTGAAGATTTCTATTGCGATATGAATTTTCCCATAAGAAATAATGTAAATGCAGATAATCCGTTCCAGCCGCCCAAAAATATTAGCATTATGACCGATACGAAGCGTATGTAAACTGTACGGCTGCTTACAAAGAACTGACCCAAGCCAAGCATTCCATGTCAAGGCTCCTCACAGGAAGTTGTGCCACCAAGCTTGGGCTAAAAATAGAACAGACCGCCCACGCCACCGATCTGTCAACAAAACAAACCCCAAAAAAATCACCTAGCTTTTGAACGCGTTCCAAAGGCGAGGTTGGTATCGTGGGTTGACTCCGGTGTTTAGTTTGTTCTTATGTCAAATGCTTCGTATGCCGATGCTAATTTCTTGCACAATTCCAGTTCTTAATGCGCAAATTCGTAGGGAAGGCTTTCGTATGCCGGGGTTTCCCGCTGTATTCTTTCGTAGCCGCAATTGCGTTTGACTAGAACCACAGATTCATGGGACAGATCATTTGGATGCATTCTTGTGCATGTCAATTTGCTTATATGAGTGAGAGGGTAAATGAGGTCAGCGTCTCACCCTGTGGCCAGTCTCTGGTCCAGTCAGTCGGCTCGAGACGTTTAATTCAGTACACAGTTTTCCGAGTTCTTTTCAAACGCGGCTCGGCTAAATCGACCCCAGAGGCTGTATTCATAACCCGAAACAAAGACGCTTCCTGTCTGAGGGCTGATGTGAGACTTATTTTGCATAGACGAAAAGTTTTTCATACTGTACGTCTTTTTAAAACCAGCTGTAGCGGCTATGTAAGCCGTTAGACTCGCGTGTAAACTGAAGAGTTTTTATTAATTAGAATGAAATAAGTCCGAAAAAAATCTTTTATACTTTTGCACTGGTGATAAAAACCTCTTCGAAATTTGCTCCCAAAAATTATCGAAGGTTTCTTTGCGTAAACTGTCTAATGGGATTAGATTAGATATGGGGATGTAAACTTTTGCACTCTTGGTTTTTTTTTCCTCTCTGACAACACGACACACTTTACTGCTTTACGATCCATAAAAAGGTTCAGAGGTCAAGTTCAGGGTTTAGCGAGCGAGTGTGTGTACAGAAGGTCAGGTCAAGTGCGTCAGCGAGGTTGCGAGTGCGAGGACATCGGAGCACCTGATCCTCACATGGCCAAGCAGACCATCAGACTCTGTAATGGTACCAGGCTTCGAGCGCCACCCGCATTGTACATTGTTTTTTGGGGGCCTGGCCGTCCCCACGGCGACAGCATTACGATCGGAGGTGGAAGCATCCAATCCGAGAGGAGATCTGCTGTCAGGGCGTAAAATAGGAGAATGAGAAATGAGCTTTTGAGAAGCAGCGAATCTTTCGCAGTGAATCGTCTCACGCTCTGACGAATTTAATCACGTGCCGGCGTTTATTCACGTGCCCAAGACTCATGATGTGCTGCAGGTGGACGCCGTGGACTCTGACATTCATCTGTTTTTCCTCTTTGTTTTTGTGTTCTGTACTCTGAGAATATTTGTGTGTGTGTGTGTGTGTGTGTGTGTTTTATGTGTGTGTGTGTTTGAGTGAGTGTGTGTGAGAGAGAGAAGGAGCAGAGAGAGGGAGAGAGATAGAGAGAAAGATAGAAAAAGGGGGAGGGAGACAGAAAGTGAGATAAAGAGAGAGAGAGATAGAAAGAAATAGGGAGGACGAGGGAGAGAAAGACAAAGTAAGAGAGAGAGAGAGAGAGAGAGAGAGAGAGAGAAAGGGGTAAGTGAAAGAAGGGGAGAAGAGAGAGATAGAATGATAGAGAGGGGTAGAGAAAGACAAATTAAGAGAGGAGACAGAAACACAGAAGGTCAGACAGAAAGAGATTGAGAATGAAGAGAGAGAGAATAAGAGTTCTAGACAGAGTGAGAGAGGAGGTTGGAGAGAGAGAGACAGGAAGAAAGACAGATTGGCAAAGAGTTAGAGAGATAGATATAGAAAGAGAGACAAGAATAAAGAGAGGCAGAGAGAAAGAAATAGAAAGTGACAGAGAGACAGATATAGACAGAGAGAAAAAGAGAGATAGAGCAAGAGAGTTGAACAGACAGAGACAAAAGACAGAAAGATAGAAAGAGCGACAGAGATGTAGAAAGAGAGTGAAATAGAGAGAGACGCAGAGATAGACAGACGTGAAGAGAGTGAGAGAGAGAGAGAGAGAGGGGAGAGAGACAAACAGACAGAGACAATGAGACAGACAGATAAAATAAGAGAGAGGCAGATAGTCGTGCCCTCCCCTGATGAATGTTCTGAGTAAATGTCACACACACACACACACACACACACACACACACACACACACACCCCCTGTTCCCACTCCTCTCCAGCTGGATCAAGAAACAACTAGAACATCGTGATACAAAAACACACCAACACACAGCAGGCACTCAGACAACACAACACACACCAACACACAGCAACATACACCAACACACACCAACACACAGCAGCACACACCAACACACAGCAGGCACTCAGACAACACAACACACACCAACACACAGCAGCACACACCAACACACAGCAGGCACTCAGACAACACAACACACACCAACACACAACAACACACAGCAGGCACTCAGACAATACAACACACCCCCAACTCACAGCAACATCCACCAACACACAGCAACAACACCTACACACAGCAACATACACCAACACACACCAACACACAGCAACATACACCAACAACAGCAGCACACCCCAAACACACAGCAGGCACTCAGACAACACAACACACACCAACACACACCAACACACAGCAGGCACTCAGACAACACAACACACACCAACACACAGCAACATCCACCAACACACAGCAGGCACTCAAACAACACAACACACACCAACACACACCAACACACAGCAACATACACCAACACTGGAACTCAGTGTTTATTTCACGAGTCTCGGCTCAACACAATAATAACAGGAATAACAATATAACTAGTACACACTCGCTCACACACTCGCTCACACACTTGCTCACACACTCACACACACACTCGCTCACACACTAGCTCACACTCTTTTTCACACACTGGCTCACACTCTCGCTAACACTCTCTCTCACACGCTTACACACACACACACCCCTCGCTCACACACTCGCAAACACTCTCACACTCTCACAAACACTCTCTCACACACTCACAAACACGCTTTCTCACACACTGGCTCACACTCTCGCAAACACTCTCTCTCACACGCTCACACACACACACACACATGCAAACACTCTCGCAAACACTCTCACACACTCGCAAACACTCTTTCTCACACACTGGCTCACTCTCTCGCAAACACTCTCTCACACGCTCACACACACACACACACACTCGCTCACAACTCGCAAACACTCTTTCACACACTCGCAAACACTCTTTCTCACACACTGGCTCACACTCTCGCAAACACACACTCTCACATGCTCGCTCGCACACACACTCACACTCTCTCACACGCTCGCTCACACACACACACACATACTCACACACACTCTCACATGCTCGTTCGCACACACACTCACACTCTCTCACACGCTCGCACACACACTCACACTCTCTTTCACATGCTCGTTTGCACACACACACACTCTCTCACATGCTCGCACACACACTCACACTCTCTCTCTCACACGCTCGCACACACACTCACACTCTCTCACATGCTCGTTTGCACACACACTCACACTCTCTCACACGCTCGCACACACACTCACACTCTCTCTCACATGCTCGTTTGCACACACACTCACACTCTCTCACACGCTCGCACACACACTCACACTCTCTCTCTCACACGCTCGCACACACACTCACACTCTCTCTCACATGCTCGTTTGCACACACACTCACACTCTCTCTCACATGCTCGCACACACACTCACACTCTCTCTCACATGCTCGTTTGCACACACACTCACACTCTCTCACACGCTCGCACTCACACTCTTTCTCACACGCTCGCACATACACTCAGCATGCCCGCTCGTACTTACACTCACTCACACTCGCTCACATGCTCGCATACACGCTCGCTCACACATGCACACACACTCCCACACACACTAGCTGCAAATCATACACACAACCCAGCAGTTTTAAAAAGCGACTTTCAGTAGAGCTGAGAGTCAGACGCTCGTGGCTCGCTCCGAGAGAGCCGTGAGAACGTGGGCCTCCGAGTGGGATCTGTGCCGAGTCGATGGAGCAGGAATGTAAACTCCGACACTGTGCCACTGCAGCATGACGCGCCTCTTTAAGAATGTTTCTGTAGTACGCTCTGAACGGATCGGTGGATTACTGGGATCTGTTCACATCTGGATTCTTCTATAGAACACCAGTTTCCACTAATCAGCTGCTTGAAAATCCAGCTGTTAGCTTTACAGAGTCTGAGACGGGTTTATTAGCAGAGCTAAGGCTGCTTTCACACTGCGTATGTTTACTCCCACGTAATCCTCTGGGAATATGACCGC
>JAUCMX010000026.1:16302211-16417493 GCA_033459395.1 Hemibagrus guttatus | reverse complement strand
TAATCTAAATAAATAAAAAGATCTTGTCCAATATTTTAGATGTGAGATTATAAAGATATTTAGAAAATATTTCTAGGATGTTTCTAGGAGTTTAAGTGACTACAGGATCTAACTTGCTTCATGGAGGTTCCATAGCATTGAATGTAATGATTATTATTATTATTATATAAATATAAATCAGATAAAAAAACATGAGGTGCCGTTCTTTAACGAATAACAATTCTCACTGTCTTCAAACTTAAATAAAAATCATTTTAGCTTGTTAAAGGAAAATAAATTTCAACACCCTGAAAGTGATAACACGGAATGTTTTATTCTGTCCATAGTATTAAAATAAAGCACGTTATTTATCTGATATAAGAAATGAATGCTTTAAAGTTAGCAAAAATGTCTGCGAATGGAACAACACAATTTCAGATAATAAGAATATCATTATTTTTGTAATATAAGTCTATTCAGTACAAAATTTTAAAGCATTAGATGAATAAGAATTTTTTGTAGAGTTTTTGGACAGAGAGAGAAAGAGAGAGAGAGAGACAGAGAGAGAGAGAGAGAGAGGGGAGAGAGAGAGAGGGGAGAGAGAGAGAAAGAGAGAGAGAGAGAGAGAGAGAGAGTGAAAGAGGGAGACAGAGATAGAGAGAGAAGGGGAGAGAGAGAGAGAGAGAGAGAGTGAGAGAGAGAGAGAGAAAGAGAGAGGGAGACAGAGATAGAGAGAGAAGGGAGAGAGAGAGAGAGAGAAGAGAGAGAGGAGAGAGAGAGAGAGAGAAAGAGAGAGACAGAGAGAGAGAGAGAGAAAAAGAGAGACAGAGAGAGAGAGTGAGAGAGAGGGAGAAAGAGAGAGAGAGAGAGAGAGAAGGGGAGAGAAGAGAGAGAGAGAGAGAGTTTAAAGAGGGAGACAAAAAGAGAGAGAGAGAGAGAGAGAGAGAGAGAGAGAGGGGAGAGAGAGAGAGAAAGAGGATCAGAGAGAAGGGGGGGAGGGGGGAGAGAGAGAGAGAGAGAGATACAAAAGATCAGAGAGAAGGGGGGGAGGGAGAGAGAGAGAGAGAGGAGAGAAAAAGAGAGAGAGAGAAAAAGGGGAGAGAGAGAGAGAGAGAGAGAGAAAGATAGAGCGATTATCACTATACCACTGAGTTCACTGATTGATTTTGTTTAGATTATTTACTAGACACGCCCCTTTGACTCAATATACTCGCATTAACATAGCATTTAAATTTAATTCAATTTTTCAATTTTCAGTTCAATTTATTTGTATAGCGCTTTTAGCAATGGACATTGTCTCAAAGCAGCTTTACAGGAGTACAGAAACAGAAAAAAAACTATATATACTAAAAAGTTTAAAGTTAAGTTACTATTTTATCCCTAATGAGAAGCCTGAGGTGACGGTGGTGAGGAAAAACTCCCTGAGATGATCTGGGGAAGAAACCTCGAGAGGAACCAGGCTCAGAAAGGAACCTCATCCTCATTTACACAATAATCATTTTACGCTGCTTGTGATCTCTATGCTTGGAACGAATAAATACACACGCTGTACACCGATCCAGACTAATCGGTAGGCTGCTATGACTCTTAAAGCTCGCTCATCATCTGCTATGAACAGCCGTTCCCTCCCCCAGCTTCTTTTTTTTTTCTGTTAATGGCTAAAAAAAACGTGCAGCTTGTCATGTGACCTTGAATCTGCAAAAACAGATAAACTCCTCTGTTCACTGGAGACTCCTTCCATAAATGATAAACAAACATCGCTGAGGTTACTATAGAAACGATAACGTATCAGAACAAGCACATTACTTAAAGCTGATTTTTTCAAATCTGCTACAAGCTACATTTTCTGACCAATCAGAATGAAGAATTCTTACAGCGCCGTTGTGGGGGCAGATTTGATCTAGTTAACTGTGGAATGAAGTGAATCGTGACTTTCCTGAAAAAAGTATTTAACACATTTAACAAGAACCTTTAGTGCAAAATTTAAATACTGTCAGAAAGAAATTTGCAGCTTTGAATGTTTACATTTTTGAGCCTGCGTGTCTAGGCTTGGAGAAATCCACTCTGTGGTCATTTTGTGTGTGTGTGTGTGTGTGTGTGTGGGTGTGTGTGTGGGTGTGTGAGAGAGAATAAAAGGCCCTATTTTGTTGGAGACCCTGTGTAGGTGAGACAGATTGAACACAGGGTCTCAGGTGGCCCTCAGACAGACCTGTAGGCTCTGTGTGCATGCTTTGTGAATCATGACTAACGGAACATGACAGCTTCACAAGGAGTTTAGGGACCATTAAAACCACCACATGGCACGTTGCTGCCTCCGACCGTCCCTGGCGTGTGTCTGTATGGGTGCCTCGCTGACCTCAGCGTCTCACATAACTCATGGAAGAGCAGCAAAGAATTCTGGTCTCGGTTTCCACCGTGTCACAACTCATCACCGACAATACAGACTGATGTATTAAACTAATTCTTAAGTGCAGAATAAAAAACAAATTATGTGAAAGACAAATACAAATGATGAGTTACTGTTATCACGCTGAAGTTATCCAGCCTAAAACTCTTTACTCCTCTTTACACCACAGCACTTTGCATACAATAACCGTGTTTTATTTGTCGTGTCCATGTTCAGCATTGAATCTCTTCGCCAGACAGGGCGGGTTCCCGTCCAATTGGGCTTCTTTTGGTCACGTTTAACTGGAAAAAAAAAGCATTGGGCGGGTTGATAAAATTTGAGCTGGTTTTTGGTGCAACTGGCGGGTTTTTATTTTTGACTATAAACATGATATTTTATTCATTCTCCATTCAAACAAACTTTACAATAAAGTATAATATGTAATGTTGACGTTTTGATTATATGGTTCAGTTTAGCCAATAAGGTTCAGGAGAGTCCTGTCCAATCAGACTTCAATCTTGATTGGCGGGTTTTTGGAATCGCTGTACTCGTTAAGCCAAGTGTTTTTATCATCATCATGCCAAAGTGGGGTAAATATAGAAAGTCCTACCGAAAAGAATGGGAGAGCGACCGTAATATTTCAAGAGACGATCTCATGATTTCTGCGAGGATTCTCTGCATTAAGTCCCTATAAAAAGGTAAGCGTGCTATACGCTATTAGACTGCTATAAAATTCTGATGTCATGTTTAGTGCCCTTTGCACTAACCCATTTGTTTTGGGTTTTCTGTTTGTTATTGTATTAGTTATCACAGTATGCATTTTGGGCTGGTATTTTTTTTTAAATGGCCGGGTTTTCAGCTGCAGTTGGACTGGAAATCTTCAGTCCAATTTGGCAACACTGTCGTCATAGCACACTCCAGTTAATGACTCGTGAAAGTAAACACTCAGGACTTTTTAGTTCCTTTTTTACATTCTTTTTAGTTTTTCATAAGTATTTCTTATAAGTTACCTAGCCTACTAGGGGCAATATATTCAAAGAAAAGTTAAAAGATATCAAACATTTCATTTCTGCTCTCTGAGATGCCCCAAGTGCTTGTTCATGTAAGCAGCTAAAATATGACACTGATCCGGTTTAGATCCGTATTAAACTCCTGTTCACACTACGGTCACCTTCACACTCACACACGTTATTAAAATCCAACTAGAGCCACGGTTTTAGGTTTAGGTTTAGATATGAACCTCTCCTATCCATTTCTAAAGGCATTAACTAGGGTCACCTCTGGAGTGCTTAAATCCTGGTTCAAGACCCGGACCTGGATCTCAGCCTAGATCTGGACCTTTACCTGGATGTCTGTAAAATCTGGTTTATTCTGCGGCTTAAAGAAACCGGATTTGATTTAAAGGTACTCACCCAAACAAAGCCATACCCAGCGCAGGAATAATAAGCACTTCATTAAGAACAGCTTCATCCCTCTGACCTTCATCATCATGTGGGAAGCGCAGGTGATTCCTTGGATCACATTGCAGATGTTTCTTTCCACATCTGGGGGAGTGTCTTGTCAACAGATCGGATTAGATCTGTTTATCTGACACCTCCATTCGCAAGAGGACTCGGTGACACAAGTAGCAGCAGCAGCAGTAATCCTGAGTCGGATGAAAAAGTCCAGCCTTTTGCATGTTTCTCCCGAACTTCACTTCACCTGTGCGTAAATCTCCTTTTTGTCCCCCCGTCAAATGTCCAGTCAGCTGGGGCGCAGCAGCGTTTCAGTGATGCAAGCCATTGCTCTCAGTCTCTCTGTCTTTATGCACTGATTCGGAATTAAGACCAGGACATTTTCAGTCACAGGAACAGTCGTGCGCATGAAAGAAAGGAGCTGATATTCTGCACTGATGTATTACTATGATTGCTGCAAGAAAGAAAAAGAAAGATGAAAGAAAAGAAAAGCGCAGACATTAAAAAAAAAACAAAAAAAAAAAACACGACAATCAATCGCTGGCTGATTGCAGAACTGCATATCTGAGCCCGGATTTCTCTCTCAGCTCGAGGTTTCCCCAATTACGCATTATGGGAAATACGCTATAATGTGTCACCTGGATGAAACGCTTCATTGTTTCCCGATTCGGTCCCGAATGCACGGTCAGGCAGTTTGCACGGTTTTCCATCCCGTTCAAAGAAGCCTCTCCGACCGGAGGTCAGTTAATGAATGAAAGGGCGCCACCTGAAGGCCGGAGGGATTTTGTCTACAGCATCACAATACACACCAACACAATTATCTACATAGGCAGATCAGCCATAACATTAAAACCACTGTGAATAACATTAATTATCTTGTTCCAATGGCGCCTGACGTGGCTGGGATATATTAGGCAGCTATTGAAAGATCTAGAAGTTGATGTGTTGGAAGAAGGTCTTGAGTGCTGTTCCCAGTGGTTAGTATCGTCTTCCCAGTTATAATATGCTTGAATTTACATTTAACTTCATATCCAGAGTGACTTACATTATATCTCATTACATATATCTCTTCAATGAATATTAAAAAGCATCCGTGCTTAATTCATAAGTCATCAACACAGACCAGTTTCATGCTGGTGATTTTATTGCATCCCAGTTTAAACAGGATAACAGAGTAAAAATGGTGGATCAAATACTCAAATTACAAAGTTCCTACAAACAATACAGTCAGTTACAAATACAAAGATAGAAAACAAAATACTAGAATAACAAGGATATTTTCATAATAGGAAAAAATACAATAAATACACATGTTCTACTTTAAATATAGGAATATAAGGAAAATTAATCGGGAGTAATTAGGATTTAAGTACCTGTACACAAGAAAAATGACTCGGGTCCTTTTGATCATTAATTACTGAGCCACTGCTGCCCTAAAAGAGTTTTCGCATATCCCAGCTTATTATCAAGCTGAGGTCAGAGCGCAGGGTCAAGCCATGGTACGGCGCCCCTGGAGCAGGTAGGGTTAAGGGCCTTGCTCAGGGGCCCAACGTTGATAGCTTGGCAGTTGGGAGGCTCGAACCCCGACCTTCCGATCAGTGACCCAGTCCCTTGACCACTGAGCCACCACATCCCTACAGAATCAACCTGATTGATTAGGGGTTTTGCTTTTGGACTTGTATTCTGATAAAACAAATACACAGTGTAAACATATACCCATACATTTTGTTTCATTCCTTGTGAAAATAGTATTTAGAATAAAATTAATTGGTTTTATAAAAGTATAAAAAGGCACCGCTGGGATTCGAACCCAGGATCTCCTGTTTACTAGACAGGCGCTTTAACCAACTAAGCCACGGCGCCGCTGCGTTCACCGCCTTATATTTCACCTCAAATACATTCAGAACATTAATATATTACACGCACTAATAACTTAATGTCGTCTCCACGACTTCATGTCGTCACTGATTTGACATGGCGGCTAAAGAAGCTCTTGATCTAGCTACATTAGCTTGTTTAGCTTCCTCGATGCTAAAGAGGGGGAGGCGCTGGTAGAGACCTGTGTGGAGTCTTCAGGCGACAGAACACACACTTGGTGATGAAGTTAACTGTCTCCAAGCGAGAAAGTGAGAACGCCTTTCCACATTCCTCACACTAAGAAACAGAACAAAAACATATCAGTTGCAGAGCGAATCTGAGGTCAGACATTTCCGGTATAAAATGACTAATTTAGCCACATCTTTATTTCAGATATTAGTGTAATCTGCACCAAATCTTGATCTACAGCAAGAAAAACAAGCCGACGTGTGACGTCATGCGTCAATTTGCATATTCATCAAGTTGTTTTGCATATTGAAATGAAATCAAATGAAGTTAGATTTCCTAAAGACACTCTGAATTGAATTGAATGGAACTGAATGTAATAGAATAGGATAAAAGAAGTGCACAATTGGTCAGTGGTGATCAGTGATTGGTCAGTGGTGATCAGTGATTGGTCAGTGGTGATCAGTGATTGGTCAGTGGTGATCAGTGATTGGTCAGTGGTGATCAGTGATTGGTCAGTGGCTCACAGAAGCACAATGAAGTCCAGCTTTACATACTGGAGCGCCATATCATCTGCAGGAAAGTCGCTAATGTCTGCTCAAAACGTCACAATTTGTTGCTAGGCTCTTTGTCGCTAAACAGGTTTAAAAGTGGTCAAATCTCTAATGACAATGTAGTGATGATGTCGTCAGCACTGACCGGAGCATGTATGAAGCTGTACCTGAAGGATATGAGGCTCGTCTCCATGTGCTTTCCTGCTCTCTCTGACTGCAGGAATGCTCTCGTGCTGCTCAATGTTCCACAGACGCACTGTACAGTCCTACAAACACGCCACAGTACAGAGTCTGTATGGTGTAATCTCCTTACCGTTCTCTAATACAGGGGTTCTTCCAAGGCCTTTTTGCAGCCACTGAGTGGACATCCAGTGATAATGATGGTCAATTTTGGATGTAGATTTTTATTTAGTTGAAACTGCTAGCTAAAGTCAGGTGCTTAACCCCCTGGCAGAGGCAACCAGGTTTTTTGGGACTTCACAAGGTCCTTGGCAAGCAGCTATTAAATAGCCCCAAATCTTCAACTCCTCAATACTATTTTCTTACACTTGGTTCTCTTTTGCTATGTTGTGCCACTTTTTTCAAACATAAATAGTGTGTATGCTCCACAATAAACCATCAGTTATCAAACTTTCTCTAATTCTATAACAGTCTCTTTTTCTTGATCATGAGTGTCTCACCTTTGAAGAGGAGACCACCCAGTTCTTATCAGCACTGATGTCCACGTCTGTCACCCAGTCTAGATGACCCTGAGTTTAAAAATGTAAGCAAATTATTTTCTTTAAAAACGACAAGCCAGTAAGTAGCCAGTTCACGTTAGAACTGCAGTACAGAACATGTTAGTACTTTTTAGCAGGTGAGAAAACTATTTAATTTCTTTACGTGCACTTAAATGCTGTTACCTTCAGCACCAGAGTTCTGTACAGTCCCTTTACATCCCACAATGCAACAGTCCTGTCGTACGCTCCAGACGCAAGAAATGAGGCTGGAGAGCAGATCGTTTTTCTCATTAGAAGCAAGCAAAGGTGCTAATGCATCTCTTAAGCCAGATTTGCTCTCAAAATAGAGACATATTTCTGTACTTTTCTGCATCACAGCATACAGTAAGTGGACATCTTGTTTCATTGATATTCCTGAACATGACATGTAACTAGAAGTGGAGAAAAAGTATGCACATTTTTGAAATAAAAACTGTTAGCTTTCGCAAAAAGCTGCTGATAGAAAGTTTGGTTAATTTTAACAGAATGTTGGACATTTTTGACCGAGAAAGCTAAGTTAAGAAAGCTAAGAATACTCTCATACCATCGCTGGAGAAGGCACAGGAGCTGACGCTTCCATTGTGGCCTTTGCTGAGCTGCTCTCCTCCTCTGGTACGAAATGAACCTGTTTGCACATCCCACAGCTGTAGCGTACGGTCCCAGGATGCCGTGCACAAGTAACGGCCATTTTGAGTAAAGCAGCAGCTGGAGATGACGTTTGTGTGGGCACTGGAGCAATGGAAAAAAAGAAAGGTGAGTAATGAGATGAGAAATAAAACAATATACTGTAGCTTTTTGCAAGCAGCAATTAAGGGGTCCAAGCACTTTGTGCTAGACTGTGTTGACATGGAAGTTCTTTTTTTTTTTTCGTTTGCATTGAACCCGTGGTGTTTCTGATGGATGTGGATGGATATGTTTTCTTCCTCATGGAAGCATATTTAAAATAAGTCTTAAATTCAAAAATTCATTTCATAACTTTGGTCAGATTTCATTTATAATAGACTTTATTTAGGTCTGGTCAGGTTAGGTCAGGTTTAAATCAGTATAAAATTAAATTATTTAAAAAATTATATTTATTATTTATAATTATTAAAATATATTAATTAAAAAACATCTTCATCTTTGTAAAGAATTCAGTCTGAGTCAAACGACATCTCGCTAACAATCATCATGATCATCATTCATGTGGAAGATGGAGGAGAGGTTGCTACAGTCAAAATTTAGAACGATGTCAGTACCTGTTGATGCTCAAAGTGGTTTTGTGAGAGCAAACATCCCACAGTTTAATGGATCTGTCCGCTGAGACGCTGGCAACGTGCTGACTCTGAGCATCAAACCTGCAGCTCATCACTGTGGATGTATGATGACCTGAGAGACATAGAGACACTGATACTGATGTTCTTCCTCAACTTCTTCAAAGCATCACAGGACTGGAATAAGACTAATGCTGAATTTAATTAACTAATCACCAGTTAGGACAAAAATTCAGAATTCCTACTCGGGACAATGGGACAGTCTCCTTGACTCCGACACCAACAGCACTCTTACCTTCAAATGATTTAGAGTGCAAATATAAGTTTGCTTTAGATCAATCAGCATCTGCTTGTGAAATCTAGAAGACTGACTGTACTGACTCATCACACTCATCTGCCTACCTTCTCGCTAATAAAAAGATGAAAGTAGAGCGTTTGCGTTTTCTCACACTTTGCTGAATGAGGTATGAAGCAGTTAGTCATAACCCAAAGTTATTCATCAGACCAATCATATCGTGCATGTGGTTTGAGATTCATTCTTTTTTTTTTCCCCCACCAACAACTTCATTTCATCTTATCCCATCATTTACGACTTCTCATTAAACAAATATAGAGACATTAGGAAGAAAAATAAAGCTTGGAAGAAAGTAGAAGAGATTTTTGGTGTCACTGATGGGTGTGCATAGCTAGCTACATAGCTGCTAATCTGCTTACAAAGCTAATATGAAGCCTAGACTTAGGGGACATCCTGGACATGGTGCCAATTCATAACAGGGCACAATCACACACTCACGCTCTCACACACCCATTCACACACAACTTGGGAATACCAATCAACCTACTGCATGTCTTTGGTCTGGGGCATGAACCTGGAGGAACCCCCAAAACATGGGGAGAGACTGGAAACTCAACACACTCACAGAGCGGAGAATCAAACTCCCAGCTCTGGATGTGTGAGGCAAATGTGCTTGACTATAATATATAATATATAATATAGGCTTGTTAATTATGTTAATACCTGGAACATAATGCAGTCTGTGTCCCGTAGCTGCACAGTTGACATACAGAGCGTTCTCCATGTCTGAGGCCGAAGCCACATACTTTCCGTCCCCTGACACACTGCATGACATCAGCAAACCACCCTGCGTTACTGTCCACTAAACACACACACACACACACGCACACACATCCATCATAACTACAGGTTTCACATTTGAACTGTGAGACAAGAAATAAGATGAAACAAGGAATTAGATTAAGATAATTCACCAGGATTTTACCAGTCTCCAAGTCCCAGGCGTTTATGGTTTTGTCCCAAGAGGATGTTATCACTCTGAAGGACAAAACACACACACACACACACACACACACACACTTTCTCAGAGGTAAAGATGTTTCATCGGTTCATACATAAGGAATAAAACACTTGATTGAGTGCTGTTTCATTCCTTTTATACCACAGCAATTTCCCAATTGAATCAATTTATACTCAGTTAGATTAGAATCATGCTTTTTATGCATGTATAGTAATATTTAATGTTTGTGCAGGCACTGCCATTAGTGATATGTGTTTATTTAGCTGACCAACATGCTCTTTACAAACTTGTTACACTTCATTTTACATCTACATATACTGTACTGTACCACTTCATCCCAATATGTTACACACACCATTGCTGCACTTCTATGCACTAGCTCACTTTATATACATTTATCAGCCACTAACATTGTGAGCAGTGAGAGGTGAAGTGAATAACACTGATTATCTCCTCATCATGGCACCTGTTAGTGGGTGGGATATATTAGGCAGACCGGGTCATGGGCGGCCAAGGCTCATCGATGCACGTGTGGAGCGACGGCTGGCCCGTGTGGTCCGATCCAACAGACGAGCTACTGTTGCTCAGATTGCTGAAGAAGTTAATGCTGGTTCTGATAGAAAGGTGTCAGAATACACAGGGCATGACGGGTCAGGGCTGTTTGGCAGCAAAAGGAGGACCAAGACAATATTAGGCAGGTGGAGATGCTCTGATCCAGTTGTCTAGCCATCACAATTTGGCCCTTTTCAAACTCGCTCAAATCCTTACACTTGTCCATTTTTCCTGCTTCTAACACATCAACTTTGAGGACAAAATGTTCACTTGCTGCCTAATATATCCCACCCACTAACAGGTGCCATGATGAGGAGATACTCAGTCTTATTCACTTCACCTATAAGCAATGGCTTTAATGTATTTTTTGGAGCTGGAAGATTCTACATGAAAAGAGTAGGACGTAAAGACAAACACGACGTCATGTTGCTCTGTGGGATGAGACTCGAGTAGATCAAATTTATTTTTCTTGATCCTTACATGACAAAAATGTCCAACAGCATTTAATAACAAGGAAATTAAATGCTGCGGCGAAGAAACTCATTAACGTGGCGAAGCATCACGCTGAGTGCCCTTTGGCTTCTTGTGTTGCCTAGCAACAGTTTCCATTCACCAACAAAAGGACTGTGCAGTAATAAAAGAAGCGAGGAGCGAGAGTGTAACCGGAGACATGGGTGCGTGAAAGCGTGTTCTTTTCCTTCTTGTCAGAGCATTTAACTCGAGTGCTTAATGGGTTTTATTTAACAAGGTGATTTTCAAGTAGGGTTTTTTATTCTATCTTTAACAAAAAGCGTTCAATTTAATTCTCAAGACATGACAATGATAAAAGATGCTGTCAGGCAAAAAGCTTGCATGATTAGCATGTTTTCAAATATTTCATGTGTTACAAGGTGCTGTTATTTATTTATTTTTACAACTATTTTGTACTGACATCATAAAGTGTGCTACTGGATCAAGACTAGAGTATGATGGAAAAGCCAATCAACCTACAGTGCATGTCTTTGGACCGGGGGAGGAAACCGGAGTACCCTGAGGCACAGGGAGAACATGCAAACTCCACACACACACGGTGGAGGCGGGAATCAAACCCCCAACCCTGGAGGTGTGAAGCAAACATGCTAACCACCAAGCCACCGTCCCCCCGACCCTTCGTCAAACTCGCTCAAATCCTTACGCTTGTCCATTTTTCCTGCTTCTAACACATCAACTTTGAGGACAAAATGTTCACTTGCTGCCTAATATATCCCACCCACTAACAGGTGCCATGATGAGGAGATCATCAGTCTTATCCACTTCACCTGTCAGTGCTCACATTGTTATGGCTGATCGATGTACATAAAGAAATTATTTTGCTTCCTCCAACCCACGCCTATTACGCCATCTTTTATATCTCTCTGGTTTTTATTTTTCTCAGATTTGATAAAAACAGAGATTCCTTCATTCAATCATTTTCAGTAACTAATGCGCCTAGCTTGTGTCTAGGTTAGATTATTATTAGTATTTATTAGTCGTAGTATTAATTAGTATTATTATGAGAAATGCAGGTGAGATAAAGAGCAGTGTAACTCTAGGGATGAGGAAGCTGTTTGTCTTTGCTGTAGCTTTGGAGGCAGAAAATGAAGAGAATTTCAGCAGCTTGAGTGTTGTTTTTTTCTCACTTGCCCCTGTCTTGCAACTTCATTGGAAAGGATGTTAAAAGAAAAAAGCCATTGATGTCATTTGGTGCTTTTTTGTAAGCATGAGCTTTACTGTGACTGAGAAAAAGGGTTGATGGCAGTTTTCCTATTAGGCTTTTTTTTTTACTTATTAGATTAGCTGGACTGTATAAATAATAAATATTATCATTTCTACTAAATGTAACTGACTCTTCACTACCTGTTCAGACCCGGGATTAAACAGCAGGCAGTGATGGCGCCTGAGTGTCCTCCTGTGAGCACCATCAGCTGAGCTCCTGTCTCCACATCCTGCACAGAGAGAACACAGGGGAAGCAGTGTAAGAGAGTGTAAAGGGCAAGAGACACTCTGATATCTTGTATGTAAAGTGTGAAACATTTTAAAATGATCGTACCCAGAATATCACCGTCTTGTCGTGGGAACTGGTGAGAAGTCGAGTGTCATGAAAACAGAAGTGACAGCTGGTGACGGAGTGGGCATGTCCTCTCAACACCTTTACAGGAATCTATAGGATTGGACAGCAGCATTTATGTCAGAAAGGATTAATAAAAATTGTGCATGGAAAAAATAACTGTCAGAGATTTAACCAGCATTTAATCTGTTAGACAGGTCATGTAGTGTGTGCTTAACTATTACTACTACTACTACTACTACTAATAATAATAATAATTATTATTATTATTATATACACTGATCAGGCATAACATTATGACCACCTGCCTAATATTGTCTTGGTCCCCCTTTTGCTGCCAAAACAGCCCTGACCCGTCATGCACTGTGTATTCTGACACCTTTCTATCAGAACCAGCATTAACTTCTTAAGCAATTTGAGCAACAGTAGCTTGTCTGTTGGATCGGACCACACGGGCCAGCCTTCGCTCCCCACGTGCATCAATGAGCCTCGGCCGTCCATGACCCTGTCGCCGGTTCACCACTGTTCCTTCCTTGGACTACTTTTGATAGATACTGACCACTGCAGACCGGGAACACCCCCAAGAGCTGCAGTTTTGGAGATGTTCTCGCTCAAATCCTTACGCTTGTCCATTTTTCCTGCTTCTAACACATCAACTTTGAGGACAAAATGTTCACTTGCTGCCTAATATATCCCACCCACTAACAGGTGCCATGATGAGGAGATACTCAGTCTTATACACATCGCTCCTGGGACTGACCTCAGGTCCACCACCAGGCCTGCCTGCCTGACCAGGAAAAAGCTTAATGAAAGACTGTATTAAATTGCAGCGTCATGTTTATTTACCTTATATACTGTAATTGTTTCACAGTGCTAGTTTAAGTGTTATTTGTTGCATCCTGTGTCTATATGTCTATATGCTCAGGGTTTGCTTGTAATTGTGTGTGGCCTTCCTGTGTAAATAAATGTTTAATAAACAAATAAAATAAAGATTCTGGATGAATAATATCTTGATGTAAAGACAGACGGTACAGCTGTTTGACTAAGTTAAATCATACACTAATCAGCTGTGGCACTGCGCAGTTTGGAGAAACCTTTGAAACTGTTACAAGACTTTTGGAAAGATCTCCATAATGAGTTTATTATGATCGATCGATCTCTCTCTCTCTCTCTCTCTCTCTCTCTCTCTCTCTCACACACACACTCACACACACACACACACACACACACACACACACACACACACACACACACACACACACACACACACACACACACACCTGCGCAAGCGGCTCATGTTCCCACAACGAGCTAGCATCTGTTTTCTTCTCTTCTTCATTTATCTCCTCATCGAGGGTCAGAGGATCCAGCAGTGGCTCAGACATGTCAGTCTGAGAGAGAGAGAGAGAGAGAGAGAGAGAGAGAGAGAGAGAGAGAGAGAGAGAGAGAGAGAAGCAGCCCGAAGTCACGCCGACATTTCTGTTTCCATCCGTTTCCATGACAACAGCTCGATCGGAGGTTTCCGGAAACCCGAGTGCCTGAGTGCGCTTGTGACGAAGAAGTAGTACAAATGAAATCTATAAATACTCGATTATTAAGCACATTTCGGCGATTACTATAAATCATTTTGTCATATTTAAGTTGATATTATTTAAAGTAATCAGTGATGAGGTGAGTGTGATGAAGCAGAGTTATTTTAACCATCTAAAATGGATTATTTTCCTATAACAGCATGTTCCCAAGTATGTTATTCCTCTAACACAACATGGCAACACTAATCACCGTTATTAAAGTCTCGTCATACTTGTTTTATCCTTTTATACCTTCATTAACATGAACTAACTTGTTTTATGGAAGAATCTTGAACCTTAATGTTCCATAACATCTATAAAACCAGTTAGTTCATGTTTTCACTAATACTATAGCAGCTACACTATGCTGCCAAAAGTTTTGGGACATCTGCCTTTACATACACATGAATGTAATATGGAGTTGGCCCACGCTTTGCAGCTGTAACAGCTTCAACTGTTCTGGGAAGGCTTTCTACAAGGTTTAGGAGTGTGTTTATGGGAATTTTTGACCGTTCATCTAGAAGCTCATTTGTGAGGTCAGGCACCGATGTTGGACGAGAAGGCCTGGCTCGCAGTCTCCGCTCTAATTCATCCCAAAGGTGTTCTATGGGGTTGAGGTCAGGACTCTGTGCAGGCCAGTCAAGTTCCTCCACACCAAACTCGCTTATCCATGTCTTTATGGAGCTTGCTTTGTGCTCTGGTGTGCAGTCATGTTGGAACAGGAAGGGGTCATCCCCAAACTGTTCCCACAAAGTTGGGAGCATGAAATTGTCCGAAATGTCTTGGTATGCCGAAGCATTAAGAGTTCCTTTCACTGGAACTAAGGGGCCGAGCCCAACCCCTGAATTCAATTGTTTGCAGGGGTGTCCCAAAACTTTTGGCAATATCGTATACAGTATTTAACTTAACAATGTAGCACGTTTGCCTCACACCTCCAGGGTTGGGGGTTCGATTCCCGCCTCCGCCGTGTGTGTGTGGAGTTTGCATGTTCTCCCCGTGCCTCGGGGGTTTCCTCCAGGTACTCCGGTTTCCTCCCCCAGTTCAAAGACATGCATGGTAGGTTGATTGGCATCTCTAAATTGTCCGTAGTGTGTGATTGTGTGAGTGAATGAGAGTGTGTGTGTGCCCTGCGATGGGTTGGCACTCCGTCCAGGGTGTATCCTGCCTTGATGCCCTATGACGCCTGAGATAGGCACAGGCTCCCCGTGACCCGAGTGTAGTTCGGCAATAAGCGGCAGACAATGAATGAATGAATGAATGAATGAATGAACTTAACAGTGTGCCTTTTTCTCACCCTTGAAGTCAGTAAGACATAAAAATGCGGCTTGTGGTGGTTCTGGAGAATGCAAAACACAAACTCCTCAGTGCTGAAGACTTTCCTGTGATTACAAAGAATTAATATGCACCAAATTACTGTTCATGTTCAAATCTCCTTCACTGAGAAAATATTGGAGAAAGGTACTGAAATGTGCAGAACATGATGGGTCTATTTCAATTAATGTTTTATATGTCAAAGCAAAATTACCAAAATTCATGACAGAGACTGTGATACAACATAACAGATACAACATTTCTTTCTCCTTATGAACGTGATCATTTGTACTGTAAAGGTGTATATGTAATATAAATAAATTGCAGAACAAATTTACGATTCACAGTAACTTTATTTTGAAATCATGTACAAGTCTAGAAAGCATTTTCTTAATTTTGTAAAACATGGGTTCACACAAAACGTAGCTCCGGTGTGTTTTAAAGCAGAATCCTCATGGAGGACAGTTCATCCGCCTCAGAGTCGGTCACTTCTTTCCTCTGAGGTTTTTCAACCTGAGCACAAAATTAAAAACAAAGAGTGAGTTAGCTTTAATGTTTCCGCTCTGAGTTATGCAACACTGAAAATAATAAATAGTGACTACAGGGAAAACCCTGGACCTCTGGAGCAGCTCCTCGTTGGACACAAACCCCGTCTTTATTACATCATCACCGTCCGAGTTGGAGTCGTCTGAGTCATCGGAGCTATCGTCCGACTCCTCCGTCTTTTTCTTCTTCTTCTGTTTCCCTTTATGCTTGTGCTTCTTACTCTTCTTCTTATGCTGAGAGAAAAGAAATGCGCCAAAGTGAGACGGAAACACGACAAGCAGAAACGACCTCAACGTTACCGTGGGAACCGCACGGCTCACCTTCTTCTCTTTGCGGCGTTTGTGCTCTTTCTTGGATTTGTGTCTCTCTTTGCTCTGTTTCTTCAGTTTTTCTTCCCGTACTGGCGGTGAGGATGAGGGGAACACTTACACGGATAGGAAAATAAATATTTAAAAGCCTTTTATGTTACAGAGAAACCGCAAAGCATTTGAAGATACAGGAAATATAAGAAGCTGCTACAAAGAACTGGCAGAAACTGGCACTGGAGACTCCTTCCCTGAATGTTAAATAGAAACTTACACATTAACGTGAATGAGCTGTTACTATAGAAACGATAATGGATTTAAACATGTAAGCTGCAGCAGCACTACTATCAAAGAAAATCAATCAACACCTTCTGACCAATCAGAATCAAGAGCTCAGTTACTAACCAGATGGCGGTAGTCTGGGTCCAAACTCCTCACAGTCGAGATCTGCAGTCTTGACAGAAGAAGCGTCTTTTTGATCACCTTTATCGGCGATTCGGGTCTCCGGCTCTGTAAAGTAAAGAAATTGTGTCAAAATTGTAAAGTATTGTTTTTTGATAACTTTTAGTATTTCAGGCAGGTTCGTACCGGTCACATTTATTAAACGTGATGTGGGAGGAGCCTGAGGAACAACAGACGGGGCAGGTGTGACAACAGGTATCTCTGGCTCCGCCTCCTGCCCCTCCTCTTCACCGCCGTCTTCCTCGGACGAAGACGAGCTCTTCTCGTCAGACGAGCTGGCGAAAATGGCCTTGAACAGGTCTATCGGAGGTCTGACCTCTTCTTCCTCTGCCTCCTCCTCATCCTCAGCCTTCTTCGTTTTCTGCTCGGCATCAGACTCGGATACTTTCGACTGTTTTTCAAATCACAATTAATGAATTGTTGAATCATTCAAAACCATAAACCCAGCTGATAAAACTGAGGGTTTCATGAGAGTTTTAACAGCATACAGGTGACTCCAAAATTATTGGCACCCTTCAGGGAAATGGGCAGTTAACGTATAAGATGAATAACACTACGTGATGGTTAATATTCTGAGGCATTGTATAGTTTTTATTTTAACATAATAAATCAATTATTTTATTATGTCACTGTGTGTTATTTTTGTGCATTCTTGAGAAGGGTGCCAATAATTATGACTAAGACTATGCATGCTATAATACCTTTACACTACACTTTCTCACATTGACGCACATAATAGAATTTCAGAAAGAATATTTTTTAGAAATATCAGCGTGAAATGACCCTTAGTAAAGTTACAGATGGTTTAGAAATATTTTTTTTACTAAGTATTATTTTTAAACATAATTTTATTTATTAGCATATATTTTATACATTTTATCATTGTATATATTTTATTTTACTTTGTAAATATTTTTTTATTATTTTTAGTTTTCTATTATTTTTTTTCCTTACGAAATAATTACATAATTAATTCCATATTTTTATCTACTGTTTATTTATTTATTTGTTTAGTTTGTTAGTTATATGAAGTTAGTTAGTTATTTTATTTTATAAATTCCAACTCATGAGGCGTTTGATCATTTCTAGATGAGCTGAATGAGCAGGTGAAACCCAAAGCGGTGCAGTTTGTTAAGAATCAATAAATAAAAAACCTCGGCAGCAGTGATGGAGTCTGAAGATGTTGCAGACGTTGCAGATGCTGCAGATGTAGTCGCAGTGATCGTGTGGTCTTGCTGTTGCTCAGCCTCCTTAACCTTTGACCTCGGTTCGGCTACATCCCACCGTGAGCGTTTGCCCGAGGCTGATGAGGAGGAACCGAGCGAGGAAGCGGGAGCAACTCCTGAGCTGGATGTGGGCGTGGCTTGAGAGATCTGTCTGTCATCTAATACAGACAGGAAGTTGAATACGGAGAACTTGTCGCGCTTCACTTTGGGGAGACCCACGATGCTCGAGCTGACGTTCAGAGGAGAAGTTAAGAAAGACTACGTTATTCACTCACTTTAATAATTGTGGGGACGTTTGAGTGAAAAACTTTTGCACGCACACTGAAGCTTTTATTTAAAACAGGAAAAGGTTTAGTTTTGTGAACTAAAGTTAAAATTAGGACTAGATTTAGGTGTAGCATCGTATTAATTAGCTACAGTAATAATGATGTCAATGGAAGGTCCTCACAGGTATAGTAAAATGTGTGTGTGTCTCACCCTGGGTAAGGGTCAGGTACGTTAAACCTCTTGCACAGTAGTTTATCAGGATGCCATTCCACCGTATCTCTGGTGAGTTTCCCAAACATCTTCATCTTCACTGCCGCCTGCTTGTCATTCACATCACCCTGCAAACACACACACATCCATAAACATCTATACACACATTTATTTCACAACTTAACATCACAAACATCGCTCCCTGAAGAGTGCTAATATTTTTGAAATGCTAACATTTGACCTTTATTAAAACCACCAATGTGTCTGGAATAATAATGAGGATTTAATTCTATAAAACAGGACTTGCCGACCTCCTGATCTCGCGCCACCTCCACGCTGTCGGTGTCATCCTCACGTTTGCCGCGGGTGAAGCGGGAGGAGAGCGAGGAGTTACTCGGCTTATAGAGCACAGCAGCACGCAGGAACTCGTCTCGCTCTCGGCTTCGCTCCCACTCCGTCATGGTCGGGTCCAGACTCAACTCCAGAGCGTCTACATAACACACCAACGTAAACACGGAGAGAGGAACAGAATTCAGCCAGAAGTGGAAACGATTCAGATGTTTTTACATTGCGCATAAATAACTATAATGACGTTTAAAAGTGATTATTTAGTGTATTTGAGCTTATACCAATCAGGCATAACATTATGACCACCTGCCTAAAATTGTGTTAGTCCCCCTTGTACTGTCAAAACAGCCCTGACCCGTCGAGGCATGGACTCCACTAGATCCCTGAAGGTGTGCTGTGGTACCTCTCTGATCCAGTGTTCTAGCCATCACAATTTAACCCTTCGTCAAACTCGCTCAAATCCTTACGCTTGCCCATTTTTCCTGCTTCTAACACATCAACTTTGAGGACAAAATGTTCATTTGCTGCTTAATATATCCCACCCACTAACAGGTGCCATGATGAGGAGATCATCAGTCTTATTCACTTCACCTGGCACTGCTCACAATGATATGGCTGATCGGTGTAGATTTTGTATATAATGTCATACACACACGACAATAGTGATTAGTGTCACTGGTGGGTCAAGTGGTTAAGGCTCTGGGTTGTTGATCGGAGGATCAGGGTTCAAGCCTCAGCATCACCAAGCTCCACTGTTGGGCGATTGAGTAAGGCCCTTAACCGTCCCTGCTCCAGGGGCGCTGTAACATAGCTGACCCTGCGCTCTGACCCCAACTTCCTCAACCAGGATATGCGAAGAAAATAATTCCACTGTGCTGTAATATATGTGTGGCGATAATAAAGGCTCCGTGCCCTCAGTTCGTTCTTTTTATGGTTATGAGATGATTTGCAGTGGTGCTTCATATATCAATGGATTGCAGTTATTAAAACTCTAAACATTTTAAATTTGATGCTAGAAAGGCTGCATTTAAACGTTTTGTTTTTTACTTGAGATGATTAATCAGAGCAGAGAGGGTAAATAAACAAAAGTTTGGGTAAACCCTTCAGGTATTAGGTTTGACGTGCTAATAATTTACACAAACACTTTGATAAAATGCTACTGTAAAATGCTACTCTTACAGAACCCATGATGCTTCTTGTCTCTGCTACAGTATCTACAGTCCCTCACCTTTATCCCTCTGTTTCAGGTGGCTGATGTAGCGCTCGTAGCGTGCCTGCTTGGATGGATTGTCCTCAAAAGGCTTAAACGTCTGGCTGGTTTGAGCCGTGGGACTCGACCAGACGCTGAGAGCCTGCTGCTGCGTGTCTGAAACCCGAGGCTGGAGCTGGACGTCTACCTGAGCTTTAGAGACTTGGGGTTGAGTGTGAGAATGAGACGGCGTCGTGCCGGATCGGAACCGGTCCTGTAAAGTAGATCTCTTCTCTTCTGCAGCTTTACGGATCTCGTTCAACTTTTCTCTGTCCTTACTGTCCAGGAGCTCAAACACAGAGCGTGGACCTGTGCAATAGACACATACAGAAGAAACACTTCAGTGTGCAGGGAAGTGCAAAACTTTACACCACGATTAATTTCAGGGTTAAAAAACTGCACTAATATTTTACAGAATTACATGACCATTTAATGTTTTGTTTTCAACAAAATCCACACAGCCCTTAATCTTGTGAATCAGTTTAAGGCACTGGATTTGAGTGGTCAGTACCCTGTAAGCTGGTCTCTCCCAGCATCTCTCTCCTCTGGGTGGAGTCCAGCGCGTGGCGGCTCTGCTGCGGTGCATCCTGGGCTAGCTGTCCACGTGAAGTCTGCAGCGCCTGAGCCACCAGCGGGCTGACGGATGACGTGTCTACCACCGGTCGGAAATAATGCACCGGCCGAAAATCTCGAGGCAGAACGGGCGGAGGAAACACCTGGACACACGGTTTACACTTCGGGATCATTTCATAATCAGTTCATTTAAATGTGTAGCTGATAAACGTATTATTACGTTCATCTGTCTAGCATTCATCCTCAGAGTCGGAGTATTTTAAGAACTGAACCGTGGAGGATTTGTAAATAATTGGGATTCTAACGTACGGTTTTTGCTTCCTTGGGACTGGAAGCTAAGGTGAAACCTTCCAGGATTTTCCCCACATATGCTGCATCTCTGCTTGAATCTAGATTTAAAAAAACAGCAAGGAAAAGTCCAAATTTACAGTATGTAATCCTATTCTTAATGATTTAAAAAATAATAATAATAATAATAATAAAATATTATTTATTCATTTTAAAAAGATTCAGCTTCCTGTGTCATACAGTGAACTAATAAAATTTAAAAAAAGATATCCTTAGCTGTAAAAACAGAACTAGATATAAAAGCGTATGATATTGAATTCCTTAATATTTAATATTACATTATAAATGGAGACACAAGCCGAAAGCATGCTGTCCTGAAGTCACGCGTCTGATTCAGACTCACCTCTCTTCTTCTGTCTGTACTGCTGAGGGGCCGTCCATCCGTAAAGCCCATCCCCCGGCTCCTCCCCACCCAGAACGGCGTCGTAGTTAGACATGGAGTCTCTGTGATAGATGTCAGCGTCCTCGTCCTCCATCGCTCCCACGCCAAACCCCTGCACACAGGCAAAAATATCAATGTGTGTATGCATCTTGATATTATAAGCAAAGTCAAAAATACACCTCACCTGTCCGGAGATCCCACCCTTACGATGTTGCCCCGCCTTCCTGCTACCTGTAAACAGACTCGTCCTATCAGAGTCCAGCGTGAAGAGGTTGATGTGTGACGCCCCTGAGCCGGCCGTCAGAGCCTGCAGGGGGTCGAGGCCTCGGTAGCCGAGTCCATGGACGTCGTCTTTAGGGGTGAAATCTACCGGAGTCACATCTTTGGGTGCGAAAGTCACGTTGTCGGGGGCAAACTCATCATTGTCCTTAAAAAAAAAAAACCCAAACAAAAAAACAAAAACAACAACCAAACAACCATGGATTTGTTTACAGAAATAAGAACAAAACAAACAAAAAGAAGCGAAAGTCTAGCTGCTGAGCACGTGGAGCAGAATATACATAAAGTAAAAACAACAAGACTATTTTAAAATATCAAGGAATAAAAAAAATAAAAACATATTGATATGTTTCTAGTCACCTCCGAATCCTCAGACCCACTGCGTGGTAGAGCACATCCATAGACTTTCACATCTGTAACAACCAGACAAACAGAAAGAGCAATTTTAATGGAGTGCAAAAGTTTACACCCCCCTAGTGTGTGTTATTAACGATGACGAAATCCCTGTTTATCTTTAAAAAAATAAAATAAAAATTCTGTTGCCACAAGTCTGGTTTTCTGTTAGTAAGATGCATCATCTTTCATATTTGCATACTCTGTTCAAAATTATTTGAATATTTATCCTGTTAAAATAATCTGAAACAAACGCCATCTTTGTTTGAAAGTAAGGGTGCACAAACTTGTGCACGGTCAGATTCACAGCCAATATTGTCTTTGTTTCAAATATGAAGGGGTGTACAAACTTTTGCACTTGGATCAAGAATATACCTGTGTTTTGTTTGCGTTGTCTCCTTTTCACTCGGGGTCCGACCCCCTGGCCATCCCTCCAGCCCATCTTCCGAAGCAGCTCCACTCCGATAGACGACCTGCAGCACGCAGACTTATTACCAGAGACGCCAGCAACCAGAACGACAAAAAAAAATAAAATACCAGCAATAAAAAAAATGGATCGGATATCAGAGAAAACATATCGGATCTGGTACCGAATGGGAAAGACTAGAACTGGATTTGGAAAAGAAATGAATTTTTGAAGCTGGAAAAACGTTTTTATATAAAGACACGTAACTGTTTTTTCTTTCATTAGCATTAATTTTATTATCCTTATATATTTTATTCTTTATGAGGATCAGATGTCTTAGCAGCAAAAGGGGAACCAACACAATATTAGGCAGGTGTTCATAATGTTATGCCTGGTCAGTGTATGGTTGAAATGGCAATAAAAGCTTCTTGACTTGACCCTACTCTGATCGAGGGTCTATTTGGCATCACATTAACGGTTTTCTCTGCTTTCTCTTGAGGTACGTTCAGTCTCCAGACCTAAATTGAAATGAAGAGGAATACCGTGCTGGTGTGATCAGCTCCTCCAGCAGAGTGTCTCCTGGGATGGGAGCAGAGAGGGAGCTAATAGCTCGGGCTTTGTCTCTGATCTTATCGGGTCTCCCAGAAACAAAGTCGTCAGTGGTTGTGATCTGTTGAGGTGCGATGCCATGCTCGCTGAAATCCTGCAGAAGAAAAACTAAGTGTTAAACCATCGAAGCTAGATGAAGCTCAGGAGACTCTTAAACGCTTATCGAGAATCTCCAAGTGTATTAACCAAGCTGCTGAATTCCTCCTTTTGCTGAAGGAGTTGATTAAACAGAATTAAACACACACCTCTTCATCCATGAAGTCCTCGGGCCTGGCACGGGACTTCTCTGCCATCTGAATTCGAGATGACACAAACGTAGACGGCGCCCAACCTTTACGGAGTCAACAGCAGAACTCACATCATCATGACAAATAAATGAAAATAAAAACACACAGATCTGTATTCTCTACAGCGGTTTGCTCTGACCTTCTTTCGACCCCACGGTGTTGAAGTAGCCTGCAGAGAAGCCACCAGTGAAAGCGCCGTGAAACCTTTTGTAGCGGCCTTTCTCATCCTTAACCGTCTGGTCCTGCACGGGGATCGGCTTCCTGAGAGGCTCATCTTCACCCGATGGGACAGAAAATGTTATTATTATTATTTCCAGAAATATATCTACTCGCTCTGTCTCCTTCCTGAGGATGTAGTATCTCCTACATCCTGAGTGGAGTTGTTTTGGGGGAAGAAGGTGTGTTTTGTTGTCAAGGGAGACTCAGAAAAATCTCAGCTGTACTTTACAGGTTTCGTTTTGCAGGTGATTAAAAATGCAGTGCAAAACCTTTTCTAGACAGGACGGGTGAGAGAATGGGGAAGCGCTGTGTTTATTACACTTTATTCCCATGTTTCCAGGAAGAGAAAAGGGCCAGGGAAGAAGGAGGTGTCCGGAATGTGTGTGGAATAAACGAGACACAATACACATTGAAATTACAGTTTTAATAAATAATTATTTAGTTTATGGTGCTTTACCCAAAATCAGTACATTTGATGCACACTCACTGTCCAGTTTAATAGAAACACATGTACATCTGCTTATTTACACTGATATCCAATCAGGCGCAGGCATTTCATCCCACAGAACTATCACTCAATCAGTGTTTTTTGTTTGTCGCACCATTCTGTCTCTCTCAAGAGACTAAAATTCCAGGAGTTTCTGAAATACTCCAACCAGCACATCTGGCACCATCATCCATGGAATGGTTGAAGTCATGGAGATCAGAAATGTTGTTAATTTTGATTCTGATTAACTAAATGGAGCTCTTGGCCTGCATCTGCAGGCTGTACTGCATTATGCTGCTGCGACCTGACTGGCTGACCGGATAGCCCCAGGTGTGTACAGGTGTTCCTAATAAAATGAATGGTGAGTATACTTCAAATATAGTGATTGTAGTATACTCTGTAGACATATAGACATGAATAGAGACTATAATATAATGTAGGAATATGAGAACAGTATGCTGTGGAGAATAGCATGCCATGAATGTTCTACCTACATAAACAGTAAGTATAACAAGCTATGCAGGTGATACCAATACATATAGTGAATACAGTAAGCTATGAATATATACAGTATAATTAGTGTGCAGTATAAAACGTAGTCTATTCGCTAATCGCTAAAGAACGACGTATTATTTTATCACACCCATATTACAACAAACCCCGCCTATTGAGCATGGATTGGCTGACAGTTAACATCCACCCTATTAAACAGTCTAACTGTGCATCAGTAGCTCAAGGTAACCAATCCCACACCAGTAGGCGGGTCTTGTACGACTACAGGTAGGGAAAAAATTTGAAAAAACTAACATGCGGCTTTTAAGTTTCCGTAGCTGCACAAATACAGAAGCGCAATTTCACACACTTTGTTATTTGTAATATGCTGAGCTAAGCTCAACTACTACCTTCTTCGAGAGGCTCTAAAGGTGTTCCATAAGTGACAAAATCCTCCTCGCTTTCTCCGTCGGACGCCATGTTTATTTGCACGACGGTGGTCGACGAGGTTCAAACTCATGACTACTCTACGAACTGTTTTTTGTAAAATCACAAACCACCTTTACTATTCACTTTTACGTCAGGTTTTCAGTACTTTATTTCTTTATTTATGAAACACTTCATACAACGTAATATAATATATTTTTTAGGACAGTTAAGTTACAATCAGTAATGTTTTATAATTTCGTTAGCCCGGCCAAAAGAGGGCGCACATTCAACATGCTGTGTACAAAACACCTAAGATTACGAGAAGAAAGAAGTAGAAGAAGACCTCATGGGCTAGCGGATGTGACGCCACTAGGCGGGAAGCGGTGTTTGTTTACGGAAGTAATGATCTTTTGCATCTGAGTCACAAGACTGATGAACACAGTAATTAAGCGAAAACTAATTTAAGGACAGTATTTTTTTTTTGTTAAAGAAATGATCCGCAAACGGCTACGAGGAGATGGGACAACGCCGCCATATTTAAGGTTTATTTACTTTTTAACATCAAATAGTCGTAACAAAAAGAGCAATAACTAGGTCAAGAGAATTTTTATACTTTTACAAGAATCTATACAATAAATAAATGGTTCATTGTGGAGTTTTAGCTAAGTTTACTGAGATTAAGGTGTGTGTGTGTGTGTGTGTGTGTGTGTGTGTGTGTGTGATGCAGTTCTTCATGCAGAGTTGCATTGTGAATTATTTAGAACTCATTGTGTCTTCTCTTTACACAGCATGATGGGGAGAGAAAAAATAGCTCCTCCACCTGCTCAGTCCCAGTTCCACCTGGACCTCTGGTTCTCTTTCACTGTACAGAACTGGATCCTGGACTTCGGGAGGCCGATAGTGATGGTGATTAAAATGACAGGAAATGGTTATTGAACTCTGCCTCAATCTGTTAGTCTTTAATTGCTCTCAGTCATCTCTTTAAATGTTTTAGTGCCTGAGAAATATCTCGTCAGATGTGTGTGTTAATCAGCAGCAGTGTGTTAGATTCGATCACACGGCACGGACCTCGCTCTTGAAGTCTTAAAGCGCAGGTTTGTCATAATTTGACACCTGAAGCTTCAGAGTCTCACATTGGTTACAGTGAGATGATTAAAACTAATTATATTGCCATTTATAGTAAAAGCAGGTTGGAATTCATACTTTAGAGAGCTCTGTGACATGGGAGACGACGAGACATAACTGCATAAAAAAAAGCTACACAGAAATACAGATCACATTAAAATCATTTAAATACACTATATTGCCAAAAGTTTTGGGACACCCCTCCAAATCATTTAATTCAGGGGTTGGGCTCGGCCCCTTAGTTCCAGTGAAAGGAAATCTTAATGCTTCAGCATACCAAGACATTTTAGACAATTTCATGCTCCCAACTTTGTGGGAACAGTTTGGGGATGACCCCTTCCTGTTCCAACATGACTGCACACCAGTGACCAAAGCAAGCTCCATAAAGACATGGATGAGTGAGTTTGGTGTGGAGGAACTTGACTGGCCTGCACAGAGTCCTGACCTCAACCCCATAGAACACCTTTGGGATGAATTAGAGCGGAGACTGCGAGCTAGGCCTTCTCGTCCAACATCAGTGCCTGACCTCACAAATGCGCTTCTAGAGGAACGGTCAAAAATTCCCATAAACACACTCCTAAACCTTGTGGAAAGCCTTCCCTGAAGAGTTGAATCTGTTATAGCTGCAAAGGGTGGGACAACTCCATATTACATTCATGTGCATGTAAAGGCAGGCGTCCCAAAACTTTTGGCAATATAGTGTATGTAAACTTGGATTATATATTCCAAGTTAGAACGCAAATGAGGGACATTTACTCACACATTCAAGTGCAAATGCACAATAAAACATGAAAAAGCAAATCTGCAACCGTGAGTTCAAGCACAGCACTGATATGAGAACCATGAAGCAGTCTTTACAAAGCTGTAAATATTTAAATCTTCCTAATAATCCTTTTTTACCTCCTCACAGATTATATTACCTCTGGAATGGTTTCCTCTGAACAAGCCCAGCGCTGGAGATTACTTCCACATGGCCTACAACGTCATTACACCGTTTCTGCTGCTGAAGGTATGTGACACACCTTTACTACTTGATTAATAAAGCATTATTTAAAGAAATTCACTAACAACATTAATGAATGAGAGATTTTTTCAAAAAAAAAAAAAAAATCTGTGAATCATCCGCATTGAAGGAGTGGAAGTTTTTAATCCGCTCACATGCTCTTGTAATTAAACGCTGGAGTGATTTGTAGCTGGTTTAATTCGGCACAGTTTGAGGACATTTTAAATGCCGGAGCTTTCAGTAAAGGATGAGTGAAATGAAGCGGATTGTCTGGTGACTGCTGTGTGTTGTAGCTGATGGAGAGGAGTCCTACCACGCTGCCTCGCACTGCTGTCTACCTCAGCATCATCACCTTCGTCATGGGCGCCAGCATCCACCTGGTGGGGGACTCCATCAACCACCGCCTCATCCTCAGCGGCTACCAGCTCCACCTGTCTGTCCGGGAAAACCCCATCATGAAGGACCTCAATCCTCCTTCACTGGTGAGAGACACGAGGAGGACGTGTATCTTCTAACGGCTCTTTGTGTCTTTGCTCATTCATTATATAATATATATATTTTGTTCCCTCATTTTCAGATCGACTCCTTCGAGCTCCTTTATTACTACGACGAGCATTTAGGACACTCCATGTGGTAAGTACAGAGCTCTGTGTGTCTGTGTTTTTACTCCTACATAACACACATTGTCCAGAGTTTTACACTTTAACTGGGAACCTTTTTCCCAGTACACTGATGCTCCAGTCTGTCGGTGGAATGGAAATGGACTTATGGGACGTTTTTAATCAGTATAAAGAAATGAATGATGTTCAGACTGTGAGTCTGATATAAAACGAGTCTGTCGGCTTTCAGTGTGTTTTAGACGTGTGTTTTTCCCTCTGTCGGATAACCTTACACAGAATTTTACTGGTTGAAGATCAAATTTGAGCTGCTTTTTAGATGAACAAGCACTCGGAGCATCTCAGAGAGCAGAAATGGGTTTGATATCAACATTTACTCTGAAGATACACACATTTGTATTGAATAAAAATAACCGTTTTTGTTTGTTTGGAACTTTCCTATGAATATATCGCTCCTAGTAGGCTAGAGAAAAACAGAAATCCTTCTGAAACACTACAAATTCTTAAAGTCCTGAGTGTCTACTTTCATATGAGCTTCATATTAACCTCCACTGTGGAGTGGGACATGACAAAGGCTCTCAATCATCAACATGGACACGACAAAAACAGGAGGAAATAACATTTTATGGCCTCTGGGGAGAAAAGTTAACTCCATCTCCTGTGCCTGTTGATCATAAACAGTTCAAATGTCCCCATAAATCATTAGAGTAACAGTTAACCTTCTGTCTGAAATGATTTATTTGAAAGCGTGGTATAAATAATAATAGATCTAATATCAAATAATATTTGACGTTAACGGTTGTTAATATTTTCCCTAAGTTATGTTGCCTTTTGACTTCCATTGCTTTTTCTTTATTTTTTTTAAGGAAGCTGTTTTTATAAAAGTATTAACACACTCCTTGTGGTCACTCTGTTACAGGTACGTCCCGTTCTTCCTCATCCTCTTCCTCTACTTCACTGGCTGCTTCACACAATGCAAAGAGGAGAAGATGCCGCACTCTGGTTGGCTGCTCCTGGGTCCTAGTGCTCTCTATTACTGGTCAGTGATTCACCATACTGTGAGGGAATATTCACAGGTGTGAAAGCAGATAATTTCTGCAGGTGTACGGTGGCTGAGAAGTGCAAAACAAAATAACGAATCACAAAACACAAGGACGATTCAGACAAAGCGGAAAAGGAACTCTTCCCTCTGATTGGACGAGACATTATGGATTTGTTATTTTGTTCGTATAGGAGTGTTAAAGATGCGTCACAAACCGTAACCTCGGAACCTGCACCATAATTTATACTGAGCTTTAAAAAAAATGTAAGAAGCAAATCAGAAAATTGAGGACTGGTGAGGAAATGACCGTTTATAGCAGCTATAACGTAGGAAAATAACTTGTAATTATGAATGGTTAAAACTGTGATGTGTTTTATAAATAAAGAAAAGTGATCGTTTGCAGGTTGATGTGGTGAAAGAGGAAGAAAACGCTTCAGAGTCACACCACTTCATCACTCCACCTTGTTGTTGATTATTTTCCTGCAACAGCACGACATGGAGCACTTTATTCCTCACTATAACCTAACTTCTCTTTTGTGAAGATGAATAATAGAAATACACACCGATCAGCCATAACACTGTGAGCAGTGAGAGGTGAAGTGAGTAAGACTGATGATCTCCTCATCATGGCACCTGTTAGTGGGTGGGATATATTAGGCAGCAAGTGAACATTTTGTCCTCAAAGTTGATGTGTTAGAAGCAGGAAAAATGGACAAGCGTAAGGATTTGAGCGAGTTTGACGAAGGGCCGAGTTGTGATGGCTAGACCACTGGATCAGAACATCTCCAAAACTGCAGCTCTTGTGGGGTGTTCCCGGTCTGCAGTGGTCAGTATCTATCAAAAGTGGTCCAAGGAAGGAACAGTGGTGAACCGGAGACAGGGTCATTGACACACGTGGGGAGTGATGGCTGGCCTGTGTGGTCCGATCCAACAGACAAGCTACTGTTGCTCAGATTGCTGAAGAAGTTAATGCTGGTTCTGATAGAAAGGTGTCAGAATACACAGTACATGACGGGTCAGGGCTGTTTTGGCAGCAAAAGGGGGAACAACACAATATTAGGCAGGTGGTCATAATGTTATGCCTGGTCAGTGTAGAAGCATCAGTAACGGTGATAATGAATATTGACGTTAATCCGAGTGCCTGGGCATTTTAAAATGTCTGCTTGTTTATTTTAATGATCGAACAGCATCTGCTCAAATCCTCCTTATGAAAAGTGAATCAAATCTTTAGGTCCAGCTTTAATGGCAGTATGAATGAAATTCCCATTAAAATCTCTTTACATGTCTTGTAGGTACCTGGTGACAGAAGGACAGATTTTCGTCCTGTACGTCTTCACGTTCTTCGCCATGGCCGCCACGGTAATGCGGCAGAAACGGAAAGGCTACGTGCTGGACAGTAACGGACGCTTCCTGCTTTACAACTTCATCATCACGCTGGTCCTGGTGATCGTTTGGGTCGTCTATCTGTGGAACGACGCAGTCCTGCGCAAGAAATACCCCGGGATCATCTACGTTCCAGAACCGTGGTCTTATTACACCTTACACATCAAGGGCAGTTAGTAAGAGGTAACAGGAAGTCAGTCACGTGACTGCACTGAAACGTCGACTTGAGAGCGAGAGAGTCAACATTGAAGGAGTAGTGTTTGATATTTTGCTTAGTTAGATGCTCAGTCGCATTAGGGTTTTTAAATAAAACTGCACAGTAGAGCGTCTTTGATAATCTGCTACGTCTCTGCTGTTCTGTTTCCTCATCAGTCAGAATAAAACGAGCCAATCGCACGCTTCCATGAGCTCACGTAAAGAGAATAGAATCATCTCGGCTACTGGATTGGCTTCATGTAAGACAATATATCTTTAAAAATCTAATAAAAGAAGTGCATAAGGTTAATTAATTTAAAAAAAAAATACATTTCTTTACACCAGGTAGAACAGGGGTGTCAGATCTTGCAGATAAGGTTTAACACCCCTGAGGCAGAAGGTTCCTTATCGCTGCTTTAAACCCTGGTCCGAATTCCATCAGGTCAAAATCGTTTGCCGTAGTATGAATTTTCCCGTATGGATTTTACGGAAGGAAAATAGGAAGCCTCCGATGTTTCTGGGTGAAAAAATGAAGACTTGAGCCTCGTTTTGTTTCATAAAAATTGCCGATGAAATGTGGAATTGTTGAAAAGAAAGATATAGTTTGAAAAGAGGGCAGAATTTTGCAGAGGATTTGAGCTTGAAATGCGGGTTAGAGAACATACACGCAGTTATAGGAGAGATTAAATGATAGCGTTATCACGTGCAGAAAGAAAGACGCAAACTGATTAAATCATTCAATATTTTTGAATCTTTTTAATTAAAAAAAAAAAAGAAAAGCAGGTGAACTTGGTTTAACGTTTAATGTCGGTTGTTTATCTTATTCTTATGTCGTGAATCTGAACCTGCCTTCCTTTTACACTCAACACTCCCTTCTTTCATTAAAGAAAAAAATATATATATATGTAATGTTTATATATATGTTTATATATATTTCTGTCATTACACAACCACAGTATTGTCTGAAAATGTCTTCTATTCTATTGGAACGTCCAGATACAGCTTATTACTGACCAGGTGTTCCAACAGAATGTAAAATAAATGAATAAATAGTGTTTTTATTTAATCAGTTTCCTCCAGGATTCCAGGATTTCACAGAAACGCTTGCAATTTCTTTCAAAACGAGCACAGATTCGGGTCGAGACACGTCGTGTGACGTCATCGAAACGCGCCTTCAGTCGAATCCCTCTTCCATCCACGTGTGTGGATCATGAGCACAGCTCTCGTACAGAGACGTCACACACGCGTCTCACCACGAGGAGATTCCTGTGCTTGTGATTTCACAAATTCAAATAGATTTCCAGGGAAATAAATAAATAAATAAACCACAAAAAAATTCTCAGTTTGAAAATCAAGCATTTTTGGCTTTAGCAATACAAAAAAAAAAAATCCTGGAGTATCCTGATGAATTTTTTAATGCGCATTCACTGTTGTGTAAATGTAGTTTGTAGTTTTTTTGTTCGGTTTTGTTTTTTAATTATTTGTGTATGTATTTAATTGAAAGACTTGTACTGTAACTGCTGTACTGTAATGAACCGGATTATGATTTTTTAATTTTTTTTATTGATAATTCTTTTAAGTACTTGGATGTTTATGTTCAGTGCATTTAAAAAGTCTACACACCCCTGATAAAACTGCAGGATGATATGATGTATTATTATCATGTATTATTGCACATGCATATATTAGTATTATTAATAATAATAATAATAATAATAATAATGATGATAAATCAAACCAAGATTAATGATGTCGGATTGTTTTCCAGTTTTAAGGTGATGCAGCAAGCAAAATAACCTGGTCGCATACACCGATCAGGTATAACATTCTGAGCAGTGACCGGTGTATCTGTACAGGTGGGGATCGAAGGCCGGCCCGTGTGATCCGATCCAACAGACGAGCTACTGTTGTTCAAATTGCTGAAGAAGTTAATGCTAGTTCTGATAGAAAGGTGTCAGAATACACAGTGCATGACGGGTCAGCAAAAAGGGGGACCAAGACAATATTAGGCAGGTGGTCATAATGTTATGCCTGGTCGGTGTAAGTATTCACACCCTTTCACACAAAGGAGCACTATATCAGAAAAACCTGCGATTTTTAGATTTTTTTTTTATTTTTTTTTATAATATCCATTGTATGACATTAAGAGTAAGTGTATTTCTAAGACTGACTTGAAAAACTGATCTTAAATGTATTGTTAGCAATGAGTTCCATTTCCTAGAAATCACTGAATAAATACTGTATTTGTTAATAATAATAATTATTAAAGTGTGTCTGTTCAAAACAGATGCTGGAAAGTTGATAAAAAAAAAATATATGAGCTGTGTGTTGGGAGTTATTTCATACAGTAAAAGTATTTATCACCTGTTAAAGTAAACGCTGAGGAGCTGAGGTGGTGTCGTATAATGCTGTTTCTATGGCGACAAGGCTATCGATTACGTCACGAGCTCGCTGGACTTTAGATCGTGTTCGCTGGTCTAAAGGAAGGGACGAACCTGGAAGCCACCTGCGGACGGATGACACACGATGGTAAAGACGCACAAAGATGTTAATTAACGTCAAATCTTTTATACAAATGAACATTATTAATGTGAATTGTTTGTTTATCTTCACTCAGGCCAAGTTTCTGTCTCAGACTCAGATTAACGGTATCGTATTAACCTTTCTACACCTGACGACTAACAGGCCTGAGATCGTTTCTAAGGAATTATATGCTGTATATTTACATACAAGTGCAATCCAGCACGAAGAAGACACTTTAGGAATGAAAATGCTTATTTATGGGTTTTTTTGTCTCCTAGAATTTAAAGAATGTTTCTCGCTCTATGATAAGAAGCGCAAGGGGAAAATCGAAGCCAAGGATCTGATCACGGTGATGCGGTCTTTAGGCACAAGTCCCACTTTCAGCGAAGTGGACCGACATCTACAGGTCCATAAAATCGGTACAGACTCCACTGCAGTGTCCATATGATCTCACTGTAATAATCCTACAGATACAGTTAGTGGAAAGAAAAAAGTTAGTGCATCCTCTTGCTTTAAAAGAAAATGACAGACATATGTATTTTGTGTGATATAAAATTTAAACCAGGAAGTTTAGAAACAGTGGGATTGTCCCATTGTACACATTACTGTTTCCTGAATATCCTGGAGTACGCTTAATGGGTTCTGCTTCACTAAATTTCGAGTGCTTGCATTAGTATTTTTCATTTCGTATCAAACTTGTGAAGATCTTTGTCATTCTCAATAAGCAGCTATCGTCATGTCACGACAATGAAATCATAAAATGGTCCGAAAGCGTACGTAAGATACTAATCATAGGAGGAAATGATATTCGTTAACCTTATCTCCTCTAAGCTCTGTGAAAGGTCAGTATTTCCTGGTTTCATTTGGACGATGGCTGTCTTCCTGATCATCTCTTAGCCTGATGGAGGATAGAAGCATGCAGCCATCTGTTTGAGAACATTTGAGAATTTTCATGACTTGAGTAAGACTTAAACATGTGCTTAAAGTCATGATACACCTTAATGAAGCATGTTCAAATAGATTATCTGGAGCAGGAGACGTTTTTACTAAGACCCCTTTTACTGTTACTAAGGACCAAAAAAAAATCGTTAAATAGCTGTATAATTTCTGAAGCTGTATAACTTCTGAACCTTATTTATAGGAGAACTAACATTAATAATGGGCACCACTGCAACAAAATTATACAATCTCAAGGAAGCAACTCTAAACTCAAATGAGTCAATTGGGCAAACGTTTCCGCTTGCTAAAAACCAAAACTTCAATTAGAAACATCGGGTCAATTAATTCACCTGGAAGACTAGGTGAGAGTGTACAAACTTTTCTTTCGCATCGTTATTCAAATATTCACCGCCATCTTGAATCCAGTAACGCACGTGTTGTTTCAGATAAAATGGGCGAGTTGGACTTCTCTACCTTCCTGTCCATCATGCACAGACAGATGCAGCAGGAAGACCCCAAGACAGAGATCCTGGAGGCAATGCGCATGACAGACAAGCAGAAGAAGGGCTACATCCTGGCGTCGGAGCTCCGCGCCAAGCTCACAGGCTTAGGAGAGAAGCTGACTGATAAAGAAGGTACAGAGGAGTGAGTCGTACTGTAGTTCTGTATTATGGGAATCCTTCATTAGAGAATGTGTCTCTGTGTTGGAAACCTGTTCAAAGAGTCTGGTAAGGTCAGCAGATAGATCAGCACAGGGGTTGCGACCGATTACATGTCTTTTCTCTGTTGTAATTCCAGTCGACGAGCTGTTTAAGGAGGCCAACGTCGGCCCTGACGGCCGGATTCACTACGAGGAGTTCACCAGGATGGTCACTCTGCCTCTGGCCGACTACTGAAGCACCAAACAGGAAGTGCCTGGACCCATAACATTTTTTTTTTTAAACCCTTTCTGAGTTTCTTGTGAATTCTTTAAAGAAAAAGTAAACTGGGGAATGTGATCTTATCTTTCATTAGTAGATGACGGTCCAACAAATATTAGATTATTAGGTCTATTTCTAGACATTTTCTAGAGTCTAAGTTTTTGGAAGTGGATCTTATTGTGGAATAATATAGCAGAAGTTTGTCTTATTACAACCATTTATTTATAGAAAGAAGTAAAATGATCTGCCGACAGAGAGACAGCTTTCAGCTTGAAATCAGTCAAAAAAAAAAACCCAATGTCTAGAAATGTCTATGCTTAACAGTCTTGATGTTTATTTCTCTTGTTCACTTTTAAGACAAACGAGTGCCTATAGCTGCTATAACCAAACAGGAACCAACTTCTTTCATTTCATGTAACAATAAATGGATAAAAACATCATGACGTGTCATTCTTTGATAGAAATTGCTGTGGGATATTTTCCTATAACAGCACAACACTTAAGTGTTTAATTTCTTAAATATTAAAATATAATATATTACACCACTTTACCGTTTTCCAAAAATATTTCCGGAATGTTCTGTAAATTTCCAGGTTCAGTACAGTGCCTTCAAATTCTGCGTTAAATACCTGCTCAAGATTATCTATCATTAACAGTTCCTTCAAATAGTAAAAAAAAAACAACAAAAAAAACCTATTCCAAACACATGATCAAAGACCGTCATTTTAAGAGGAGCAGGAAAAACTATAAAACTAAACGAAGAGAAATAATCCATATACAGGAATTATAAACACCAGCTGAAGTCTTTCACAGCTGAGATGCAGGATGGCGTGTGTGTGTTACGATTTTCCCCAGTCGAGAGCCTTCATAAACTCCTCCTCTGTAAAGGACATCATCCTCGCTGCCTCGTAGTGCATCTGTGAAGATGTTCAGCAGAGGGAACGTGAGCTCTGTGTTGTGCTGGGATCAGAAACCCAGTTTTATACACACTCACCTTTTGCCTTTTTAAAACATCGATAAGCTTGAGCTGCTTTTTAAAGCCTGTGATGAGTTCATCTTTCTGTTTCTCCAGCTTTTTATTCTCGGCCTGTAAAGCTTCGATCTTCTGCTGCTCCCGATTCGCCGAGTCCTTAACAGGGAAATAAACCAGTCGATTAATTCACACGAACTGGGATGTAAGACTGGGATTTATGATGATTTCTACCACGGCGCCTGCTGAGTTCTGGATCCTGATCGGTCAGAAAGTGTTGATTCATTTTCTAACAGTAGTGCAGCTGCAAATCCCAGGATACGTTATGGTTTCTATAGTAACGGCTCATTCGCAGGGACGTGTATTTTTTTGATAAACAGTGTTTATTGATATGCGAAATCAGTGATATGATCCACGACGTTAAATGACACATAATTATCAGCATTTTCATTGTTTTAATTGCTGCAATATAAGAGAAATAAAATAAACTTCAGGGTTCTTCAGTACCTCTGCTTCATCACGCCACCTTGTCGCTAATCATTTTCTTACATCATCATGACACTGACTACATCCTACTGAGCTTTTACAAGGCTGACAAAACCCACCATGAAAGTAGCTGATTAGAAGTTAAGCCCTTAGTGTTAATTACCCGGTTATTCATTTTAAAGCAGAGGAAATACAAGAACTGACATGAAGTGGATCATTTATGTAATAGAGCATGGTCTGGAGAGCTTTATTCCGCTTATACCACAACAACGCGCTAAGAATTACGATGTGTAATTTATTAAAAGTGTTGGGGAGTAACTAGTTACATGTAACGGCGTTACCTAATTTAATTACAAAATAAATGTAACAGTAATTCGTTACAGTTACTGAGAAAATATATGTAATTAAATTAGTTACTTATGAAAATGTTAAAGATTACGAATAGGGTTACATCTGAATATTTTCTTTAAAAAACTAGGAAATGTTGAATAATATTAACGTGTTGCTTGAATTGGTAAAGCGGTGCTATTCTGAGGCTTTTGATTGGTTCTCTGGTTTGAACTCGCGGCACCAATTCTGCTAATTACGTTAATCCACATTACCGCTGAAAGCTTTAGGCTACTACAACCTGTCTGAGAGTCGCCACCATGGCGAGTGATAAAAATACATTTCAGTGCTGGAAATTTAAAAATAATTTCATCCCTGAAATCCGATAAGGGCGCAAATCTAACAGTTCAGTACAAAATTAGTGTTCCAGCTGCTAAAATGCTCTCGACGTCAATGGCTTAAATGTGGAACCTGAGGAAGTATCTGCAGCTATGTAACCTAGCCTTTCTTTATTTTATAAAAGCATATGGTTTTTGTCATTATTGTGAGTGTACAGAGATAAAAACAGAGCCTTTAGTTTGGAATGATGTATTACTGGTTTCTGTAGAATAAAAAGTGACGGAGTGGTCAGTCGAGTTACTGTAGCTGCTATGTGGAAAAAATCCACCAAAACTCCATGTATTCAAGACCTGTATCCAAAACATTCAGAACAAATGTGCTAGTCTGCTAGCTACCTTTACCAGGCACACTGCTATTTATGAACGCTTTGACAGAAAATATATAGCTGACATTTTTCCTCCTTGAAAATGTGTTGGTAATGTCAGATCTAATATAACTTAGTTATTTTAGCATTGTAGCATGTGTTATGACTCACAAAGTCATCGAGTTGTGAAATTCACGTGCGCGCACACACACACAATTTCTTCCCCTAATTGCATTGAAGGCTATGAGACACCGGTGTTTTTCTTTTATTAACTGTTTTATTGCGTATTTGGGTTTATGTATATGTTTTATTTTTTCAGATTATGTTTTTATTTTTTTCAAGGCATTGTTACTTGCCAGTGTGTCCTGTCATAGCTATGCAAAGATTTGATTCCTAAAACAGTATTAAACCATTGTTGTTATGAAGTCTGGTGTTGTGGTGGCTGTGCTTAACATTAAATGAATATAATCTTAATTCAAGTGATGAAAGATGTTGAAATTCTAACTAAACAGAGTTGAGTACTGCTGTAAGGTTAACCCTGCCTGCTGTAAATGTTTGGAGATGATTTAGTTGGAAATATCCATTAGAAACTTAAAATGAATCAAATGTAATCAGTTACTTTACTTTTATAAAGTCATTGAACTTATTACATTTTAAATAGGATCATTTGTAATCTGTAACCCATTACACTCCAAAGTAACCTTCCCAACGCTGATTATTAATGAATCATAGGTCTCGTGTTTTAAAGGTTTAAAGTCAGATTTAATCAGATGAGGTTAGTAATGCTCTACATTTACTTCGTTTCATGGAAAAAATGTACACCGATCAGCCATAACATTATGACTAATATTGTGTCGGTCCCCCTTTTGCTGCCCAAACAGCCCTGACCCGTCGAGGCATGGACTCCACTAGATCCCTGAAGGTGTGCTGTGGGATCTGGCACCAAGATGTTAGCAGCAGATCCTTTAATCCTGTAAGTTGCGAGGTGGAGCCTCCATGGATCGGACTTGTTTGTCCAGCACATCCCACAGATGCTGGATTGGATTGAGATCTGGGGAATTTGGAGGCCATGTCAACACCTCAGACTGGTTGTTGTGGTCATCAAACCATGCCTGAACCATTTCTGCTTAGTGGCATGATGAGGAGATAATCAGTGTAATCTCTTCAGTGTATATCAGTGCTGATCAGTGTATACTCTTACTCAAGTTCATGTTTAATCACAGGAATATACTTTTACTTCACTACATTACTTCATTTGCGTTCCTCTGTTACTGTAAATAGTAATGAATAACAGGTAGTTTTCTTGCCCTTCATCGGTCATTATCTTCCAGAACTAAAAAGAAAGTGTTTGTTGCGTGATTCAGACTCCTGTAGCGCATCAGAAAAGTCGTGATCTTTATATTTAGTTACTTAGAATGAGATTGCGTGTCTTGTGATACGCTGCAGGAGTCGGAATTACACGCCAAGTGCTCACTTTTTAGCGAGCTCAGTCCTGGAAGATAATGACCGAAGAAGGGCAAGAAGTGAGCATGTCAACGCAATCGGGGCATCCGTGACCTCATTTTCAATTTATTTTCTCACCAAATGTCCACCAAAACAAGCTGGCATCTCAGCAAACAGGAATTCCAGCTCTGACTGAAGAAATCGTGTGCAGTTAGTATCAGGATAATACCTGTCCCGGGGTCATGTTGCCATATGGGCACTCGGACCTTACTGGGATATAAAATCTCACACACTGACTTCCCTTTCTTCTTTTTCAATGTGTTTTTATGTTTACGTTCAGATGTTTTTCTGCTATACGCTGCCAGATATATGACAGATATTTCAAACCTAGAAACAGTATCAGTTTAAACGTTTGTTCCAAACATCTTTATATCAGTTTTCTACTAAATTACACAAAATGAGCAGCATGACGCCTCTGGTGTCACAGGAAGAACCCTGTTGAGATAAAACATGACTGTATGTTGATATGGAGAAGAGGCGTGGCTTACAGATCTCCATTTAGTCTGAGACTCAGGATTTTTCCCTTCATTTGAATCAGATCCAAAGTAATTAGTAACTCGCTCTTTCAGTGATCTCATTTATTACTCTTATTTAAGTGACTTTAAACATTACTGTTACTCGAGTAAAATTTTTGGCTACTCTACCAACCTCTGGATTTAATGTTGCAGATCATTCACAAGCATCTCTCTCTCTCCCCCTCTCTCTATCTTTCTCTCATGCTCTCTCTCTCCCCCTCTCTCTATCTTTCTCTCATGCTCTCTCTCTTTCTCTCATGCTCTCTCTCTCCCCCTCTCTCTCTCTTTCTCTCATGCTCTCTCTCTCCCCCTCTCTCTATCTTTCTCTCATGCTCTCTCTCTCCCCCTCTCTCTCTCTTTCTCTCATGCTCTCTCTCTCCCCCTCTCTCTCTCTTTCTCTCATGCTCTCTCTCTCCCCCTCTCTCTCTCTCTTTCTCTCATGCTCTCTCTCTCCCTCTCTCTATCTTTCTCTCATGCTCTCTCTCTCCCCCTCTCTCTATCTTTCTCTCATGCTCTCTCTCTCCCCCTCTCTATCTTTCTCTCATGCTCTCTCTCTCCCCCTCTCTCTATCTTTCTCTCATGCTCTCTCTCTTTCTCTCTCTCCCCCTCTCTCTATCTTTCTCTCATGCTCTCTCTCTCTCATGCTCTCTCTCTCTCATGCTCTCTCTCTCTCTCTTTCTCTCATGCTCGCTCTCTCTCTCTCTCTCTCTCATGCTCTCTCTTTCTCTCATGCTCTCTCTCTCATGCTCTCTCTCTCTTTCTCTCATGCTCCCTCTCTCTTTCTCTCATGCTCCCTCTCTCTCTCTCTCTCTCTCTCTCTCTCTCTCATGCTCTCTCTCTTTCTCTCATGCTCCCTCTCTCTCTTTCTCTCTCTCTCATGCCCTCTCTTTCTCTCATGCTCTCTCTCTCTTTCTCTCATGCTGCCTTTCTCTCAAATATCATCCAAGAACCAGGGAGTATAAACTCCTGTCCTGAAGACTTTACAAACCGCTTCACATCTGAGACACCTTCAATAAATGTGAAATAAATGTCTCCTAACAAAAGCCTTCACTGCATCACTCTCTGTTTTTGAGCATCCTAAATACAACAAGTCCCTGTGTATGAGCTGTTCCTATAGAAACAATAACGTAATGGAACGAGTGTGTTAATAGAAACCTTTCGCTCACATTACAGCTTGCTGTCTGAACCATGCAGTTAAATTCTGACCAATCGGATTTGAGAAGATTGTGACGTTGTGGATTTTCTGATTGCTCTGGGAGATTAAACAGTTAAAATGTTCCTGTGTTGAATGTTTTGTTGAATTCAGTATCAGAATATTTTGTCCATTATATTAAAGGAATCAGCGTGTTTGTGTTAAGTGTACCCTGCTGCTCTGTTTGAGCTTGTTGAGTTCAGCTTTGCTCCTCTCGGCCTCCTCCAGAGCTCGGTTCAGTCTCACCTCCGTGGCATTGTGGCTGCTGGACGCCTGTTTCTGAGCCCTCTTCATTCCTTCCACCTCCTGCATGTTACACAGACACACAGCTGTGTTTTTTTTTCTCCTTATAACTCACAGCATTCTGTAAAATCTGTCCTATGTAATATTATATAAAATAAATAAAATAAAATAAAATATATTAATATAAAAACCTTAACAAATATTTCATTTAGAGGTTTTGTATTGTATGAAACTTTTATGAAGGTTTTAAGCTCCGCCCACTTGCTCCAAGCCTGTGGTGACACAACTATCTCTATACACCGATCAGGCATAACATTATGAGCAGTGAGAGGTGAAGTGAATAAGACTGATGATCTCCTCATCATGGCACCTGTTAGTGGGTGGGATATATTAGGCAGCAAGTGAACATTTTGTCCTCAAAGTTGATGTGTTAGAAGCAGGAAAAATGGAAAAGCGTAAGGATTTGAGCGAGTTTGATGAAGGGCCAAATTGTGATGGCTAGACCACTGGATCAGAACATCTCCAAACCTGCAGCTCTTGTGGGGTGTTCCCGGTCTGCAGTGGTCAGTATCTATCAAAAGTGGTCCAAGGAAGGAACAGTGGTGACCCGGAGACAGGGTCATGGACGGCTGAGGCTCATCAATGTACGCGGGGAGTGAAGGCTGGCCCGTGTGATCCGATCCAACAAGCCACTGTTGCGCAAATTGCTGAAGAAGTTAATGCTGGTTCTGATAGAAAGGTGTCAGAATACACAGTGCATGACGGGTCAGGGCTGTTTTGGCAGCAAAAGGGGGACCAACACAATATTAGGCGGGTGGTCATAATGTTATGCCTGGTCGGTCTATGTACAAATCTAATATATCTGTATAAACATTAAATGAATTGGTATTTTTTCTAACCGTTTTCTTAGAATAGGACTTTTTTTGTCTTTACTGCCAACTTTCAGAGCCAAAACTCTCAGTTTGTAGATGGCCTGCATACATTTCTCCAATTTTACATATTTATTCCTATCCCTATTTACAAAAATATTAGCAAAGAATTTTTTTAAAAGTTGAAAACTGCTGCATTGGTGTTAGATTTTAGAGCACAATATGAGATATTTTCTTGTCTTGATCTAACAATTATCAGAGAAATAATACAGCAGTTTTTGCTTTTGAAGGGATTTGAATTTTTATAATATTTAAAAACTAGATTTTTGGTTGAATTATTTATGCAAATGTAAGCATGATTAGGTAATGACTCATTTGCATAATTAAATGCAAACTTTTTGGAAAATTAACTTCTTGTTCTTCTCTTCCGAGTGTGATATCAATAGATTTTAATAACCCTGCTCAATATGTGATATTTCTAAAAGAATCATGAATCACTCCTTTAAATGATTCACTGAATCACAGGAATCAACGAATCCTAAAACCAATCGACTAGCCTTCTGTAACGCGGTGACTTGACCGCGCAGGCCGTCGCAGGTCCTGCTAGCGTCTTCAGCCAGCGCTCGGTGCTTCTCTAACTGCGTCTGCTGCATGTTGGTGGTCCTCTGGAGTCTGCCTCGATCCTCCTCCACCTCCTTCAGCTTACTGCTCAACACGCCATTCTCCTCGTCCTGAAAGAGCAGCCAGAGCGTACGTTAGATCCCTTTTGCGCTCGCCGTGTTTTATGGCATGCAAACTGCGACTGCTTACCTTCTTATTGCATTCGTGTGAGAGTCTGTTTAACTCTTCCTGCATCACTCGGAGTTTGGCCTTCAGGAAGCGAATCTGAGCCTCTGAGAATATTAAAAGAGAGGAAACTCACTGGTGTTAAACATTTCCAATTTGTATTTCATTAGATAAAGAATAAAACACTGTGGATCACGGAGCTACATTTGCTGTATTCCCATAACAGCACGCCCTTTAAGGATCTGTCTGTCTGTCTGTCGGTCTGTCTGTCTTTTATTTGGCAGCTATTCATGATACAGAGAAACAGCAAAGTGTAAACTCCTCTGAAAATCTACAGAATTTTCAGAAAATTTTCAGAATCCAGGAATCGTCAGCGCTGTGCTGTGGTTAATGTTATAGTTCATTATTAAGTAAATCTCTGAGTTTTTTTGCGCTCACCTGCACCCATCTCTTCACCAGCGCTCGGCATGACATCGTCCTCGGGTTGCTCGGCTGTGACAGCATCGTTTACTCTGCCCTCCAGGTTGCTTATAGTCTTGGCCAATGAAAAATCTGTAAAATCCTCCGGCACTGCGACGTCATCCACAACCGAGGGGATCTTTTTTCTGATATGGAATAAACGCAGCAAAGTTAAGCTGCGGTATAAATGAAATCAGGACGTATACAGAACGTTTAGAATGGTTTTTAACTCACTGTGCCATCTTCCTGGGAGCTGATGGAGGTCTGTTCAGCTTTCCTGATTTTATAGACTTTTTTTCCGTCACTGCCTGTAGAATGGAGCAGATAATTCTTCAAATTTACACAAAAACAAGTCAACTAGTATAGAATGTACTGAATATCTATTTTATCCTTGAAATGGCGCAGTCGAGAAGTTAACATCTCTCAAGCGTGGTTTTATTATTAAATAGTCAAGGCGAATGTTTCTCTGATCAAGATGAGGAAAATTAAATTAGACTTCTACCTTTGCTGTTGATTGGCGTGCTGAGGCCATGAGGGTGTCCCTGTATAAAAAAAACCCCAAACAAACACAGAAATGTATATTTAAGGCAATGTGTTCGGAGGTTAACTAAGTGTAGCACTGTTACTGAAAAACATTTACCCAAATTCCTCAGAGTCGTCTGCAATTTCAAGGCTCAGGTGGGTTGCGATGGGCTTCGACAGCACCTCGTTCTGTTCCCTCTGGAAAAAAACAACAAAACAAAAACAACATTACACATTTTACAAACACACATATAAGTAAATATACAGTATAAAGTATTTTACTCACCATAACTTCCTCCGCCTGCCGCACCAGCTCGGCTGTTTTAGCCTCCAGTTCTGCATTAAGTCTCCTAAAACAACAGAAGACGCCTCGTTAAATCCGGCTGAGCATTTTACTGTGTACAGTGTTTCAATAAAAACATCGCTGTTAAAATAAATATGTACTTGTATTCCTCTTCTTTAGCCAGTAAGTCCATTTGAGCCGGCTTCTTCACTGGAGCAGAAGCAGGACGGTTTGTCGCTCTTGATGCAGATGAAGGTCTTTGAGAACCGGAGCTCGGAGTTTTTTTGGCCTGGGACCAAAATTCACAACTTAATAGCTTAATGACTATAAAAAGTATGCGTTTAGCAAATTTCTGCCTTATTGCCAATTATTTTATATAAATATTTTATATTTATCAGCATGTTTGTTCATTAGAGGATGATGTACTATCTACCTCCAAATTTTGTTGTTATTGAATTTATACATTTCTTCTGGCCTATGTGATCAATTTACAATGTCTGTGTTGTATTTTTTTTTACATAAATGTTATTCTTTGTGGTTTGGGTAATTCTCTGCTTAATTTGTTATTGCATATTCCTGGTATAGGAAGTGAAATATATTTAGGAATTAAATATTTATTTTAATTAGGCTATTATTATAGCCTTTATGGATATATGGTATATATATCCATTTAACAATAAAATTTCCAGTTATTAGACTTGTGATATGACGAAATTTGTAAGAGAATACTTATAATGGATTAAAGCTACAGCGAGTTTGAGCCACATTTCTCTATTGAATTCCAAAAAAATCGGGACCTTTCCAACATGGCGGCTGCGATGACGTAGCGCAGTAACTAGCAAAACAGCTAACTGTAAGTAGACTTTTTCTGTTGGGTTTCTTTAAAACCACTCCTTTAATTTTTTCATAAAATCAGTATTACTGTAAGATGGAAGCCTAAATGCAACATTTAAAAAGCATTTTTTTTCATTTACAAATGCGCGAATTATGGAGCAGATCTAAAGTTTGCTTATAGCTCACCCCCTGAGACGCGGGTCTGGCTCTGTCGGCCATGTTGTTGTTTTTTTTAACGCAGCGCCGTTGCTTAGCAACCACGTTCACCTGCTTTTTCCACACCAAGCGACTGACGTCATTATCTTGCTTCACGACATATAAAAAATTCTTTATATTTATTATATATTTTTTGGAAATAAACAGGCAAAATGGCCAAATATATAACTTCACGGCAGTTAAACATATTCCCAAACGTTTCTTTAATTTCAAGATTATCATGATGGACAACAGAGAGTCATTATGAAACCATTTAAAAAAAATCTGTGTAAAATATAAGTGCGCATATATATATATATATATATATATATATATATATATATATATATATATATATATATATATATATATATTTTAAAAACATTTCATGATTATTTTATACGGTGTACTATTTCTGACTCACTAATTCACCCCTCTGCTATTTCAACCTCGTGCTTTTGTTGCTTCGGTAGCGCGCATGCGCGATCCCTGACTCGCAGCAGGTCTGTTCGATTCCTGTAATTTTGGATTCGACTCTGATTCTGATCCGAGGTATTAGGAATCGATTCAACCGATTCAAAGAAGTGATTTTACTGAGTACAACGATGCCTTGTAAAATTAAGTGTATTAATAATGAATTGCAAAATATCTGTATTTTAATTGTTATGAATGACAAGCATTCTAGACACGTTTATGTTATCTATAATAATATCGACTAGATATTCAACTAGATATTGAGGCATTGGTAAATTACTTCTTCCTGTAACCAAAGTATCCATGATTAAAAATTATAATCATCCAAAAATAATTATATTAGAGAAAATTAATAAATAAGATCATTAATTAAAGCTCACACACAAGATATAGAAAGCGACATTCACTGATTATGTGTCAATCATGTGGTGCTCGTTTTGATCAATGTTTTCCATCCATTTCCTGCACTGCTTTTGTTACACCGGAAGTGTATTCCAAGGGACTTGGGGTAGAAAGCGGGGAAAACTCTGAATTTGGTGCCAACTTACTGCAGGGCAGCACACACACGCACACACACACACACACACGGAACAATAATGAGATGCCAAAAGACTACAACATATGCCTTTGGACTTGGTGAGGAAACCGGATTACACGGAGGAAACCCTGAAACACTGGGAGAAAACTCCACACACACACACAACAAGAACAATAATAAAATTATTATTATCATGATGATGATGATTATTATTGCTTATTTAATTGGCCATCAAAATTGAATTGAACTGAAGTTTGAGAACTCCGTTCGTCTTCGTCTGTGCTCAATAGAATCGACTCTCTATTCTGAACGCCCGGACTCGGAGAGTCGATTCTTTTTTGAGAACCGACTCATTACTTGTCAGAGAAGTGCGTGGTAGTGAAGTAAAGCAGACTGGATTCAGGGGTTGATTCCGTCCTCTGAACGCATGCGTGCTGGTTTTAAAACCCACACTGGAGGAAAATCGGCGCTGAAATCATGGATCATGAAGCGTTTGGTTTTCGGAAGCTGGAGTTCAGAGGACCGGGCAGCTTCACCAGGAGGCGAGTGATGTGAATATTCGGGACAGCGCTGCGTGTTTTGGTTTTTTTTTGAGGTTCAGGTCGTGGCCTGCTTCCCTCCTTCTTCCTTCTCTTCTTCCTCAGTCCCGAATCTCATCACTGTGATGGCTGATGAGCAGCAACACCCGGGACAGCTGCTCCAGTCCGGATCTCTGCTGCCCACTGGACTGCCCGGAACCGAGAGCAGTGCCCTACAGCTGAAAATAAAGAGCTCGATCTGGTAAGTGCACCTCGGCTTGGTCAGGTTCAGAGTGATGATTAAACTCACCTGCTGTGCACTTTTACCTATTTTCCATCTTTTAAATAAACTAACTAACTAACCAGCTAACTAACCAGTCTTCTCTCAAGCTCTTCTCATTTCATTCAAACGTCCTTCATAAGGAACACATCTTGATGCATTACTGTGTCATCTGTTCACAAGTCATGTACGCGCTGTCAGGGCACAGACGCGAGTGTGTGTGTGTGTGTGTGTGTGTGTGTGTGTGTGTGTGTGTGTGAGAGTGAGAGTGAGTGTTAGTTATTTCTCAGTCTTTAAAGCTGTATGTTTTGCTCTCAGTGTACACGTTTGCTTATGCACGCTCACAGAAGGCGGCAGATGACGTCGGAAAGACTATTTGCATATTTATTGTTTCGTCATTCTCATTTACATAACCGCGTTAAGACGCACGTAGTGGATTAGATTAGAGTTAGATATTAATACAAGAAATAAATAGCTAGTTTTTTTGGGTGGGGTATACAGTGTGTTTTTGTTTTTCAATTTATGTTTTCCCCCCTATTTATTTATTTATTTATTTATTTATTATTTATGTATGTATGTATGTATGTATGTATGTATGTATGTATGTATGTATTTATTTATTTATTTATTTATTTATTTATTTATTTATTATTTTTTATTTTTTGAAATTTGTTTTTCAATTTCAAGAATTTCCCTCATGGAATCAATAAAGTATCTACCTGTCTGTCTGTCTGTCTGTCTGTCTGTCTCTCTCTCTCTCTCTACATCTGTCTATCATCTGTCCATCTCTTTTCTCTCTCTCTCTCTCTCTCTCTCTCTCTCTCTCTCTATCTATCTGTCTATCATCTGTCTGTCTGTCTGTCCGTCCGTTTATCTATCTATCTATCTGTCTATCTGTCTATCTGTCTATCGTCTGTCTGTCTGTCTCTCTCTCTATCATCTATCTATCTATCTATCTATCTATCTATCTATTTATTTATAATGTTATTGAATTGTGTAAATGTCATTGTATGACATTCTGAGATATCACTCAGATACAGACACACATGAACACCACTCTGTTTTCAAAAAGAAACAAAAACATATATTTGACACACATCATGGACAAAAAAAAAAACATTGTAAAGGGAGTTTCAAATTTCTTTGTTTGTGGTCACTTTTCTAGTTTAGTCATCGAGGAAGTTGATGATGAGTATAGTTGCTTTTGGCTGCTCCCTGTTCGGGGTCGCCACAGCAGACCAACTGGTCCGCACAACAACTTGGCACAGGTTTTACGCCGGATGCCCATCCTGACGCAACCCTCACATTTTTCCGGGCTTGGGACCGGCAAAAGGATATCTGTGTAGCCTCAGTGATGATAAACAGATAAACAGTTATCAGATGTTTGTTTACGGTGTGCTGGAAGTGTGTGTAGTTATTTCTGCAGTCTCCACCCCGTCACCAGTAGCACCAGCAGCAGCTCTGATTCTACCTGTCCGGACATGTAGCCAGTGTACAGCTGTGTAATGCTCTCAGGATGCAACACACACACACACACACACACACACACGTTTGTTCACTCCATTACGTCAGGATCAGAACACATCATTACTGTAATTCGTCCTCCAAAATGAAACGTTTCTAAAAACTGGAAGCAGAAATAAACACGTTTTTTTTCTTCTGGAGACTGAAATTGTGACTCAGTGTGTAAAGGGAAGCTGTGTTGTTGTGTGTGTTGTGGTTGTGTTACTGCAGCATTTCCTGTTATATTTCCTCTAGAACTTTCTGATGTCAGCCGTAATGACTCTGTCTCATAACTTACATTTTGTCGCCTTTTTGTTTTTTTGACAGTTTTTTAAATAGATAAAATATGATCTAACCTTTTGAAAGACTCTACAGTATGCGAGTGGACATTTTGGCCCTGTGCCGGGGCAGTTAAAGGTCAGCTAAAGCCCCAGTGTTAACTGATAGCCTGCTCTACATTTGGCATGCTGGCACGTCTGCCCCGTGTGCCGGGGAATGAGGGGGCAGTCGGCGTTCCTTACAGTCTTAAAGAACCTGCTGGAAAAGACAAGGCAGCATGCCAGATCACCTCTACACATCTCTACACACCTTTACACAACTCTTCACAGCTCTATACACCTCTATACATCTATACACATCTCTGCACAACTCTACACACATCTACACAGCTCTATACATCTCTGCACAACTCTACACACATCTACACACATCTCTACACACCTCTTCACAGCTCTACACACCCCTCTTAAATTTACAATCTAAATTAAACCAAAATCTCTGCACAACTCTACACACATCTACACAGCTCTATACATCTCTGCACAACTCTACACACATCTACACACATCTCTCCACATCTCTACACACCTCTATACATCTATACACATCTCTGCACAACTCTACACAGCTCTATACATCTCTGCACACTCTACACGCATCTACACAGCTCTATACATCTCTGCACAACTCTACACAGCTCTATACATCTCTGCACAACTCTACACGCATCTACACAGCTCTATACATCTCTGCACAACTCTACACACATCTACACACTCTCTCACATCTCTACACACCTCTTCACATCTACACACACCTCTACACAGCTCTACACATCTCTATACATCTATACACATCTCTGCACAACTCTACACACCTCTTCACATCTACACACACCTCTATACATCTATACACATCTCTGCACAACTCTACACACATCTACACACATCTCTCCACATCTCTACACACCTCTTCACATCTACACACACCTCTTCGCAGCTCTACACACCTCTATACATCTATACACATCTCTGCACAACTCTACACACATCTACACACATCTCTCCACATCTCTACACACCTCTTCACATCTACACACACCTCTACACACCTCTATACATCTATACACATCTCTGCACAACTCTACACACCTCTTCACATCTACACACAGCTCTACACACAACTCTACACGCATCTACACAGCTCTATACATCTCTGCACAACTCTACACACCTCTATACATCTCTGCACAACTCTACACGCATCTACACAGCTCTTTCACTCCCCCTCTACACACATCTACACACATCTCTCCACATCTCTACACACCTCTTCACATCTACACACACCTCTACACAGCTCTACACACCTCTATACATCTATACACATCTCTGCACAACTCTACACACCTCTTCACATCTACACACACCCTCTCTTACACAGCCTCTAAAAACACCTCTTCCCCATCTCACACACCTCTTACATCTACACACACCTCTTCACAGCTCTACACACCTCTATACATCTATACACATCTCTGCACAACTCTACACACATCTACACACTCTCTCCACATCTCTACACATCTTTCTACACACCCCTACACACCTCTATACATCTATACACATCTCTGCACAACTCTACACACCTCTTCACATCTACACACAGCTCTACACACAACTCTACACGCATCTACACAGCTCTATACATCTCTGCACAACTCTACACAGCTCTATACATCTCTGCACAACTCTACACGCATCTACACAGCTCTATACATCTCTGCACAACTCTACACACATCTACACACATCTCTCCACATCTCTACACACCTCTTCACATCTACACACACCTCTACACAGCTCTACACATCTCTATACATCTATACACATCTCTGCACAACTCTACACACCTCTTCACATCTACACACACCTCTATACATCTATACACATCTCTGCACAACTCTACACACATCTACACACATCTCTCCACATCTCTACACACCTCTTCACATCTACACACACCTCTTCGCAGCTCTACACACCTCTATACATCTATACACATCTCTGCACAACTCTACACACATCTACACACATCTCTCCACATCTCTACACACCTCTTCACATCTACACACACCTCTACACACCTCTATACATCTATACACATCTCTGCACAACTCTACACACCTCTTCACATCTACACACAGCTCTACACACAGCTCTACACACCTCTATACATCTATACACATCTCTGCACAACTCTACACACCTCTTCACATCTACACACACCACTTCACAGCTCTACACACCTCTATACATCTATACACATCTCTGCACAACTCTACACACCTCTTCACAACTCTACACACCTCTTCACAGCTCTACACACCTCTATACATCTATACATATCTCTGCACAACTCTACACACCTCTTCACACCTCTACACAGCTACACACTCCTGCATAGCTCTACACACCTCTACACCCCCCCCTCTACACATCTTTACAGTTTCAAACTCCTCTAGGTGCCAAAGCTCTGATTTCAATAGTTTCTTTGTTTCTTTCTTTATTTTCATGAGACTGCTGTATATTTTATTTTATTTTATTATATATATATATATATATATAATTTTTGGAGGTTATTATGCATTGCTCGTGGTTTTAGTGCACTGTATGGCACATCCTTCACAAGAGATATAGAGGTATGTGAGGGTGAAACGCCGCCGCACACGGGGTTTTGTTTACTGGTGTAAAAGGAGGAACAAGTCTGAAATGGAGAACCGGGCCGATCCTGACACAATGAGGGTAATTAACTTCAAAGCTTTGTGAAAATGAACCACATCAGCAGCAGCGGCCTTTCTGCAAGAAGCAGAGTTACACGAAATGGTGAAAAATGCTTTTTTTTTTTTTAAGTCTTGGTGATTGTGTGTAATAACTTCAGATTGTACACTTGGTGAAAGCTTTATTTAAACTCCGGGGGGAAAAAAAAAATGAGAATAATTGATATCTTGAATAAACTTGAAGCTGGATGTACAAAAAAAAAATAAATAAATTGACAAATAGATCTAATAAAGACGCAGGAAAAAAACCCCAAAGGTTTGGTGTTAACAGTGACGCATATTGAAATGAGGTTTAAAACAAAACTTTTTCTAAATCGACTCCATGTACGTTGTGTTTCCCCAAAAAAAGAAATTTCCTACAGAGAGGTCAAGGGGCGTGGCAAGTAGAGTCAAAAAAGATCTGTGCCATCTTCTGTCTCTGAACTCAGCACTGACCGCTGCACTAAAGAGTCCAGTCAAATGTTGGTTTTTGCATATACGTAAAGACTCCTCGAATACACGACTGTGGCCAAGTACCAAGTTCTAACACGTTTCTGCAACATAGACCAGCTTTCTGATCGGTCCTCCTGTAGAACTCATTACCCAGACGCAATGGTCCTCCGCTGGTCCCGTGTCCCCACGCTGCTGATTTGTCCAATCCTGAAGGATGTATTCTGTGCCTTCAATTAGATATGACATCACTCTGTTGTTCAGGAAGAGAGAAATTAGTCCCTCAGAAAGCGCCATGTGATGTGGTGTTAGCGTCGTAGCAACACCAGGGTTACGTGTGTTAATGAGGACTTCCTGTCTGGAAAAATACAGCAAATCTTTTAATGAAAGCAAAGAGGGCAGGTCTGTGTTTCTACAAATAAAAAATCACAAACTTTTCTCAGTATTTATTCTTTTATTTAGATTTTCTGGTTCATGAGGATTTTAACTTCAACTGATTTCATTCTTTTGAAATTTGTTAATTTTTTACACTCTTAGAAATAAACATTATTTTAGATTTCCTATAAATAAGCTTATTTCTTGCTCCTTAAAGTTCCTTAGATTATTGTTAAAGGTGTAAAGATGGACAGTAAACCCTGTGAAATTGACCGTTGATGGTATCACCGCAGCAACAAGGAAAAGTTTTTTTCTGACATTTTACAGTCACACGAGTCAGAGCCACAATTTCAGTGATGTCAGAAAGCAACAAAGTGACAACCGACACCTCTTTACACATCTCTACACATCTTTACACATCTCTACACACCTTTACACACCTTTACACAATTCTACACACCTTTACACACATCTACACACCTTTACACATCTCTACACACCTTTACACATCTCTACACATCTCTACACACCTTTACACATCTCTACACACCTTTACACATCTCTACACATCTCTACACACCTTTACACATCTCTACACATCTCTACACACCTTTACACATCTCTACACACCTTTACACATCTCTACACATCTCTACACACCTTTACACATCTTTACACATCTCTACACATCTCTACACACCTCTACACACCTCTACACATCTCTACACATCTCTACACACCTTTACACAATTCTACACACCTTTACACACATCTACACATCTTTACACACCTCTACACATCTCTGCACACATTTACACATCTCTGCACACCTTTATACATCTCTACACATCTCTACACACCTTTACACATCTCTACACACCTTTACACATCTCTACACATTTACACATCTCTACACATCTCTACACACCTTTACACACCTTTACACAATTCTACACACCTTTACACACATCTACACATCTTTACACACCTCTACACACCTTTACACATCTCTACACACCTCTACACACCTTTACACATCTCTACACAATTCTACACACCTTTACACACATCTACACATCTTTACACACCTCTACACACCTTTACACATCTCTGCACACCTTACACATCTCTACACACCTTTACACATCTCTGTCACTTTCACACCTTTACACATCTCTACACATCTTCACACCTTACACACCTTTACACACCTTTACACAATTCTACACACCTTTACACACATCTACACATCTTTACACACCTCTACACACCTCTACACATCTTTACACACCTCTACACACCTTTACACATCTCTCTACACACATCTCTACACACCTTTACACATCTCTACACACCTCTACACATCTTTACACACCTCTACACACTTACACATCTCTACACACCTTTACACATCTCTACACACCTCCTCTACACATCTCTACACACCTTTACACATCCTACACCTCTACACATCTCTACACACCTTTACACACTCCACACCTTTACACATCTCTGCACACCTTTACACATCTCTACACACCTTTACACATCTCTACACATCTCTACACATCTCTACACATCTCTGCACACCTTTACACATCTCTACACATCTCTGCACACCTTTACACATCTCTACACACCTTTACACATCTCTACACATCTCTACACACCTTTACATACCTTTACACAATCTCACTACACACTTTACACACTCTACACATCTTTACACACATTTACACATCTCTGCACACATTTACACATCTTTACACACCTTTACACATCTCTACACATCTCTACACACCTTTACATACCTTTACACAATTCTACACACCTTTACACACCTCTACACATCTCTGCACACATTTACACATCTCTGCATGCCTTTACACATCTTTATACACCTCTACACATCTCTACACACCTCTACACATCTTTACACACCTCTACACATCTCTACACATTTCTGCACACATTTACACATCTCTACACATCTTTACACACCTCTACACACCTTTTACACATCTCTACACACCTCTACACATCTCTATACACCTTTACATACCTTTACACAATTCTACACACCTTTACACACATCTACACACCTTTACACACATCTACACATCTTTACACGTCTCTACACATCTCTACACACCTTTACACATCTCTGCACACCTCTACACACCTCTACACATCTCTACACACCTTTACACATCTTTACACATCTCTGCACACCTTTACACATCTTTACACCCCTCTATACATCTTTGCACACCTCTACACATCTGAATTTAAAGGATGTAAGGAGCACTATAAGAGCAGAGCTGCGTTCATACACACACCAATCCACTTTCTACTGCTGCAGCCTGCTGGACTTCCTGTATATCCTGAGTGACCGACGTCTCGTTCAATCGGAGGGAAGAATTCCATTCACAAAAATTATACCTACCTTTTCCGCTTTGTCTGAATCGTCCTCGTGTTTTTGGATTTGTTATTGTGTTTTGGACTTCTCGGCCACCGTATATAAGAGACCGTGGTGACATTTAACTAAAGTCACTATTCTATATATACTAAACAGTCTACTTTCATTTCAACAAGCAATATCAGAGATTCAAAGCTTACTAGAGTAAAGACTTTCTCATTTTTTTTCTCGCTCAACCCAGGCCAGAAGATGTTAGTGACTTTTAAAGCACATCACCAAACTAAATAAACTCAACACACACACACACACACACACACACACACACACACACATACTATAGACTCCTCATTCTCCATCTGTCTTGTATGACCACAACTCCATATTAAACCTGTATATAGAGTGTATACGGGTTTGTACCGGTTCCAGCCTCGTCCTATACGACCGCCGAGGTCCTGCTGCTTCGCGGCTCTTTTTCTGTTCCAGCATGTGTTCCTGTGATTAGATATCGGCGTGACTCGACTCGGCCAGAGCTAGATTGGCAGCTGGGAGCATATTTCACATGCCACCGGTTTATTAATAAAGACGGCTTTAATCGTTTCTCCTGTTACGCTCGCGTCATTACTAACATACTTTTCTTTCCCTCTCTGTTTTTCAGCAAATCTGTACAATCGAAGGTGGACAGCATTTTGGTGAGTTTTTGATGATTCACTGTTTCCTGTTGATGCTAAATATTGAAAGCAAAAGAATAAATAAATAAATTTATAAATTGGAAGTAAGGCTTAATGCAGTAAATGTTAAAATAAATAAATAAATAAATATTATATATACATATATATAAGTAAATAATATAATATATAAATTATATTTATATTTATATTATATATATATATATATATATATATATATATATATATATATATATATATATAAATAAATAATATAATATATAAATTGTGTGTATATAAATAAATAAATAAATAAATAAAGGCTGTTCCGTCAAAATAAAATATAGAGAAATAAGATATATTTCCTTCCTCTCAGCACTAACACAGTTCCCAGTTAACCTTTCCATTCTTCAGGACAAGATGGAAAGTTTGCAATGTGTAAAAAACAAAGTAAGAACCTTGATACAAAATCCAAATTAACTTTCAAACTCGAATTGCATCGAATGTAATTTTTTTCTTACATCCAGTGTCAAATCCTCAGTAATGCCGTGAACCTCTTCATTCACCGTAACTGAGGCGTCGTACCATGCACGAGCACTGCGGAAGAATAACACGGAGAAACAGCTCTGTAAAGTTTGAGTGAATTAGTCAGAGTATGAAATGAATGAAGCAACAAAACTCAAAAGTGACCAGTGAGTCATTACACATAGGATGATTTCTGTTTAACTTGGTGAAGGTTTGACTGCTTCTCACACCACTTCTCCTACATCTTCCATTTAAATCACACCAAGTTAATTCATCATCATCATCATCGTCGTCATTGTCTTCCACTTATCCGGAGCCAGGTCACGGGGGCAGCAGTCTAAGCAGGGATGCCCAGACTCCCCTCTCCCTAGACACTTCCTCCAGCTCTTCCGGAGGGATCCCGAGGCGTTCCCAGGCCAGCCGAGAGACATGGTCTCTCCAGCGTGTCCTGGGTCTTCCCCGGGGTCACCTTCCTGGTGGGGAATGCCCGGAACACCTCCCCAGGGAGACGTCCCGGAGGCATCCGAAACAGATGCCCGAGCCACCTCAACTGTCTCCTTTCGATGTGGAGGAGCAGCGGCTCTACTCCAAGCTCCTCCCGGGTGACAGAGCTCCTTACCCTATCTCTAAGGGAGCGATAATTAACCAAGTTAATTATCTAGAGATAAATATTTACAACTCAGGAAACATTTAACCTTTTTTCCCCCAGTACACTGGTGTCCAGTCTGGCCGGTGGAAAGGAAACAGACTAAACAGACTAATCAGTGTAAAGAAATGAATGATGTTCAGGCTGTGAGTCTGATATAAAACGAGTCTGTCGGCTTTCAACGTGTTTTAGATGTGCCTTTTTCCCTCTGTTGGATAACCTTACACAGAATTTTACTGGTTGAAGATCAAATTTGAGCTGCTTTTTAGATGAACAAGCACTCGGAGCATCTCAGAGAGCAGAAATGGGTTTGATATCAACATTTATTTTTATAAACATTTGTGTGGAAAAAAATAACTTTAATAATTTTTGTTTTTCTGGAACTTTTCTATGAATATATCGCTCCTAGTAGGCTAGAGAAAAACAGAAATCTTTCTGAAACACTACAAATTCTTAAAGTCCTGAGTGTCTACTTTCATATGAGCTTCATATTAACCTCCACTGTGGAGTGGGACATGATAAAGGCTCTCCATCATCAACATGGACACGACAAAAACAGGAGGAAATTTTATGGACTCAATAAAAAAAAGAGTTAAATTCTCTTCATTAGCTGGTTTAGCCAGAAAAGTAATTAGAATGATCCTGTGATCGTTTTTTGGACCAATCAGAGGTCTGCACCATTTCTAGCTCCACCCACATGACCCTGTTTTTTGGTAAGGGAAAGGGTTTAAAAATTTAAATAAATTCAATACCTGTGCTTAGTTATGGAGCAGTCCATATGGTGAGAATGTAGGATTATGGGTAATTCTGATGGAGAAGCTCTCTCTCTCTCTCTCTCTCTCTCTCTCTCTCTCTCTCTCTCTCTCTCTCTCTCTGTGTTTGTGTGTGTGTGTGTGTGTGTGTGTATTGTCGCGCCTTTGCCTACAATCTACAAAAATAGCCGGCGTGTATGGCTCCGAGACGTCTGCATCCAGGAGCCATTTTTATTTTGTTTTTAACCCCCACTACAGCCATATGAGGTCAGTGGGAGATAAATTTAGGCTTTCAGTATCTATCAGCTCTTTTTGGAGACAAACAGTAAAGACGAGATGAAACACAAAGACTGGAGACAAAAGCGAGGAGGTGTGGACAGGTGAGACAGAGAACAGGAGCATGATGGGAAATTTAAGAATTTAAGAATTTGTATGAAATGTGTCTCCATCGCCATGATGCCACAATTCCATCACGCAAGATGTTTTTGCAGCGTGGAGGATTATCTGGCTGCGCTGAGCGCTTATCGAATTCAGACTGATGTGGGGGAGGAGTGAAGGGCTGTTGTAGAGTGTGTATAAAATTTGTGAATAAACTGACAGGAGAGGCATCCCAATCCAAACAATCAAGAAATCCAGTCCTTTTTTCCCAGTATGCTGGTGTCCAGTCTGTCGGTGGAATGGAACTGGACTTATGGGATGTTTTTAATCAGTATAAAGAAATGAATGATGCTCTGGCTGTCTGTGAGTCTGATCTAAAACGAGTCTGTCGGCTTTCAGTGTGTTTTAGACGTATGTTTTTCCCTCTGTCGGATAACCTTACACAGAATTTTACTGGTTGAAGATCAAATTTGAGCTGCTTTTTAGATGTATATAGAAATGTATTCAAATTACTGTATGGTTAGCTTAGCGCAATGTGATACTACGTCCGCTAGAGCTGTGACTCAAAGTGTGCGTTTATGTACTGATAGAAACAGTTTTTGAGTATTAATAGCAAATGTTTCCTTCATTAAATCACCCCAATAATCTCGTAAATTAGTACATACCTTTTTTAATAGCTTCAAGAGCTATTTGGATTAGAGTAGTTTATCAAGGAGACGTCTGAAATCATTTTCATAACAAATCAAAGTCTCCTAAGTGATAAAACTCTCGCATCTGGACAGAATCTTGCAGGATGCTTGTGTCCCGTGGTCATGTGATCACGATCCGTTCACAACACGGCATCCGGGTGGCTCAGAAAAGCAAAAATAAATCGAAAACTAGCTAAACCACCTGAATCTAAAAGTGTAGCCCTATTCAGACGGGGTTAAGTTTGCACCTATTTTACAGATGCTGACTTTTGTTCCAGTGTCTGGTGTGAATCAAAATTCCAGCCACAATTTAAGAGCACGGTTTAGAATCACAACGTCCTCAAGAAGCATCTATTTTTCACAGTTCAGAAGTATTTAAGATACAAACCTAAATACGGCGAATTTCAGCAGTCAAACCTTTTTTTTTTTTTTTTCTTTTTTCTTCTCAATGTCAGAAAATCACAGACGTATGATGTATGATGACCCGTAATTTTCTGTGCAGAAGATGTGGTCAAACTTAATCCAGTCTGAATAGGGCTATAGTTTTGGATTCAGGAGGTCTAGATAGTTTTAGATCTATTTTATATTTTTGGGTTTTTTTTGCCAAAAATAAAAGCAGTTTGTATTGATTTAGATGCTCGAACACGGAGGTGGAAAAATAATAATAAAATTTAATGAAGTAATTTTGTGTTTTAGGCGGGATGTGTCTCTTGCTGACCCGGAGAAACTTTAAAACCCATAAATATCAGCATTATTACCGTCTCTACATGTGAATGAATGAATCCTGAATGTTTTAGTAAATAGTGATAGTGCTGATGCTGTTTTATTCTTTAGACCTTCAATAACAGCAGCTTGTTAGTTGTGGAGTGTGTGTGTGTGTGTGTGTGTGTGTGTGTGTGTGTGTGTGTGTGTGTGTCAGTGTCTGCTTGTGCTCTAGAGAAATGCCTTGAGAGAGACAGACGTGTGTGTGTGTGTGTGTGTGTGTGTGTGTGTGTGTGTGTGTGTGCGCACACACCACCTTTTACTCAGACAGAATTTAAATCAGCTCTGCTGCACCATACCATCTTTCAGATTCCCTTTGAAGAGGAGTAAATTCGAGGGAGAGGACGAAGATGTAGAGACGGCTTTTACATTTTTAATGGCACGACAAACAAGAGTGTGTGTGTGTGTGTGTGTGTGTGTGTGTGTGAAAGAGAGAGAGTGAGATAAAGAGGGATAACAGCTCATTTCCTTAGGCTGAATACTTTGGCTATATATATATATATATATATATATATATAATGTGTGTGTGTGTGTATGTATATGTGTGTGTGTGTGTATATGTGTATATATATATATATATAAAATGTGTGTATATATAAGACAAGATTTTGTGGTCTGTATTTAATCCAAATTTATTTAATGTTCGTTCATGATATTTTATATATCAAACTGTCATTTCAGTGTGTTTTCAGACATCTATAAGTATCGTGTGTTTTTTCTTCTTCTGCAATACATTGATTTTAAAGTACCTGGAGCACTTAATAATTTCCTTAGAGGGAGTTACAGCAGAGCGTCTCTTCCTTTAGTATGTAACATGATTAAAGAGAGACTTGGAGAGGGTTTTGGTCATGAATAACCTTTGAAGATCCTTCATCCTGTGCAGAAAATGCACATAATGGGATTAAGTACAGGATCTGCACAGAGAATAAAGCGCAAACATAAACCCATGTCCGCTGGTCATGCCTCGCCATGCAGTCCTATTAAAAAACAAACCACTGAGTGATTACATATATTATATCCAGATCTTATACCTTTTTTTTTTTTTTTTTTTTTTTTTAAGAGATTTGGCATCGTTATACACCGACCAGCCATAACATTAAAACCACTGACAGGTGAAGTGAGTAACATTTGATGATCTCATTACAGTGGCTCCTGTCAAAAGGTGGGAAAAATTAGGCAGCAAGTGAACAGTCAGTGCTGGGGAAACCTTGGGTACTGGCATTCATGTGGATGTTACTTTGATACGTTCCACCTACTTAAACTTTAATTCAGACCAAGTACACCCCTTCATGACCACTCTATTCCCACATGTCAGTGGCCTGAAATCTTTGCAAATTTATTAAAAATGAAAAAAATCACATACATGAGCATTAACAGCCTCCGGTGCATCCTGTTTCCACTGATCATCTTTGAGATGTTTCTACAACTTGACTGGAGTCCACCTGTGGTCAATTCAGTTGATTGGACATGATTTGGAAAGGCACACACGTGTCTATATAAGGTCCCACAGTTAACCGTGCATGTCAGAGCACAGACCAAGCCATGAAGTCCAAGGAATTGTGTGTAGACCTCCGAGACAGGATTGTATGGAGGCACAGATCTGGGGAAGGGTTCATAAAAATTTCTGCAGCTTTGAAGGTCCCAATGAGCACAGTGGCCTCCATCATCGGTAAATGGAAGAAGTTTGGAACCACCAGGACTCTTCCTAGAGCGGGCCGCCTGGCCAAACCGAGCGATTGGGGGAGAAGGGCCTTAGTCAGGGAGGTGACCAAGAACCTGATGGTCACCCTGAAAGAGCGCCAGTGTTTCTCTGTGGAGAGAGGAGAACCTTCCAGAAGAACAGCCATCTCTGCAGCACTTCACCAATCAGGATATATGGTAGAGTGACCAGACGGAAGCCACTCCTCAGTAAAAGGCACATGACAGCCTGCCTGGAGTTTGCCAAAAGGCACCTGAAGGACTCTCAGACCATGAGAAACAAAATTCTCTGGTCTGATGCAACAAAGATTGAACTCTTTGGCCTGAATGGCAAGCGTCATGTCTGGAGGAATCCAGGCACCGCTCATCACCTGGCCAATACCATCCCTGCAGTGAAGCATGGTGGTGGCAGTATCATGCTGTGGGGATGTTTTTCAGCAGCAGGAACTGAGAGACTAGTCAGGATCGAGGGAAAGATGAATTTCTTTGATGAAAACCTGCTCCAGAGCACTCTGGACCTCAGACTGGGACGATGCTTCATCTTCCAACAGGACAACAACCCTAAGCACACAGCGAAGATAACAAAGGAGTGGCTACGGGACAACTCTGTGAATGTCCTTAAGTGGACCAGCCAGACTTGAACCCGAATAAACATCTCTGGAGAGATCTGAAAATGGCTGTGCACCGACGCTCCCCATCCAACCTGATGGAGCTTGAAAGGTTCTGCAAAGAAGAATGGGAGAAACTGCCCAAAAGGTCTTGAGGCTGTAATTGGTGCCAAAGCTGCTTCAACAAAGTGTTGAGCAAAGGCTGTGAATACTTGTGATTTTATCGTTTCAAACAAACTTCTCTCATGTTGTCATTATGGGGTACTGGTTGTAGAATTTTGAGGAAAATAATGAATTTTAATCCATTTTGGAATAAGGCTGTAACAAAAGTGAATACTTTCCGGATGCACTGTAGATGACAGATTTAAGTACAAAAGTAATTTTTAAAAAAAGATGTAATTGGGTTAATCAGAGCTCATTAGAAACCCACCTCTCCCATGCAGAGACAGTGCAGAAAGGGAAGAGGAGGTGCAAAGACAGGAAATTAAGATTAGCATTGCAATCAGAAATTTAAAGAGGAAGCTGCACACACACAGGCAGGCATATCAGGTACACATTTGAACATTTTTGTATAATTCTACATAAATGTAATGAAAATAATTTCCATACTGGTTACATATATATTCCATTCCATTCCATTCCATCGTCTGTACCGCTTATCTGATCTAACATCGGGTCACGGGGATCTCAGGCATCATCGGGCATCAAGACAGGATACACCCTGGACAGAGTGCCAACCCATCGCAGGGCACACACACACACTCTCATTCGCTCACACACTACGGGCACTTTAGAGACTCCAATCAGCCTAGAAGCATGTCTTTGGACTGTGTGAGGAAACCGGAGCATCCGGAGGAAACCCCCAAGGCACGGGGAGAACATGCAAACTCCACACACAGCGAGACTCGAACCCAGGACTCTGGCGGTGTGAGGCGAACATACTAACCACTAAGCCCCAATATATATATATATATATATATATATATATATATATATATATATATATATATATATATATATATATATATATATATATATATATATAATTACAATGTACAGGTATTACAATGTAATTATTAATATGTACATATTACGTACATATTATGCACTTTATTTCTCGTGGTATTTTATTTAAATGGAGTTTTCAATCATTATTGCTAGAGTTAGCTTCTGAGCATGGAAAAAATTCTGTGGAACAGATAGAAGTGGGCAAATAAAAAATAAATAAATAAATAACCCTGCAGACTGCACTAATCAATAAAATGGAAATAAAATAAACATTTTTATTATTTCTGTGCGGCCCGGTAACAAATGATCCGTGGCCCAGTACTGGTCCATGGCCCAGTATTTGGGGACGACCCTATGGTTCCATAGCCCTTTGTTCGTGTTAATGTCTGATAGAAAAACGACACAAAACTAGAAACAGGAGCATTTTCACTGACCGTTAATCCTACATAACATTAACTTAAATCTCCTAGGGTTAATGTCTTCATTCTCTTTTAACTCTCTCTCTTCTGGTCCTTCTGTAGCAAGATGTGGAGAGGTTTACAGACATTGAGAAGCTTTACCTCTACCTCAGGCTGCCCTCGGGCCCCAGCAGCAGCAGCAGCAGCAACAACAGCAGCAACAACAGCAGCAGCATCGAGAAAATGTGAGTGTTAATAACAATTAACAGAATCCCTCTCTAATCCTCTCTAAAAGTTATTTTACTTGAACTTTTTATCTTTATATGTTACTTAATTATGTAAGGTTATTATGTTGTAATGTGAACCACTTGGTAGAAAAAAAGAAAAAGTAATGTCTTTTGAAAACTGCTTTAACAAAAATAAAGTGAGTTTTTAAAAGTAAATCCTTTTCGCTCTGTGATCGTGGGTGCAGCCCGAGCTGGGTGGAATCCATTTTTAAGTAAAAATATGTATACACGATGCAGGCGTGTTGTGGAATTATGATGGAAATGTAACTCGTTGGTCCTGTTGTATGTCCAGCGGTGAGCAGAGCTGCCTGTCTTCAAGCCGTATGCAGCAGATGCACGCGTTCAGCTGGATACGGAATCACCTGGAGGAGCACGCGGACACCTCGCTTCCCAAACAGGAAGTCTTCGATGAGTACAAGTGAGTTTATGAGTCCAGATATCACAGCGATATTTAAAGACTATTTTTTGAGAAAACATGACAACAGTAAAAAATGTAAAAATTAGGCATAAATTAACAAATGGACCTAAATTGAAGGTTATTAAATATAAATCGATTAATAATAGATTAACACGGAACATAAAAAAGTTACAAATGCATGAAAAGTTGGAGCAAAAAAATTCACACCGAACATTAAAACCTTTAAAAAAAAAAAAACGTTTAAATGCTATTTATTGAAAACAGAACCTTTTAAAAAAAAAAAAAAAAAGTTAATAAAAAAAGTTAATACTAAATTATTACTGAACCTTTAAAAATGTTTAAAAATTAGTCACAAATGATTAAATTGAATATGTAATTAACCTTCATTATTATTATTATTATTATTATTATTATAACCATCATTAACTGAACCTTTAAAAAATATTTATAAATGATTAATAAAGAGCGAAGTTTAATGTAAAAAAAAGTTATAATTAGCTATGTAATAGATGATAAATTTTAACACATTTAAAAATGAGTTATAAATGAATCACAAATAATGTTAAATATAATATTAAATATTAAATAGATATTTACTTGATATGAATATATAAAATAAATGTATTTTTTTATAAATTCATTATTTAATAATAAATGTGAATAAAACATTTATAATAATAAATAATATAAATAAATCAACACTGACAAGGTGGAAATATTTTTATCTGGAATTTTTGTAAATCGTAAAATGTTAAACAATACAACATAGCCACTTCTAGGATTTGTAATTGTTATCTAAAAAAAAAAAAGAATAAGAAATTATATACAAAAAATAGGATATTATGAAACCTGAAGAAAAAGATATTTTTTATATATTATTTTATGGTCATGGTTTTGGAAAGAGAAAATATGAGACACGGATACTGTTACGATGCACTCTGCCTTCCTGTTCAGTTAGAGAAGCTCAAGAAATTAGTCAAGGCTTCAAACACATGTACTGATGTTTTAATCTGTATTTATTTGAGAATAGTTAGACAAGAAGTCTTGTTTGTTGGGGATTTTATTTTCCAGTTTCTATTTCTCTTCATGTTAAATATAAACCCTGTGTCTTGCTCTGTATCTGTTTCAGGGGCTACTGTGACAATCTGGGCTATCACGCGCTCAGCGCCGCCGACTTCGGAAAGATCATGAAGAACGTTTTTCCCAACATGAAGGCACGCCGGCTCGGCATGAGGGGCAAATCCAAATATCCTTCTCCTGAAACTGTTTGTTACGATCCTTTTGAACGGTCAGGCATCTGTTGTTGCAGTTCATGCGCGTCCTAAATATAGGTCAGGAAAATCGAATAAAGCGTGGATGTGCTGCTGTCGGACAGAGCGACCGAGTGGCAGCAGGAATGTGGCTGACCTTCAGGAAGTCTTCTCCACTGCAGCTCCTCTTTCATACACAGACGTCATGAGTTATTTCATATATTATTTAGAAGTTCTTTCTAAAAAAAAACCCCAAAAAACTGTTAAATCTTTAGCATTACATTGTTATCGTTATGCGCGGTTTTTTTTCATCTCATCATTAGAACAGCAGTGAACAGGTTTGTAGGTTTAAATACAGGGTGCATATGAGAATACATACTATTTATATTTCCTCAGTGGTGCTGTTCCAAAATAAGGCTAGTTTGTTGATGACGGTAGTCACAGTAACGGAAATCTAATACATGTAGCAATCCCTGTACAACCCCCTGTTACGCAATCAAACCCATCTTCATTCCAGCACCGGACATTTTGACCTTTCCTTTCTGTGAAGAGCTCGCACATTTCCACTTTTTCACTCTGTGTTTTTCTATTTCCACGTACCGCGCAGAATTACACCCCTACAGAAGGACATGGTCAATGCGAAGCAATGTATTTCCAAAAAAATATTCACCAACAAAACTCCAGTGAGTCCATGTCATGGAAGTAGCAACATTTATATACAGAAGAAACCTGAAAAATATGCTTTTAATATTAAATATTAACATCGAACATTAAAATTGTTTATTAAAAACTATAAATATTAATAGAAAGGTAAAAGCTTTAACAAATAATGATAAATTAAACAAACGAAATATAAATAATCAATACTGCTCCATAAAATCAGCTATAAATTATTGACATTATAATAAATAAATACTGAACCTTAAAATCACATAATAATCAATTAACATCAACCCTACACTCCTTAAGAAGAAGAAGAACTGAGGGCACGAAGCCTTTATTATCGCCACACATGCATTACAGCACTGTGGAATTCTTTTCTTCTCATATCCCAGCTCAGGAAGTTGGGGTCAAAGCACAGGGGCAGTTATGATACAGCGCCCCCGGAGCAGGGAGGGTTAAGGGCTTTGCTCAGTTGAGCTTGGTGTTGCTGGAACCTGCATCCTCCGATCAACAACCTAGAGCCTTAACCGCTTGAACCACCGCTGCATTAAAGGTGTAACATAGTCAGTGAAACTGATGTGAAGCATAACTCACAGTATTTAGATATAAAAGAAGTCCAGTAAAGCTGTTCATATCATGTAATTGCCAACTTTTCTTCTGTGTCTGTGATACGGGATCTATACAGGCTATAGAGTTCAGCTAAAGCAGCGGTCAGCATTGTATTTCTGAGCATTATAATGTTGTGCTCTTTTGTGATGGAAAAATATCAGCGAGAATCAAGGGGAAGGTGTACAGGACAGTGGTGAGAGCGGCCATGCTGTATGGTTTAGAGACAGTGTCACTGAGGAAGAGACAGGAGTCAGAGCTAGAGGTAGCAGAGCTGAAGATGTTGAGGTTCTCTTTGGGAGTAACAAGATTGGACAGGATTAGGAACGAGTGCATCAGAGGGACAGCTCATGTTGGACGTTTGGGGGACAAAGTTAGGGAGACCAGATTAAGATGGTTTGGACATGTTCAGAGGAGGGAGAGTGAGTATATTGGTAGGAGAATGTTGGACATGGAGCTGCCAGGCAGGAGGCAAAGAGGAAGGCCAAAGAGGAGGTATATGGATGGAATTAATGAGGATATGAAGCTAGTGGGTGCAAGTGTTGAGGATGCAGAAGATAGGGATAGGTGGAGAGAGATGATTCACTGTGGCGACCCCTGAAGGGAAAAGCCGAAAGAAGAAGAAGATAATGTTGTGCTCTTTAAAGTCACCTTGAAATAAACCTTTCTTTTTGTCACATGTACACCCTACAGGGAATATGTTTAGAACCATAACTGGGTTCTCCTGCTCTAAGTTTAATGAGAACATTTTGAAGAATTTTTGCCTTAACGCTTACTCACATATTGCTATAGTGGCCTGAGAAAGAAGCCGTTCATCCACATGCCGTCTCTTCCGAATCTGGATGTACACAAAACAGGAGATGGGGTATGTTTGTGCATGGATGCACGTATTTTACAAAACACAACACTTTAATCTTTAAAATGTTTAAAACCTTATTCACTTGTTTATTGTTAAGAAGACGCATGAGCTAAGATTAATTCAGCAAAGGAATAACAAACTGTAAATGCACTGATTACAGGTACGAGTACAGTAGTAAAGTGTAAAGTAAGCAAATAAACAGAATGGCAAGGTACTGTATATAAAACCTTACAAAAGAATATAATGGACATGTCTAAATATGAATTTGTAAAAAGCCTGAAAACAACAATTTCTCTTTCATGTTGCCAACAAATTCATGTCCATGTTCTCCTCCCTGTCTGCTCTCTCGCTCTCTCTCTCTCTCTCTCTCTCATGGGGCAGTGTGAGGGCTTTGAACCCACTGGGCAGAGCTCCAGTGGGGAGGATGAGATTCGCTCTGCTGCCTGTGATCTGGTGTGTGAGTGGGCTCAGAAAGTGCTGAGTCGTCAGTTTGTTAGTGTGGAGGATCTGGCACGCTTCCTACTGAACAGCCACTACATCAGCACTAAGTCTGTCGCTGCTCTTACTGTGATGACCGGATCCCCTTCAGGTGTGTCACAGTTGTCTAAGCCTGAGATTTACCTTTATACAATACCTCCCCCTACTGGTATGAAATCAGGCTGAAATGAAACACACCACACTTTCAGTCTATATGCTTGTCATGCATGTGTGTGTTTTCTTAATGACTTTTAAATGAATAATCATGAGCATTGCTTTTCTCATTAGAGAATAGAGGCGCTTGGTGTTCATGAAAAGCGAATAAATATATTCTTTACGAAAGGTTTCCAGTCACAGATAATCACAAGAATCTTCCAATAGCAACTGTAGCTAATAGCCACCATTATATGATTTTAAACATTACACATAATTTTTATTAATATGGTTATTTCCCTTGATGTCCTTAGGGGCCCCAGTGTCTGTTCAGTCGTCTGCGTTCATGCCCACAACTGATGCCCACTCATTCCAGCCTCAGGTCAAAACGCTGAACTCCCCTTCCATCGACGCAAAGCAGCAGCTCCAGAGGAAGATCCAGAAGAAGCAACAGGAACAGAAACTTCACTCCCCGCTTTCTCCTGAAGCTCAAAGTAGGAGGCCAGAAGGGGTCACTACTCCTTGTGCAAGCACAGGAATCCCATGTGGAAGTCCTGCCCTACTTTCACCGCAGCCCACCATCGGTATTGTGGTAGCCGCAGTTCCTAGCCCAGTTACGGTAACTATTTCAAGTCAAATGCTTAGAATTACAGTCGGGTTCATAAGTATTTGAACAGTGACACAATTTTCATAATTTCGCCTCTGTACTCCACCATCATAATTTAGAAATGTGCTAATTTGTCCAATTACTTTTGAACTTGTGAAAATGGATGAACTATGTCGAAAACCTAAACAGTTAACTCAATATTTTTGTTAAGCCATTTGAATTAAAGCTGAAAGTAATTTTTTTGTCACTGTTCAAATACTGTACAAAGAACTCATATTATGGATCTTATGGTCACTCTGTTTTGTTGTTCAGGTTCAAAGAAGCAGACAGTTGATGTCTCCCAGCCCAGTTCCTGTTGCAGCAGCGGAAAGCAAGGTGCTCCCTGTCAATTTTCAGGTGGTCGCTCAGTCGGTGCAGCCTGTGAACCGATGTCCAAAGACCCCTCAGAATGTCTCCGCAAGTCCTGTTGGTGATCGCCCAGCACGCCAACGCTACGCCCAGATCCTGCCTAAACCAGCTACAACTAGCACAATCACGCTACGTTCACCTCCTGCACTGCTTATCACCAAAAGTTCCATCAAGACTGTCATACCATCCAAGGACAGCTCCGTCAACATTGTGAAAATGACAGCCATATCTCTGGGGCCCAGCAACAGCACCACCAGCACTGCTGCCACCACAGCTAGACCTGCCTCTGCTGGGATCACCAGCCGTAGTGATGACCTCCAGCCTGTTACGCGTGTCCGTAGTGGCTCCATTGCTGCAATGCCGTCAACACTGTCAAAGCCAGGACACACAACCACAATACCAGCGGTCAACATCAAGTTGGATGTTGTTGATGCTCTAGTACAAGCAGGAGATGCTCAGGGTGGGACAGCTGGTGGGGGTATACAAGTAGAAGGAGCACTCAAACCTAGAGCTGCAAGTGTGCCTACACCTCTAGCTAAAGTCTCTGCGGAACTAGACAGGCAATCAGGGAACAAATTGAATGGTCGGATGCTCCCTAATGAAAACAATTTGCCTGCTGCCAGCAATAATAATCCCATTGAAAGCACTTCATACCAGGACATAGCCAATCAGAGTACCAGTAGAGCTCAAATAACAAATAGCAGCACATTTATGACACTACCCAAGGATGTAGAGTTGGCATCTCCAAGCCCTCGCAAAAGACAAGGCTTATACCCAGATTCAAGTCTGACACCCGTCAAAAAAATGTACATTTCCGAGGCAAGTGATGATGCAAAATTGGATATGAAAATAGCAGTGAAGAATGTTTCCAGGTCAGACACCCCTGTTGAGCCAGAAAGTGAACTTTCTTCAGCTGCTGGAAAAGTTATGGTGAAGCTTACCTCCAGTAGTCCTACTCGAATCCTTGCATTCTCTGATAGTCCAGTTGGAAATACCGGCTTCCAGACTGTCAATGGTTCCCAAAGCATCTTGCAGGGACAATGGGAAGGGTCTTCGTCTAATGTAAAAAATATCACTACTGGTACTACAACTGTTAGTGCCTCTTGCCAGGATTGTCAGGTCAGGAATACAAGCTTTCAGACCTTTAACAGACCACGAAGTGTTTCCCAAGGACAGTGGGAAGGATCTTCATCCAATGTGAACATCAAGCCAATAGTTACTCGCACTGTTAGCACCCCAGGTCAGGCATTGGTACAACAGCATACAAATAAAAATACCCAAGCCTTGCAGGTATGTTCAGAGCAGTCCGGCTCCTCTGCAGTATGTGAACTGAATGCTGTGATTTGGAATAATGATCAGCAAGGTGGCAATCAGCAACACATTTATTCTCAGCAGGGGACAGTAAAAAACAAGCAAATGTCTAGTTCTGTTATGGAGCCTACTGTGATGACTCAAACTACTGCCACGGGCCAGCTGGTACAGATGACCAGTGATATGGTGGAACATGTCTCTTCCCAGCCTCATGTGGGTTACTTTCCGTTTAATGATGATGACATGACTCAGGACAGTATAGTAGAGGAACTAGTTCAGATGGAGGAGCAGATGAAGATGAACAGTTCCATGCAAAGCTTTGATGGCTGTGAGGACATGGCACTGCAAACTCAACAGGCTACCATGCAGAACAACATGATTTCCAGTCACCAGGCCAATACATCTTGCTACAACTTGGCCAACACTAGCATCACACCTATCCACACCCCCATCCAAAGTGCAGAGATGATGGGAATTGGGCAGGGATTGACCCGTGAGAGCCCTTGCTCACATTTTGCCCCCACCACTCCTGTAGACAGTGCTCTGGGAAGCAGCTGCCAAACCCCAATTGGAACACCACACTCAAACTGCAGTAGCGGAGTTCCTCCCAGTCCTGTTGAGTGTAGGAACCCATTTGCTTTCACGCCTATCAACTCTAGCATCACGAGTTACCATGATGGCAGCACTATCTCCTCCAGTCCAGTCAAGCCTATGCAGAGACCAATGGCCACCCACCCGGATAAAGCTAAACTGGACTGGATGAATAATAACTACAACAACAGTAGTAGTGATTCCAATAGTGGAATTAGTATTCTCCCCAACTATCAGAATCTGGTGGATAACCAGTTCAGGAAACCTCATGCCTTTGCCATTCCTAGCCAAACATATCCATCACCAGTCAGGCACCATGATATGCACATAAGTCGCTTGACACCAATTTCACCAGTCCAGCAGCAAGTGGCTAGCATGGCAAACCTTAATAAACAGGAGGGATTTGCTGTACCAGCCCCTCTTGATAACAAAACCAGCACTTCCTCCTCTGGCTCATTCCGCTGCCGCAGCGTCAGTCCAGCAGTCAGGCAGCGCAACCTGAGTGGAACACCAAACCCCAATGTCCGCCGTTATGTGGTCTCTCCTTTTAACTCACCGGTGACGCCAGAAGTGCTGAATATCTTTTCTAACAGTCAAGCAAATACTAGTGTTAGCAGCATGGTGCAGCGCAGTCAGTCAGTGCCACTTAATGTCATGATGCAGACAGAGGTTTTGCCCATGCAAGCTGGTGGGCAAACAAGCAACCCTAAAAACATTACCACTGTCCTGCTCAACAAGATGGATGGTGACGGAGACAATGTGGTACGTGGACTTGGCAAGAACAATATGCCGTCCAGTTACTCTGCTCGCATGAACCTCTCACAAATACTGGAAACGACTGGTGCTTCTGGTTTCCCTGCCAGTGCTAATCACCAGGCTATGATTTCGCCTGGCACCTCGGCGTACAAATTCACAAAGCCTGCTTATCTCATGAAGAACAATGGAGGGGAGCAAATGAGCTTTCCAGCAAGAGAGACCCAAGAGCAGTTAGTCTCAGGAGAGAGCAAGCAGCTATCTGAAGAGCGGCGAAATCAGGCCTTGATGGTTCCACCGCAGCACGACCTCCAGCAACATCAGCACCAGCAGTCTTTCCTTTTCAGTACCGCTGATAAGGACCTGTTAGATGAAGACAGCTTGAACACTGTCTCACAGCTTCCAGGCCAGGCAAGTGAACTTGACACTGGAGGTTCAGAGTTTCCTGGTGATATGCAACTGACCTCTGAACTCTCCAATAGCATGAATGATTTAAACTCTTTAGATGCAAACCTACTCTTCGATCCAGCCTCAAGCCAGCAGCAAGTTCAGTATGAAGAACCAACGCTGGAGGAACTAAAGAATGACCCAATATTCCAACAGATTTGCGACGAGACTGTGAATTCTGCTGGCTTTGACTGGTTGGAGAGCAAGGACCAGGCAACAGTGGAAATGTTGGGTTAATTTGTAGCTTGCATTGTCGAGATAATGAATGGTTTGTATCTATGTGTGTGCTTCGCAGGAAGTTGTCTAAATGTTTACACAAAGCAGTGTTGCAGTGAATCACTGGGTTCACTTCCTGGGTTGAACAGAAATTATCCTTTTTTCCCCCCTCAGAACGCAGGTTCTTTTTTTCGCAAAATTGCTTTGTGCAAATCTGTTCAAATAGTGGTGCTGTTGAATTTCTCTTCAAACGTTCAAAATACTGGAAAGAGAATTGAAAATTAGCCAGGGTTCTAGTGTCTCAAAGAAAATGGTTTGTACTGCTTCCGAGAAATTCTGTAAAATTACAGATCGATCCAAAAAAAGCAAGGGATATTTCTGCACACCTTGCAGGCAAGGTATCTTTGTGTAAATAAAATAGTTTTTTTGGGTTTTTTTTTTTACATTTAATACATAATTATTAAGACTTTTGAGCTGGCTTATGTACTGTGATACATTCAGTCTTTGTTTTTAGCTTTGTAAATGTCAAATAGGTGCTTCCACGTCAAAAAAAACTGAAAACCACGCTAATAACGAATAAAAGTATTACCTTAAAGGATGGTCGTATAACGAACGGGAAGATTGTACCTGCTCTCTTTTATATATTGTACTTACACTGTAAAGCTTTTAAATATACATATATAAAATATGGAAATTGGCACTTAAATATTATACAGTTTAATTTTTTTAAGACTTCAAATGCCCAAAGATAAACAGTATTGGCTGTGTAATAATAATTGGCTTACTAGTCATTGTAAATGAATTGTTTCTTTAAATTAATGTATATTACTTTCAATTTTTCCTAATTTTATCTCAGGGTTCCCCCAAAGTTCTAGCTGAGGGATTCAATTCAATAAATGATGCATACAACCAATCGGGTTTGAACAACAATCATTAAAAGGCTTGAATATTTGCACTAACAATCACAGTTTGTGTTCTGCAAACGTGTTAAAGAAATCCATGCTGCCGTTTCCTTCTGAAGGCATGAAAGACAACTGTTTAAGAGAATAAATCAGTCTAGACATCACTGGAACATGATGAGCACGACTGTTGTCCATTTTACCGTGTGCTCTCGGTGTATCAACAACCTTTCAAAATAATAGCTACGAAAATGAGTACAGCCATCTTGAGCAGCAAAGCCAGATTTAGATCCCAAATAAGATCGAAAGGAATTTAAAAATGTCAGTAAGAGATTCTTCAGGATCTGGTTAGTCTATAGATTTTTCTATCTATGCATTTTTGAATCAGTTGATCTGCCACTTTTTTGGTTTAGTGGGAGTTTTTTTTACATAAACTTTACATTTCTATGTAACCTTCTTACATCTTCAATGTTTTGCAAAAGAAAAAGTCATTTCTATCAAATAGATTGATTTGTCATTGTAAAAAGTGCATTGTTGTGCTGAATATTTTGAAACTTTCCTGTAGCAATTTGTGACTTTTGTGAAGCTTTTGGTTTAGTTACTATCCTTGCACTGTTACAGATGGAATATCGTATTAAATACTGTAGGACGAGTACCACTATGTCACTGGTAATAACAGAACACTGAGATTTGAGTAAGTCATAGCTAAAAAAAAATAAATAAATAAATCAACAAGGATTGTGTAGAATTGGTACAGAGCATGATGCTAATTAACCTGTGCCTGATGTACAAACACAGTCAGTTTGTGAAAAGGTCTCCGCGATACATCTCAGCCTTACAATCCCTCCATACCAAAGAAAAGCTCCGTAATTTGAGGGGAGTTTTTTATTTGGAATTTTATACCCTTTTTTTTATATTATAATTCGAAATCTGAAACATTTGTTTGTTTTTGGGGGCATTTTTATAGGCACTCAATTGTGGGGCTTCTAATTTTTAACATGCAATCTGTCATGTAGCACTGAAACTTTTACTAAAGGAATGTTTAAAAAAAAATAAAAATAAATCACACTTCTGGTATCATTTATAAATAACGAAAAATAAAGTGTAGCAGTGCAGAAGACTGTTAAAGTAAAAATCATTTTAAGAGTGTTTGTGTATAATGTGTATGCAAGAATCCCAGACACTATTTAATGTTACTGCTGTAGTGATTGTCGTTGTCGTCGTCGTCGTGGTTATTAAACTGTTAAACTTGTATTTATCAGAAGCCAGCAAATGTGCAACTTGCCTGAGGAATTAGTCCTCATGTACAACAAGATAATTGCATGTGTTCCTATGTATTTAGTTTTGTATGGTTTATTTATGCTCTGTGTTTTGAAGAACAAAGAGAAAACATCATATATAATAAGTATTTAAAGACGTGTCAGGTCACGTATCTTTCTGTCATGGACAGGGATTTGAATCTGCAAACCCAACACCTTAAATTGGTCAAAGCTTTAGGGGTGGATTAATACTTATGGGTTGCACTAATTTCTTCTTCAAGATAATAAAACAAGACCCGAAAATATTATACTAAGAGTTTAAAACCCAGGCTTAAATAAAAAAATAAATAAATAGTGATCAGAATGAAAAAATTCATTGTAGTCATTGTTTAATTTGATCACAGGCCAGAACTCTGGGTATTATTCTGTGACCTAAGACTTGATCTTTACCCATTTATGGTGTTAAACCCTGTACATCTGACATGCTTCATAAAGTTGTTGCGACATTTTGGAATTTTTTTCCATCTTCCTTTTTGCATTGAAAGGGGTCACTGACTTATTTTATGTGACTAATAAACATTTTGTAAATTATCGTGACAAAGTGCTTTGTGTTTTATTTTTGTAAAGGGCTGATGGATTATGTTGTGTAATTAATGAACAGTTGTCCTGAAGCAATCTGAAGTAAATATGTCAGTGGTTTAGCAACACCGATCAGGCATAACACTATGAACACTGAGAGGTGAAGTGAATAAGACTGATGATCTCCTCATCATGGCACCTATTAGTGGGTGGGATATATTAGGCAGCAAGTAAACATTTTGTCCTCAAAGTTGATGTTAGAAGCAGTAAAAATGGACAAGAGTAAGGATTTGAGCGAGTTTTATGAAGGGCCAAATTGCGATGGCTAGACCACTGGATCAGAACATCTCCAAAACTGCAGCTCTTGTGGGGTGTTCCCGGTCTGCAGTGGTCAGTATCTATCAAAAGAGCCCATGGAGGCCCCACCTCGCAACTTACAAGACTTAAGGATCTGCTGCTAACATCTTGGTGCCAGATACCACAGCGCACCTTCAGGGATCTAGTGGAGTCCATGCCTCAACAGATCCGGGCTGTTTTGGCAGCAAAAGGGGTACCGACACAATATTAGGCAGGTGGTCATAATGTTATGTCTGATCGGTGTGATGAGAGAATGAACAGGTCACTTCAAAACATCAGTATGAAAAGGCCTCTAAAAGGCATGATTTTTATTCATTGTATTTGCTGATATAGACTGAAGTTTAGTGCAGTTACAGAATGTCATGTCACACAAGTTAGCATCACAGATCCACCTGTCAAAGTTTTTGTCAGGTGAGAGGTAACTGGAGAACCCAGAGGAAACCCAAATGAAACATGTTGTTTTACCATGGCACTTTGGTTTTGTAAATATGTAAACAGGCTCTGTTCACGACTGATATTATTTCATTGAACATACACTGATATTGCCAAAAGTTTTGGGACACCCCTCCATATCATTGAATTCAGGTGTTGTTTTTCAGGGATTGGGCTGACTATAATAACTGCTATTATTTTCCATTAAGATAAAACTCTCAGAAGGTTATAAAAACCATCCGTCTACACACAGCACGTCTTTATGTGCAAATGACCTACACAATGAATATGGATATAAATCTGACACCAGTGACTTCTGGTGACATTTTGAGCTTTCCCCTGAAAAGAGTTTGCTAAAACTGATGATTGTTTATCTCTATTGTATTGGATGTTTACAGATGTGGCCCACATTTTATTCAGCCTTCTTTTGGGATGGACCTCTGTTCTAACATGTCCATGGGCTGCACTTACAGTCACAGATAGCAGGCGGCGCTATCAGAGGGTTTTAGCATTGACACAAAGTGTCTGAAAGTATCCATGTGAAGCATAACAGCTCTGGAAAAAGGTAAGAAAGCTGGCAGTCCAGAAAAAAATACGCATATTATTTCGTTATCTAGATCTCACCTGAAAAGGTATAAGTCTTTGGTGTGTATTGTTTTTGACGTTTCCAAGCGTTTTCTTTGTGTCTTCCGCGTTGACAGCTTTTTCTTTTGTACCAGCTGTATTGTTGATGCTGTATTAGCCGCGTTAGCTAGCAAGCTAGCATTAGTCTCTTGAAGTAACTGTAAATATCTCGCTAGCTCGCTTGGCTGAGTATTGAGTGTAAATAGTGAAGCAGTTAACATATTCGCACATGAACCGCTAGTTAACTTGTTCAACCTAGTTTGGATTTGTCACACCTTAGTTCGTTTAGAATTCAGCTAACCTAGCTAGTTAATCCGTTATTTCTATTATAGAGGAAAAAATCAGTGAAGTAACTCGCTAGCTAGTGAAATCCTGTGGTGCCGCCCAGAATCTTTTTTTTTTTAACATTAGCATCAAATGTTAGCGAGTTGGATTAACCGGTAATGTAAAAACGGCTTGTTTGCACATTTGACACAATATATACAACTATATTAAACTTGTTCAATATTTGTGACTGAATTTTGAGCAACCTGGAAATATTTACCTAGCTTGCCTTGAGCTAACTTCGAGAGCTAGCGGAGTTGGCCGAGTTGCGTCATAGGATTGAGCTAGCGGTTTTGTAGAACGTAAATATATATATATATATATATATATATTCTTAAAAAGCCACAGTTTCTGGCTTAAATTCACAAAACTAAATAACACGCACATAATTATACGCTGCATTTATAATGATTTTTTTTCTTCCCGCCTTTTTGTTTTCTTTCACGGCATGCCGAAAACAAGATACACCGCCGCTCAAGTGGTGTGTATATATATGTATAAACTAGCTGGAATATTAGCTAGTATGAGCTCGGTGTTCATAATTTCTCAGTTGCCTAGCAACAGACCTGGCGCAACTGTTTATATATATATATATATATATATATATATATATATATATATATATATATATATATATATATATATATAAATACACACACACACACACACAATTAAAAAAAAAAAAATATATATATATATATATATAAAAATAAAAAAAACAGTCGCGCGAGGTCTGTTGCTAGGCAACTGAGAAATTATGAACGCCGATCTCATACTAGCTAATATTCCAGCTAGCTTTTGAGCTAACAAAGCCGAAACAAAACTGACACCTAAACCATGCAGAGTTGTCAGAAATGTCAACATTTCTCTCAGGTGTGCTGTTGATTTGCTGAAAAAAGACACCATAAAGCTAAAAATGATGATATAATCACATCTCCCCAGTGAACTGAACTTGCTAAGCAGCCATTTTGGGTGGAGAAAACTTCAACACTGTATATAAAATGAATGAACTCACAAAATCGATGCTCTTTTCGAATTTACAGAATTTAAATTCACCTCAGATGAGGTTTGCCATTGCTGACGTTATTAAAATGTATTAATTAATTTCAGTTAAAGTATTTTCTTAGTAATTGACAGATGTCAAATTTCTATGTTATGGACGAATTTGTTGTGTTTCCACTGTGATTCTACCTTCATAAAATGTAGCTAAATTCTTAGCATCATATTTCCATACTTATTCTACGAACAATATTTCATAGTCGAACCAGCCTGATATTTTAATATTAGTTACATATGATGTGTAATAAACGTGTAATAGTTGACTAAGCAGTAATATTAACCATGATTCAAATTCGGAGTTTATTTTTCTATTTGCGTTTTTCCTAAGCTGTTTTTCCTTTCAGTAACGACATCCTTAATAAACTCTTTGCCTCTTCACAGAAAATTCGAGCTGTGTTTTTATGAGATGGACGGTGATAAAACTGAAGTCAAAGGTAAAGTAACCGTGATGATCTTCCAATGTTACCAATGATCTTCATTGTTTGTTATTAAAAAAAGAAGGGAGCAAGCTGTTCGGTAGCTGAAATATTTATCAGACTGTTGTGTCTTCTATAGAGTCACGCTGTGCGTGATTATTTTGATATGCCATTCTGGCACGGGTGGTATAACGTTTCAGTCTAAAACTTTTATGAAGACTTGATTATTGTGCTTCCGAGACACCGCAGCAATCGGATAACTGTCCATTCCGTCATTTACGCAGACGTGGAAATACGTCTGAAATCTGTACACTCCGGCATTGTAACAAAATTCCGTACCATTCAAAGGAGCAGAACACGATCTCTCGCTATCTGGCAGGCAAAAGCTAATTAGCCTTTAGAAAATGTACTACCTGTGGTAATGGTTCCCAAATGGATCACTCAAATCAAAGCTTCGTTTTACTCGTTTATTAATTGATATTAATTTAACGTACTGCTCACATAACAGTATATTTAACATAATAATATAGGAATATTTAATAAATAATATTTTAAATATTTTATTTAACATAAAAATAGGATTAAAGCGAGGGAGTTAAATCAAATCAAAAACCTTACATTTTTGAGCCAGGGTATAATAGATGGTTAAATTTTAGGCACAGAGACACTCTGAGTCTTCTTTAGTCTAAACACAAGTTGAAAAATGTTCAACAAACTCCAGACATATAGATAATGCCCAAGGCTAAAAGAAAAGAAAAACATCACGAGTGAACAAAGGACACACATCATGAGTGAGCAAAAGTCACATTGCATCGATCTTAAATAAGTAAATCATCGTATAGTCATGAAAAAAAGAATGATAATTAATACGTTTTAAAAACTCTTGCCAGTCAGCTCAGAAGCATTGAAAAACTTCGAGCAGCAGAACAGATGAGTAAAAATGTCAGATATATAAAACCATCTCATAGTTTCTACCAAGGACATGTAAACAAGTGATTTAGGGAAGAACTGGAAATTGTTTATAATTGTTATAATGATTTTTTTAAAACTGTGTGCTGCATTTTCAGCCCCACATTTCAGTCTTGGTGTCACTTGGCCACCACTGCTGCTTTGAATAACAAACTGGGCTGAATTTCCCAGATAAAAGGCTCTTTTTCTTTTTCTTGCAGGTAAAGTGGGCGATCTGGTGATGCAGAACCCACAAGCGCTGGCGGCTCTTCAGGACAGACTAGACAACTTAACACAGAGTCCTTCAGTTATGGACAGGTCAGGACAGAGTTACGCAATGTTCATATGCCAGTGATGCCACCTTCTCTGAATTATACTGAATATTTCTCAATTTAAGTGATTGGAAATGAGCAAGTTGATGGGAAACGCCGTTTCCACTTGACATGCTGCGGTACACCATGCTCTTGTTGCTGAAGGAACATAATGTTCTTTAAAAAATTGTCTAAGTAAAAAGGGATTTTTTTGTGTTTCACTCACTGCTGGAAAATGTTCTGGTCCAGCTGTTAGAACCAGATGTTCATCACTTTAATCTCTCTCTCTCTCTCTCTCTCTGCAGCTTACCGCTGTCCGTCAGGAGAAGAGTCAACGCCTTAAAGAATCTGCAAGTCAAGAGTGCACACATAGAAGCCAAATTTTACAAGGAGGTACACGAGCTGGAAAGAAAATACGCTGCTCTATATCAACCACTGTTCGATAAGGTGATTGAATGCAAAGCACACAGAAGATACTCACAGTTTAGGTCTATATGGATTCAAGTCACCATAACGCCAATATGATGAACCAGGAAGTGGTTTGGATTAGGAAGTTAAAATAGTAATAAATTAATTAAGTTCATGTGCCGAGGTTCCAGCGTAAATAGGAAAAACACATTGGTGACATTGGTAAAAATGCTGCATTAAAGACCTAATTTTCACAACTTAGGTGAATTTTAGACAAATACAAGCACTTTTTTGTTGGATTGCCCTTTTGTTCTGCTTATAATAATGATGATTGTGGCATGTGCATCCTCAAGTAGGGCTGAAACGATTCCTCGAGTAATTCGAATACAAAAAATCATCGAGGTAAATTAGTTGCCTCGAAGCTTCGTTTAGTCCATTTACTGTAACTACACACAGAGCACTGCGTTTCCCCACGGACCATTATTACTGACGCGAAAACTCGGGGAGAAAATGGCGAGAAAGTTTTCAAAGTTTGGGATCATTTCAAACTAAAACAGACAGAAAACTCTGTACAGTGTGATTACTGTAAGATTGAACTGGTGTACCACAACTGCACAAGTTCCATACTTCAATATCTCATTCGAAAACACACAGTCCACGGAGTCGACACAAGCTTCTCACTTAGCTTAAATCGGTATGAACGTTCGCACTTAGCTTAAATCAATATATGATTGCTAGTTGAAATTAAGGCCCGTAAAAATGTATGCGGATTGTGGCTACATGTAGTGACTATTTAAGACTGTAAATCAGCATGGTGGCTAGTTATGATGTCCCTCATTTAGCTAGGTTTTGTGAAAGCCTAAGCGTCATTAATTTTGATAGCTTCACTCTCTCTCTGTCACTCACACACACCAGTATGTAGAGAGACATGTAAGAAGGTTTATTCTCCAATTAACTCTAATTTCATGTTACAGAAAAATGTGTTAAGAAAATTTTATGTGTATGGAGTCTTGTTCTTGTTCCAAGTTACCTTCCTGTCCACTAATTTTTGCCTCTTACTAAATCCACAAAATCTTCCAGGAAGACAGTAAAGGCTTATGTCCTGCTTGAGCTGTAGTTAGACTGAAACATCAAAGTTAATTTGCACAACATAAATGCAATGTTTAGGTATTATTATTATTATTATTATTATTATTATTATTATTATTATTACTATTTTGTCTTAGGTTGTACCATGTTTACCTTTTTTTCAAGTAATTAAGTTTTTTTTTAATATATATATATATTTGTATTTGCGTTTTGAATGTCAATTAAATGCGCTAAATGGGTTTAGATTTTATTTTCATTTTTCTAAATAGGAAACAACTTGGTTGTACGTTTTAAGAGACCAAACTTATTTTCTCTTACATATTTAGTATTCCTCTTTAATAAAGAAAAAGTACATCTTATCCAATGACTCGATTAATCGGTAGAATATTCGATTAGTAAAATAATCTGTAGCTGCAGCCCTACTCTCAAGTGTCAATAATGTAGTTGTTTCCTATCTCCGTCAGCATGTCTAGACAAAAAATGAGAGAAAAGCTTAATTTCCTGAAAGGTCTGAAAAGCTCTAACTGCTCCACCTAACTCTTTCAGTGTGGTGTGTTGATTTCTTTCTCCATTGTGTTTGGCTGCAGAGGAAAAGTTTTGTCACTGGTGCAGTGGAACCTACAGATGAGGAATGTGAATGGCAGAGTGATCACGAGGATGAAGAGCTGGCAGTGAGTATCAGCATCATTTCGGCGTTTTCTCTACCGTATGACGTGTTGCAAACGTTTCACGACAATTCTGTGCATCATTCCCACTCTGATGAGGAGAACTAGGAAACATGAGGCAGGCTTTGGAAAGAGTGACGTGGTCCTGTGTCATTGTCCACTCTTTCTTTTGTGCGGCAAAGACAATGAGTGAAACACAAACAAACTATAAATACTTCTAATTCCTGAACACACACAGGTGTATCCACTCATTCATTACCCGCTCGTTTGCGCTGACTTCTCCTCCTCCCGTGCACAGCCTGCACTTCATCATCTCAGAAATTTCTTCACATATCTAATTAGTTTTGGACTTTCTGTACTGCGGAATATTGCATGAATATTATATCGTCCCAATTCACATAAATGTACACTATTCACTCTTCATCGTGTTGTAGTATAAATAGAGCAAGTGGTGTGTTCCAACAAGACGAAGTACACACGTCCTACCCAGATGATGTGGAATGATGAAAACTACATGCGCTCGACGCTCGTAGCTTTGTTTATGTCGCAGAAGAGGGGCGGGGTTATGATACGCCAATGCTGGATGAGAAAAAAAATTCAAAGTGGCAGACGACACGCCGTACGAGACGTCTCTTAAACGAGGGCACGCTGTGCGATTGATTTTTCAACATTTTCAAAAATTCATGCACCTTATGATGACATTGAATGGGAAATTCCAGCTAGTAAAAAAAAAAAAAAAAAAGTTAATGTTCCATTTAAGACAATACTATCCTGCTACAATTTATGCACTAGACGCTAGAGCGCATAGTGTAAGTGCATAGCGTGCAGTTTGGCACGCAGCTTCGAACTTTCCAACCTAAATCACTGTGAAGAACCTGATGTTCTTGTGCTTGACAGAATGGCTTGTAATCTTGTAATCAGAACCTGCCTGCTCTTTTCAGGATGAGCTACAGAAGAAAGCCTCCATCGAAGAGAAGAAAGCGGGAGAGGAGGGCACTGCCGAGGAAAATCCCAAAGGAATCCCTGAATTCTGGCTCACGATATTCCGCAGCGTGGACATGCTGAGCGATATGCTACAGGTGATCTAGCGAGCCTTTTATTCCTAACGAAGTCATTCGTTCTTCACACGCTCCGAGAGCAGAGATTCAATACAACGTGTGTTTTGTAGTCCAGAATTACATAACTGCATACTGCTTCTCGGGATTGTCATGGAGTAAAGATGTTTGATTATTTGTTTATGGAAAGGAAAGTGTGTGTGTGTGTGTGTGTGTGTGTGTGTGTGTGTGTGAGAGAGAGAGAGCGAGAGAGAGAGAGGGCTTGTGGTGTGGTTTGGGGAGAGTTCACATTGTTCTTGTATTTATGTAAATAACTCTCTTTGGGTTCTTAATGTGGAACTGTTTCCTCTCATCAGGAAGCCGATGAGCCGATCCTCAAACATCTACAAGACATTAAAGTGATATTTTCTGGACCTGATGAACCGATGGTAAATAAAGACAGAATTATATTCACTGTGCAGTATTATAGTGTATAGTATTTCCAATGACACAAATTAAGTGCTTATTAAAGATAAATCACTACTCAAGACCAAGGCAGAGTCTAATTTGGGAACCGAAAACACCTTTTCAAATAAGATCATTCAAGCAAGATGGAAAGAGAAAAAATGAACCAGATACTGTAGCATAGTTGAACTCACAGTTTTGATTAAAATGTTTATTATTTTTTGGGTAATATATGTATATTGAGGCACAGATCAAAATGATTTTTTTTTCATATATATATATATACAAATGAGTAACATTGATAAATTGTTATTATAAAAAGAATTAAAAAGCTGGAAAATAATCAACTTTGAGGTGCTAAAGGTAACTCTTATTCTTCACAGCGCTCTGCTGTTGATTATTTTCCAATAAGATCACAAACCCAGAGTTTTTTTTTTGACCTCTTACCTTCCGTCCACTCGTAAGATGCTCGTGTTTGCCGGTAACTGATACTGTACACTGTAAATATGCGTGAATTCTTTGTTTTTTGTTTTTTTCTCTTCCAGAGTTTCACTTTAGAGTTTTATTTTGAACCTAACAGCTACTTTAAAAACACGGTCCTCACAAAAGTCTACAAGATGAAATCGGAACCTGAGGCCGACGAGCCGTTCTCCTTCGAAGGCCCGGAGATCATCGACTGCGAGGGGTGTGTGTGATACGAGAGACATTTTTCTATACTCTGACACAGAGATTTCTGTGGAAGAGGGTAAGAACTTTAAACAAAATACGAAATCTTTTTTTTTCCCCTCCTTTTATCTTATGACAGATGTGAGATTGAATGGCACAAAGGGAAAGATGTAACCGTCAAAACGATTAAGAAGAAACAGAAGCACAAGGGCAGGGGTATCGTGAGGACGGTCACTAAACAAGTGCCCACTGACTCCTTTTTTAACTTTTTTAACCCAATTAAAGGTAAAGCTTTTCATATTCCAACAGAAATCACGGTTTAGAGATCACATGCATTGTTAAAGTCTTTAATTGATCGCCTACACCAGTTATTTCTCTTTCTTTATTTCTGCAGTTTCCCCGGATAGTGAATTGGTGAGTACCTCCATGTTTTATATTATGGTTCTGTTAGTATTCTTGTATTGTAAGTGCAACATTAAATACTAAACCGGGGGTCTCCAACACGTTGCTCTCGAGCTACTGACCTACTTCTGAGTAGCTTGTCTAGGAAGTTTTATAGAATATGTACAAAATTGATTAAATCAATTTAATCTCAGTCAAGCACATTCTACATTGATCATGTTAATATCGAATAGAAGTTGCTTTCGGCTGCTCCCTGTTCGGGGTCGCCACAGCGGACCAACTGGTCCGCACAATAACTTGGCACAGGTTTTATGCCGGATGCCCTTCCTGATGCAATCCTCCCATTTTTCCGGGCTTGGGACCAGCACCGCATCCAGTGGCTGGGGTTTGGGCATTGGCTGGGAATTGAACCTTCCGCATGATAGGCGAGAAACGTACCACTGAGCCAAATATCGAATAAACATGTTTAAAAAAATAAATAAAAAATTCGGCCCAATCAAACTCACAGACGTCTCCCGCCCCTTTCCTGACTCCCTGGACAAATCATGCTCCCATGTTCATCACACAGTTTAATAAAGCCGTTCGTCAATCGATTTCACACACAGCTAGTACATGTAAGCTTTATATAAACTTAAATCCATAAGCACGAATTGAAGCAGTTTGGATAAAGGATAAAGGAAACACGTGGCTGATCCATTCGACGGTATCAGGAATAAAGCTACGATGCTGCCAAAGTGAAAGTGCTGAACGAATCGATCCTGCTGCAGGAAGATACAGGACGGGTGTGCTGTAGACATTTCTTATTAGTTCAGCCGGTGTTTCAGAGTAAAATACTGTTTAATATTTTCAATTGATCATGTATATGAATGGCATAAAAAATACTAATAAGAATTTCAGGTCTCTGCTTTCAAAATTAACATCACTTTCAATATCAAAGGTCTTCCATTTTTATTTACGAAAAGAGACTTTTTTTCAGTCTTGCTGAGGACATCAGGGTATGTGCCAGGGGACTTGTAAGTAACCATTTGCTGATAAATAACAGAATCAATGTGAATGAACAAAATCTGACAATAATAAGTGATAAATCTAGTCAGCAAACCTGTTGTGTTAAAACAGTTAACATGCTGCTTATGTGAATTTAAAATGATTTATTGCAAAATATGATTGTTCGATATTGACATTAAAAGATTAAAGTTAAAACACAAAATAGTTTATTCATCTGGTTTGGGTTATGGCGATAAGCTGTGTAAATAAATGTTGCTAATAATATAACAGGAGTAGTTCTTGGCCACCTTCATTTTGTCAAAGTAGCTCTCGGAGGGAAAAAGGTTGGAGACCCCTGATCTAATCCCAGGTAAGCATTTTAAAGACCCTCTGAACATGTAGAAAATGATTTTCCATGTGATTTTTCATGTGACTTTTTTTTTCTTTAATGACTATCTTTAATTAAAGAAACTATAAGAAATAAACCTGTAATATTTTTTTCTCATCATTAATTGCCATGAATATACACAAATCTGCTATTGCACAATTTTACGCTGTTTCTTTTGGCTAATTAATGGTTCATTAATCATTAATAAATGCTTTATTGTCTACATGAATCGCTTGTAATAATCGTCTTGGTTGCCAAATCATGTAATTTAACGTAAATTCTCTGTGTGTAGCATCAAAAGATGGTGAAATTCAGTTTCACATTTCTCTGCTGGTTTTACACTGGATATAATTTTATGAAGTTTAAAGAAAAGAGAAAAGGGTTGTTTAAACTCACTCTCATATTTCAATCAGTGGGGGAAAAAATTACTTACTGACTTCTAAGGAAGTTCATACCCGAGGCTCGATTTGTATCTAAATTTTTTTGGTGATTTATTTTATTATTTTTTTATTTATTTTTTATTTAATTTAATTTTATATTTTAATTTTATTTTTATTTTATTTTTTAATTTTATTTAATTTTTATTTCATTTTGTTATTTTTCAGAAGGCCGTTCTGTACTATTAAGCCCAACATTCTGTTCAAAGGAGCTTGTTTTAGGGGACTCTAAAACCGGCTCCTTTAGCTCATTTTTATTTTAGTTGTAATTTTATGGAGAATCTGTTCATATTAAATTGTAAAAATTGTTACTCTTTGTTTAAACACCAATCTGCTTATTCGAGATTCTCACACAATGAGTACAAACCTCCACTTTTTGACTTCTTTGTGTCCTGAGGTGTCGGAGTGTTATTTATCCTCGCTGATGTTTTATGTGCTAACAGGATGAGGACTCTGAAATTACCCTAGCCACAGATTTCGAAATCGGCCATTTCTTCAGAGAGAGGATAGTACCAAGAGCCGTGCTGTACTTCACCGGAGAGGCGCTGGAGGATGACGAGAGTGTACGTGAAATATCCGCTTTATTCAGCAACATGTGCTTCTGTTAAGGTTCCCTGTAAGAGTTGTCATGATTTTATTGTATTTGTTTGTGTAACAGTTTGAGGAAGAAGAGCTAGATGAAGGTGAAGAGGAGGTAAGCTGATTATTTTAGCAGAACACACTGGTTTTTGTTACTTTTTGGTTTTACAGTGGATTAAGATGTGTTTGTGTGAAATAGGATCAGGAGGACGATATGGAGGAGGATGAAGAGGAGGGAGATACAAAGGTTAGTATTGTTTTGTTTTTGTTTTTTTTTCCTCTTTAAAGTCCCGGAGCACATAGAGTAACATATGGAATGAAAAATCCCAAACTTGAGCTTTATGTAAATCACAGAAGACGTCATTGAAGCAGAATTAGGACTCGCATCGATAACGACACTGACCTGCTCAGGAAGTATTTCACGACTAATAATGGTTGTGTAAAAGCATCTAGAGGAGGAACTACAGCATCTTCCATTACATATAACCTGATAAAAACATCTTGAGCATAAAACTCAGCATGAGAAATGTATTGCAAGCTGCAAATGCTGACTAAGGTGGAAAAAAAATATTACAGGCAGCTCTAGGTGAGTGAAAATAACAGCTCTTAACATGCATGCTGTTCTTGTTGATTATCCATTATTGGCCTCTGACAACAAATGGAATACCCCTGCCCCCCCTTTTTCTGCATGGCAACCGTATTCAAGCTAATGTCACTATCGTAGCTAGCTAAGACACTTGCTTTAACCAGCATGCTAGCTGTGCATCTTTAATGGCCAGTGTTTAAACTGTAACATATAAAACAAAGTTAAATTAAATGCCCCATTATGCCTGATTGCTTATTAATAATAATAATAATAATAATAATAGGTTAGCAATTTCCATATCAGTATTGGTATCGATGAGTAACTAAAAACAGGTGCTCATACGGAGCATCCTTGTATGCACGGTGGCCAAGAATTGCAAAACAAAAATTTTTGTTAGAATTGCAAAACAAATTTCCATTGGCAAGTGTGGAGATTCATATGGTGTGATTTTGGATATACTGATAGCGTATCGTGGCGTAAAGATTAGTTTGCGATCTCTAAAAACACACCTGACGAACGCAGGATTGTTGGGAAGACCAAGCTATTCCAGATTAAAGGATGTAAGGAGCGCTATAAGAGCAGAGCTGCGTTCATACACACACCAATCCACTTTCTACTGCTGCAGCCTGCTGGACTTCCTGTATATCCTGAGTGACAGATGTCTCGTCCAATCGGAGGGAAGAATTCCATTCCCAAACTTTACCTACCTTTTCCGTTTGTCTGAATCGTCTGATTTGTTTTGCACTTCTCAGACACCGTATCGATGCCCACATGGCCAAGATAAACCTTCTTAGAAGGCAATCAGATATTAAAGATGGACTTCTGGGACTTTTAATAATTTTTAATCAGACTCGTTCTGTTGCTTTTTTTAATCAGTTCTCCTCTATGTTTTAACTATTTACATCCATCTTGTTTGTTCTGAACGTTTGAGTTTAACTGTCATTGTGGTTGTTCTCCTTTTCCACCCTTCCACTTCCAGGCATAAGTCATTTGTCACTCCATGCATTTCTAGGTAAGTTAGAAATGTCATGAGCTCTCACACGCTACTGTGGTCCTTCTGCTTGTCTCACCTCATTTCATTTCATCATTCAACTCATATCCATGCTTGTCATGGTGTAAACTACCACCACCATGCTTTATTTAATATATCATAGGCTGATATGTAGTCGAGCAGCCGGAATCTGATCAGTGTTATCAGTGAATGTTAGTTTTGTGCAGGAGTCAGGTATTTTTCTTTTAAATTAGTCATGTGAAACTGAATGAATGGAAATAAACGAAACCATGGTGTGATTTCCACCTCGATGCGGTTGTTCGTGTTCACCGATCACGCTCCGGTAACAGAGCATCAGAGCGAGGCGATCAGTCTGCCACCGTGTGTGTAAGTGATTCGACTCTGAATCAACTTAGGAAACGAATACATTTTTTTCTTCTTATCTGTAGATATTAACAATAAACTGAGCTAAAGGGCCGAGCTGTAGTGCCGCAGAAATGCAGAAAAAGACAGAATGGACACAACATGCATTCCACAACATGATGTTTATATAATTATTTACATTTACATTTCTGGCATTTAGCAGACGCCTTTATCCAGAGCAACTTACATTTTTATCTCATCTTATACAACTGAGCAATTGACGACTAAGGGCCTTGCTCAGGGGCCCAGCAGGGGCAGTTTGGTGGACCTGGGACTCAAACTCACAACCTTCCGTTCAGTCCAACACCTTAACCACTAAGCTACCACATCCCCAATAATCAATAATTATCTAACGATTCGTTTAGCGCAGCCCCGTGTTCTAACAGGCTCTTTTGTTTTGTTTTTTTTGTTTGTTTGTTTTTTTTGTGGTTTCTCTACACACTTCTGTTTCTCTTTTTCTTTCCTTTTTTTTTTTTTTTTAATTTATATTTATAACAGAGTATATTTTATATTTATATTTATAACTGGGTTTTACACAGGACATTTTCAATTCTTTACAATCCTCACCCAGTATTTTATTTTCTTCGTTTAGGATTGTTTTTAAACAATAATGCGCTGTGTCAGGGTAGCACAGGAGCAGAAAGGATCAATTTCACTCTTCTTACGACTCGTAGTAAGCCAACCGGCTGAAACGTGTGAATGTGCATGCACTCGGCTTCGAGTTGTATTGCTGGGGTGTTTTTCTATTTGAATTATTTAAAAAAAAAAAAAAAAAAAATCTAATATTAAAATCCAACGTTTAGTGAATTTTGCCCGCCATTATTTATCTGATAGTAAAAAAAACAAATCACCAAACGTCTTAATGTAAATATTTCAAAAACTAGAAATGGATTGCTTTATTCTCACTCCATTCCACAGAAATACCACATCCTCTAATCATCTCCCTTTCCTTTCCATCTCTAATGAAGGCCTTTTCCTGAGTCTTTTACTTAATCTCTGAGTTGACTGAGAGACTTTTTCATTTCTGATAAAAAGGAAAAATTAAGACTTGTTGCGATTGAGGTCTTGATTGATTTCTTTCATCTTCTCAAACATATTAATTCTGAAGGAAGCTGAAAGGTGTTCATTGGATTCGAAGACTAGGCCGAGGCCTTTGTGTTCACGCTGCTCTGTGGTGTTTTTTTTTTTTTCCCTAACACTGGGGCTTAATTCTTTGGGAAAAGCATGCAAATCTTTTCTTGCAAATCTTGAGTACAGAACATGTGCATATGACTGTTGGTTATTGTGTAAGGTTTATTGCTCAGATGGTATAATGTGCAAGAATCTACACACATCCGGAAAAAATCTAAATTGTTCCAGGATCAAAAACCATTTCCTTTAAACATGAACGAATGAACTTTCACATCCTGTCAGGTTTCGTATTTTACTTTCACATCTGTTGCAGAGTGCATATTAACCGAGTGACCGCAAACAAACCATGAATATTTATATCTCTTAGCTGATTTAGCTAGCTAAATCTCTTAGCTAAAGCACAGTTATTAGCACAGAACACTGTTGCTATTAACGACTAACTCAGACTAGAGGAACAAAAATGAAATAAAAATTTCTACTTTAGAGACTCAGGAAGACGTCGATGAGTTCAGCAGAGAGGACCGTGTTAATATGACTGTTTAAACCATCACAGCGTGAGCTGGTTAAATCTACACTACTGACTACAAAGTGTGTTTACATCATAAACATTAACCTTATTAACTCATACAGTGGAAGCTCGGCATATGAATGTCCTTCCTTAGGAATTTTTTGCCTTAAGAATTGAAATTTTGCAAGAAATTTGCTTCGGCATACGAACGAACCGAACCGAACGCCGGCTAAGTTGCGCGTGCGCCCGGGAGCCGCTCAAAATTTGTTTGCGTCAGTGGAAAGCTGAGCGAAGCAAGTTTATTAATTTTGTGTATTTTTTTTCAGTCAGTGAGAGCTGTTAACCATGTTAAGAGTCAACCCACGACATCGACATTGCCTTCAGCATGTGTTCAAAAGCTAGGTGGTTTTTCGGGCGTTTTTTTGTTGACAGATCGGTGGCGTGGGCGGTCTATTCTATTTTTAGCCCAAGCTTGGTGGCACGACTTCCTGTGAGGAGCCTTGACATGGAATGCTTGGCTTGGGTCAGTTCTTTGTAAGCGGCCATACAGTTTACATACACTTCGTACTGGTCATATTTTTGGGCGGCTGGAACGGATTATCTGCATTTACATTATTTCTTATGGGAAAATTAATTTCGCAATACACATTTTCACCTAAAGAACGCTCCTCCAGAACCAATTAAATTCCTATGCCGAGGTTCTGCCGTAAATCTATTAACTCTGAACTCATGAGCTTTGGGAGAAGGCCATGTTTTATTTTCCTCTTTGTTTTGTAGCATTAGGCATGGAGTCTTTAGGTAGTTCTGCGTGCAGGTTACTTGAGTATATGACATTTCAGTTCATTATTTGTAACAAAATGTCAAACGAGGCATAATTATTTGCATATACAGTTAATAAAATTAAAGAGAAATTGCTCGCTTTTACAGCAAACACGTCGACATTATTTTTCTATTCTTCTAGTCTTCTGCCCTCTGCTGGTTTTACTCAGATATGACACACAAAAATGGAAAAAGCCGTTTGGTTTCTCTTCCAGCTGCGCCATTATCTGTTACAGCCCAGGATAATTAGGGATAATTAGTGTAATTGAATGTTTAATCTGTGTAACAAAGGCACTGTTGACCCTTCACGAACAAACAGAAAAAAATTCTGCAGCTGAGATACTGCAGAATACTGGAACCGAGACTGGTTCAAAACGATGAATAACTATTACACATTTTCTACTGATACCTAACCAAGCAAATGTGTAGGGAAACAAATCCTCTGTAGGATTTATCAAAGAAAACAAACACTTGCATGAAATGGTTGTAGATCCTGTGAGGTTTAGTGTCCATATTTCACACCCTAAGCTCTGTTTATTTGTATAATACTTATGTCTTCTTTCCTTCCAAACTGGTTTTAGTGAATTGTAATGGTTTTCTCTTTGTTCAGAGCGGAGAAGCACAGCCTGTAGAGTGCAAACAGCAGTAAGAGACTAGCGCCACCTGCAGCCAGTCCGTTTCCTGCTCAGCGTCGCCAGATCTCTGCACAACGGTCATCCTAACCAACCCGCAAACGTCAACAGAATAACATTGTGCATGTTTGATTTAGTTTTTTTCTCCCGAAAATGTTACCAAAAAAAAAAAAAAACTGGTAGAATAAACTGACAAAATTCTGTCATAACTGTGGATTATTGCATTTTGAACAAACTGCCAATTCATTTTTTTTTTAATGATGTTCTAAAATCCTTTGTTTCTTTGTTTTTTTTAATCCACACCCACATCCCCAGAAGCCCTTGTATTCGGAAAGTCGGAATGGCATTCATTCCAAAGTTAATTGATTAAACCTTTTTTGACTTGATAGTTTACTCAGGGTTTTTTATGCTGAGAAAACATGCACACGCTCCGTTATGAAACCGCTGATAAGAAACTGATCCCATTTCCATCCTTTTGTTTTTCGTTTCATTTCGTTTGTCTTAGGTTCTTATGATTATCTCTCCAAAACCTTTTTAGATCTATTTCAAATTATTCTGAAGTTATTTATATAAATGTTGCTTTTTTTTCTTCTTTTTTTTTTAAAATGGTGTTCAGCTACACGGTTTGTTCCTGTCCCCCAGCTGGATTTCGAAGAGTGGAAGAGCATTCTGTATGTCCTGTGTCCCTTCCTTTAATTACAATGTTGTTGCTTTACTGCCCTGACCGCTTACTAAAGAATTAAATATCAAAATTGCCAAGAGATCTATTGTTTTCTTTTATTTATTGTTAGAAAAATAACTATGCTGTTATTGACCATGTACTTTTGAAGTCGGATGACCAGCAGAGGGCAGCAGAATCAGACCCCCACCCCCTCCAAAAAGAAAAAGGAAGTGCAGATAGTTTATAAAAAGAATAGTGGGTTATTGACAGGAACTATTAATAAATGTATATAAATATCTTGGTGTGGAAATAAATTTAATATATGGATAAATGCAGCACACTGGTGGAGAAAGACCAGAAGACACCTAGTCTTAAAGACTTCAGCACACACCATATAGCAGCTGTAGAGACCTTTAAACACTTGCATACACCATCGCAAAGAGAACTGGACACACCATTGAGGAGATACCAGAACCCATACACCATCACTATGAGACAGAACCAATACAATCACAAAAGGAAGAGTATCCATACACCATCACAAAGTAACCAGAACACACCATCGCAGAGAGACTGTACCACATTGTTGGAGAGAGACCAGGAGACACATTGTCTTAAAGAAACCTGAACATTATCACAGAGAGACCAGAACAACACTGAGTCTTATACACTACAACACACACCATATACCCACTGCAGAGTTCTTTAAACACTTTCACATAGAAACTGGAACACATACCCAATGCAGACACACTTGAACCAGTACACCATCACAATGAGATCAGAACACGTAGTTGCAGAGAGACCGGGACTCATACACCATCACAATGCGACCAGAACACACAGTTGCAGAGAGACTGGAACCCGTACACAATGAGACCAGAACACACAGTTGCAGAGAGACTGGAACCCGTACACAATGAGACCAGAACACACAGTTGCAGAGAGAGAGGAACCCGTACACAATGAGACCAGAACACACAGTTGCAGAGAGACTGGAACCCGTACACAATGAGACCAGAACACACAGTTGCAGAGAGACTGGAACCCGTACACAATGAGACCAGAACACACAGTTGCAGAGAGACTGGAACCCGTACACAATGAGACCAGAACACACAGTTGCAGAGAGAGAGGAACCCGTACACAATGAGACCAGAACACACAGTTGCAGAGAGACTGGAACCCGTACACAATGAGACAAGAACACACAGTTGCAGAGAGACTGGAACCCGTACACAATGAGACCAGAACACACAGTTGCAGAGAGACTGGAACCCGTACACGAGACCAGAACACACAGTTGCAGAGAGACTGGAACCCATACACAATGAGACCAGAAACACAGTTGCAGAGAGACTGGAACCCATACACAATGAGACCAGAACACACAGTTGCAGAGAGACTGGAACCCATACACAATGAGACCAGAACACACAGTTGCAGAGAGACTGGAACCCATACACAATGAGACCAGAACACACAGTTGCAGAGAGACTGGAACCCATACACAATGAGACCAGAACACACAGTTGCAGAGAGACTGGAACCCATACACAATGAGACCAGAACACACAGTTGCAGAGAGACTGGAACCCGTACACAATGAGACCAGAACACACAGTTGCAGAGAGACTGGAACCCGTACACGAGACCAGAACACACAGTTGCAGAGAGACTGGAACCCATACACAATGAGACCAGAACACAGTTGCAGAGAGACTGGAACCCATACACAATGAGACCAGAACACACAGTTGCAGAGAGACTGGAACCCATACACAATGAGACCAGAACACACAGTTGCAGAGAGACTGGAACCCATACACAATGAGACCAGAACACACAGTTGCAGAGAGACTGGAACCCACAGTTGCAGAGAGACTGGAACTCATACACAATGAGACCAGAACACACAGTTGCAGAGAGACTGGAACCCGTACACGAGACCAGAACACACAGTTGCAGAGAGACTGGAACCCATACACAATGAGACCAGAACACAGTTGCAGAGAGACTGGAACCCATACACAATGAGACCAGAACACACAGTTGCAGAGAGACTGGAACCCATACACAAGAGACCAGAACACACAGTTGCAGAGAGACTGGAACCCATACACAATGAGACCAGAACACACAGTTGCAGAGAGACTGGAACCCATACACAATGAGACCAGAACACACAGTTGCAGAGAGACTGGAACTCATACACAACCCGACCTGAACATACACTGTTGCCAAGAGCACAGAATCCATACACCATTACAAAGTGACCAGAACACACCAGTGCAGAGAGACTGGAACACACTGTTGGAGAGAGACCATAAGACACATTTTCTTGAAGAAACGTAAACATTATCACAGAGAGACCAGGACAGTACTGAGTCTTAGAGACTGCAACACACACCATATACCCACTGTAGAGTCCTTTAAACACTGTCAGATAGAAACTGGACAGACAGACTTGAACCCGTACACTATCACAAAGAGACCAGAACAGACAGTTGCAGAGAGACTGGAACTCATACACTATCACAAAGCAACCTGAACACACACTGTTGCCAAGAGCTCAGAATCCATGCACCATCACAAAGTGACCAGAACCAATGCACAATGACAAAGAGAAACTGGAACCCATACATCATCACAAAGAGACCAGAACACACAGTTGCAGAGAGACTGGAACTCATACACCATCACAAAGAGAACTGAACACACACTGTTGCTAAGAGCTCATATCCAAAAACCATCACAAAAAAGTGACCAGAACACACACCATTGTAAAGAGACCGGAACACAAAATTGCAGTGACTGGAGCACACTGTTGGAGAGAGACCAGAAGACACATTGTCTTAAAGAAACCTACACATTATCACAGAGAGACCAGAAGAACACAGAGTCTTATACACTGCAACACACACCATATAGCAGCTATAGAGACCCTTAAACACTGTCACATAAAAACTGGAACACGTTACAGGGAGACCAGAACCCACAGTTGCAGAGAGACTGGAACTCATACACCATCACAAACCGACCTGAACACACACTTGCCAAGAGCTCAGAATCCATACACCATCACAAAGTGACCAGAACACACCATCACAAAGAGAACTGAACACACACCATTGTAAAGAGATCGGAATACATACACCATCACAAAGAGACTGGAACACCCTGTTGGAGAGAGACCAGAATACACATTGTCTTAAAGAGACCAGAACAACACTGTCTTATACACTGCAACACACACCATATACCCACTGTAGAGACTCTTAAACACTCACATAGAAACTGAAACACACCACATACATGTTAGAGGAGAGACTGGAAACCATACCCCATCACTAAGAGACCAGAACACACTGTTGGAGAGAGACCAGAACCCATACACCATCACAAAGCAACCTGAACACACACTGTTGCTAAGAGCTCAGAATCAATACACCTTCACAAAGAGACCAGAAGCAATACACCTTCACAAAGAGACCAGAACACACAGTTTCATGCGAGACTGTGACTCTACAGAGGCCCTAAATCACAAGTTTTGGAAAATGCTGTGTTGTTATTTCGACTTAATAGCTTCATTTATTATTTATTTCAACTTTTGTCGTCAAACTCAAAAGGTCAAAATGACTAAATTCTCTTAATTTAAGTGTTAGCAATAAAAATTAATGTCACAATTAACAACATAATAACTCAAAATAATAATGTGATATTAAAAAAATATATAGGGGAAAATGAAATAATAACTTTTAAATAATGAGTAAAAGAACCACATAGCATTGCAATATTTCTTTTTTTCATAATTTGAAGCTTAAACTGAATCAACTCTCAGTATTCGCTTAAAAGAGTCGACTCTTCGCAAATGACACATCAAGTTCCTCTACACCAAACTCGCTCATCCATGTCTTTATGGAGCTTGCTTTGTGCACTGGTGTGCAGTCATGTTGGAACAGGAAGGGGTCATCCCCAAACTTACCAATGCCTGACCAATGAAATTGTGCAAAATGTCTTGGTATGCTGAAGCATTAAGAGTTCCTTTCACTGGAATTAAGGGGCCGAGCCCAGCCCCTGAAAAACAACACCTGAACTCAATGATTTGGAGGGGTGTCCCAAAACTTTTGGCAACATAGTGCACGTTGTATATCTGTATGAAAGTATGAAATAAAAAATTGTAAATGCTGCTTTTAAAAATATCATTTTACAGATCGTAAAATGTAACTGTATAAAATGTGGATTGCTGTGTCACAACCACAGTTGGAGATGATGATAGAACTGCTTCTTTTTATTTGTATTATATTTTATCTCTATTCAATATTCCTGGATTTTATTGTTTTCAAGATTTGTTAAACAGTGCATAAATGCAGCGAATCCCATCTTCGTCTTTATCATCTTTTTTTTACACCCTTGAGCCAGCCCACACCCACACTGTCTCCATCATTAATCTCCAGTCATATTATGTCTATAAACATGTTTACTGTATCGGAGAAATAGTAAACACCCCCCTTTCCTGAATCACAGAATAACTCCATGTCTTCCTTTCCCACCTCCCAATTCTGGGCTTCCTGCCAATCTGCTCCCTGGCTGGCAAGGCAGCTCGCACTACAGCCAGTCAGAGACGCCTTTTCCACCCATCACTCAAAACTAAGCCTCGGTAACCATGGAGATCCTGCCCGCCATGCCAAGTGTTCATTCCGTGTCCTCCCAGCAGCACAGGGTTGGGCGGGTAAGTGGGCAGGACAGCTGCAGGCACGGTACGTCCTCACACAGTCACTGCTGAGGAAAAAATATATCAGGATTTTTGTTTGTTTACATAATAATACTCAATTTGTATATCTTTATGTCCAGAGGTAATACATTTCTGTGCAAATTTGCATTAAGAATCATAATTAAGCATTTCTGCACATCTCCATAAGAGGGCACTGTCCATGTTTCAACAGGAGACGTAAGATATATTCTTCACTGTGTGAATTTCATCATTTATTCCATTTAATTTAATTCATTTATTTATTTTTTTTAGTGACCATTCATGTTCAGGATCCATTTTATGCTTTATGCCTTTTTTAATGACTACTTCTGTCTGAAATCAAACAGATCTGGTCTCACATCCAAAATGTATTTGGACTTTTGAGCTTAACATATTTATATTTTCTGAAAAATGTGATAATGATCCATGAACTCTGCAAGCAAATTTTTAAGTTGTGTCTTCTTTCCATTTAGTGGATTTTTTCTTTATGCCAGTGATCTGAAACAAAAAAAATAAAGAAGGCAGCATACTGACCAAAGTCCATTCCTGGGCTTTTCCATTGGTGTATCTTTGATTTGTGATAAATTCAGTTATAAATGCTGTCTTTTTTCTAATCTTTTATACATCTTCAAAACACATTCAAAACTTTCTCTCTGGTCCTATTAATAACTGCTCTCAGAAAACAAAATCAAAGAACAAGCAAACATTTCTTCAGTTTTTAAAAAAAATTATGTTGTAATTCACCAGAATGGCATTCGTGTGCCATCCGGGTCACGGCACCAAGAAATCCGGCAAAGATGAGTACAAAGCGAACTGTTGTTGATCTTCAGACTCAGACTGATAAATATTGTGTGCTTGAAGAATCTTCAGCTTAACTTTTCACCAATAGAATCATACCTTCAGAAGGTTTTCACTAGCACACTCTCAAAATGGATAGACCTGCTCAGAGAACGAGTGAAGAGAGAGAGGAGAGAGAGGGGAGAGAAGCAGGCTTTGGCAGACGGCATGTCACCTCTGACCTTGTATTCTGAGATCTTGTAAAATTCTGAAATATCAAATGTGAAAAGCAGCTTTTTTCTTCACTTTCATGTCAGTTACTAATATTCGTGCACTTTCTGCATACACTAATATTCGAATCAAACATGTATAGAACACTATCCAGATGTTGCCACTGAACCACTGAAATCTGCATGTTGGTAGCTCGCTAAGCTGTGAATTATTACCCCTTCCTTACAACTACACCATTATTATCATCTGGAATAAAGCAAAAACTCAGATGTTTTGCAACAAAGACCCTTCAGCAGTCCAAAAATTGAAGATTAGAGAAGAATCGGATTTGTCCTGCTGTATGAACAAGGCCTATCGATATATACAACATATGAGCACTATGCTTTGATCTTTGTGTCCTCAGGCTGTGTTTGACCCATGCAGCTTTTTCTTTCTTCTCCAGGATTGTGTGTGGAAGATGGCCAACATGTGGGTCAGGGTCAGTGTGTGTCTAAGACCCCCTGAAATGGGCCTCCTAAGTGCACAGCACTGTCTGGCCATGCATGTATATGAAGCAGTCAGTCAGAGGGCTGTCTATGTGTGTGTGAGGCACTCTGTGTGTGTGTGTGTGTGTGTGTGTGTGTGTGTGTGTGTGTGTGTGTGTGTGTGTGGTGTGAAAGAGAGGGAGAGAGAGAGAGAGAGAGAGAGAGATCCCATCTATGGGCCTCAACAGCTCCCCATCTCACCGCCTGGAGAAGCACATCCTTTGATAAAGAGAGAATGGCGGCTGGAGGGCTGGATGAGGGCGGCACTTTCTCTTTCAGACCTTCTGAAGGTCAAACTAAACAGGGCTTCTTATGAAATTAATTTACCTGTGTGTGTGTGTGTGTGTGTGTGTTGTTGGGCTCCGATAAAACACTAAGATAAAACACTAAGATAACAGGAGCGACGATACAGTCAGTTGTAGCTTCACATGTTAACCCCTTCAACCCAAGTGTCAATCATATGACATCATAATTTTGTATTTTAAATTTATCATATGACATCCAACACAATTCAAGGCCAATTTTTTAAAGAAATCAGCATTCCAGGCAAAGAGGAAGAGCTATTCTTTTACGCACTACTGATATGATATGATAAGCAGTGATATAAAAGGGCAAATAATAAACAAAGTCGTTATTTTTATTACGGGATATTTGTAGTCAGAGCATGTGTTCCTAATGATTACTTCCTAGTGCATTTCTGTTTCAGTGAAATGTCACGGTGCATCAGAACAAATACTGAGAGGAAATAAGATAAAAGATTTAATGGACAGAATACGGAGCACACAGAGCTCGAAGTGTTTAACAAAGACTGAAATTGACATCGGAAACGTATCGGGTTTGACCTTTTGCTTGTGTATGAGGAAGGAGGAAATGTACGTTATGAAATTTATTCTTACCGGTCATTTAGTAGCTCAGAATTTCACCAGACTGATACCACGTGTATTACAAAAAAAAAAAATTAGAGAACCATATCTAAGTAGACATCTAAGTTTTTTTTAAACATTTTACATTTCTTAGTGTCATATTAATATATTAATGTACACTGATCAGGCATAACATTATGACCACCTGCCTAATATAGTGTTGGTCCCCCTTTTGCTGCCAAAACAGCCCTGATCCATCATGCACTGTGTATTCTGACACCTTTCTATCAGAACCAGCATTAACTTCTTCAGCAATTTGAGCAACAGTAGCTCGTCTTTTGGATCGGATCACACGGGCCAGGCTTCACTCATGTGCATCAATGAGCCTTGGCCGCCCATGACCCTGTCTCCGGTTCACCACTGTTCCTTCCTTGGACCACTTTTGATAGATACTGACCACTGCAGACCGGGAACACTCCACAAGTTTTGGAGATGTTCTGATCCAGTGGTCTAGCCATCACAATTTGGCCCTTCGTCAAACTCACTCAAATCCTTACGCTTGTCCATTTTTAACTTGCTGCCTAATATATCCCACCCACTAACAGGTGCCATGATGATGAGATCATCAGTCTTATTCACGTCACCTCTCACTGCTCACAGTGTTATACCTGATTGGTGTATAATATTGCACATCATAGTTCACATGTAATTGCACGTCTGGAGTATCCACATCAAATATCTTATTTTTCTATTAGTATATGTATTATTGTTGACAGAATCTCTCCAGCTGACCTGCTCAAGTGTGAACTCGCTGTGAATGGATGAACTTGAACTGCATAAAATTAGCAAGCAGACTTCCCTGCGTTCTATAGAACTACTAACAGAGTGAATGCTAAAGAAAACAAAAACCTGTACAAAGTAAATTGTACAGTAGTAACCTGGTGAGCAGGTACCATCATTTTGGCCCCCAACACTGAAAAGGCTTATAATATCCTAATTATGCTCAGACAATCTGTAATTATTACCATATGTGTGAGTGATATATTTATTACGCTCGCAGGGCTACTGTGTTAATGTCCAGGATTGAGAGATAAAGTCATTTTTTACAGGTTCCTGCAATAATAAGACCATCTCCAGATTTGACCTTGTGAGGACATTTGAATCATCATGCAAAAAACTTTTTCCTCATATTTAAAAAAAAATGAATAATAAGATTCAGGAAAGTGTCAATGGGCTGGTTAGATTAGACCCAATGACCTGTAAAAAAAAGAAAAGAAAAAAAAAAGATGTACAAGACATTAACTTAAGCCATGTTTGATTGTCATCTAGCAACAACAACAACCAAAACAGGGAATTTTATCTCACCACCGTCGCCTCGGGCTTTCTCATTAGGGATAAATGTTAGGGATAAATAGTAAAAAATATAAACTTTATAATTTTTCTATGTTTCTATAATTCTGTAAAGCTGCTTTGAGACAATGTCCATTGTTAAAAGTGCTATACAAATAAATTTAATTGAATTAAATTGAATAATAATAATAATAATAATAATAATAATAATTTGATAATAATAATAATAATAATAAACTCACGCAGTAGCCTTACGTATTCAATATCATTACCTAACAGTAACTCAGGACAAACTGAATAAATCAGATGTTATGCCTCTAAATATTGCATATCATTAACATGAAAAGTTTAGCCAGTTTTTACCTCACCTGTTTGTTGGGTATGGTTAATGGAACCAGGGACAGTCTGCTTCTAAGTTAGCTAGCTAGCCAAGTTTGATCATGAATTTCACAAAATTTCCATTTGGAGATAAGAGTAAAAAATCTATCTATCTATCTATCTATCTATCTATCTATCTATCTATCTATCTATCTATCTAGCTGTTGTTCAGACTGTAGTGATCATTCTGTTATTGTTCAAAGTACAGAGGAATTTGACATGCACTGACTGAAAATAATAATAATAATAATAATAATAATAATAATAATAATAATAATGTATTACTGGAATGACTGCTGTATGTTGATAGCTGGAAGGTCCTCACAAAGACAAACGTGTGTGTGTGTGTGTGTGTGTGTGTGTTCAGTGAAAGGAACGGGGGACTTGGCTGTGTGTGTGTGTGTGTGTGTGTGTGTGTGAGAGCAGCAGCTCGCACGCGTTTATCAGTCGCTCACAACATGGCGATGAAGCGCGCAGAGACACGACGGCTTTCCCCCGACTGAAAAGCGGGGACTCTGTTTGTAAGCTGCTTACCGGAGACCTCCTGCGTTTACCGGGACTCTGCGCGATCGAGGACTTTACGAGGACGTTGTTACGGATAATCGTGTCGATTTGAACGCATGTAGCTTTTGCGTTATTTTTTTTCTTTCTTTCTTTCTTTTTTTTTTTTTTTAATTTCCTCTCGGGTGGGAAAAAAAAAAGAAATCAAAAGGAGGATGTCCATGGCGCTGAATACCTGGCTCTTCTGTCTGCTTTCGATATCCTGCTGTGGACTGACCGAGCAAGGTAGAGAGGAATAAAGCATCATGATTGTTTTTCATATATGAATATAGAAGGTTAACTTATTTAGGGCTTAATGCTGGCTGGGGTTTCCTGGTGCATTTTTAGGCTTGATTCCTAGCTGTAAAGGGAGTCTGGTTTAAACTGCTGAGACTCATTTGGCATTTGTTGCAGTGGGATATTTAATGTTATAACGATTACAGAAACGTGGTCCATACTCCAAGTGCAATTTAGCCAGTGAGAGATGTGTTTGTGAAATATTTGTCCAAGCATGCATGCATGATATCAGTTATTAACTTATGAAATGTATTAAGAGACACTTTAGAACAGAGAGGCTCTTCATGTAGACTTTACAGCTGCACTGTGTTTCATTCGTTCTTGAATGATGGAAAAGGAAAGTACAATACATGTAGTCCTCTAGTCCTTATTTCTTATGTGGAGATATTACAGAATGATGTTTTATGCCGCATGAGGCTCTGATCGTCCTGACATGGATTTGCCTATCAGACTTTTCCTCTGACCTCTTTTTCGGGTTTGCAGCTCGGAGTTGAAGTTCGGAGTGTCAAAAGGGCAAAGTAAAATGTGGCAATCATTCTAGCTGTGTTACTAAAGTTCTAAAGATTTGCAGCTCGGCGTGTCTAATTGTTGAAATGTAATCAAATTAGACATCAAATCCAATCCAGTCATGCTTTCACTGTTGTGTTTTTGTGCTTATTTTGTTCTTATTCCTCCAGGCAGTTGAAGCACATTGCACATAGCCTGTGCATCTATAGACTCGAATCCAGGCAGTCATTTAACTGACACCCGGCAGAAAGAAGGACTCTTATTGGCTGAATTATGCAGATTAGGGAAGAAAAGACGGTATTGGCTGAGAAATACAGATTAGGCACCTCATTTGCATGACAAAGAGTCGGGTTAAAATCTGTCCTCTGTTCTCCTCTCACCTTTTACCCGTCAAACACAAACCAAGCACTTCTGAGTAACTTTGGCTATAAAGTCCTGTTTCTGTTTTTCTGCCAACGCTCTACATTACAAGTTGCACATTAATAAGTTGAATAAGTCACCGTTGACCCATAATTAATATATCATTAAGCTTTAATTGCTACATGTACTACAAATAATGGTTTAAGCATTTAACAATGACTCGAGTTCAACTATTGTTATTGTTTTTTCATTTCTGCTGAATGTTGTTGAATGATATTTTGACATTCATTGAAGATAAGAAAACCAGCAGCATGTGAATTATATTAAAAATAAGCTTCAAAATTGAAATCCTTACAAATTTGATTAAATATGAATTCTTAAAAGTGTCTGCTCTGCTTATATGTCTTGTATGCTGCTTATGCAATTTGAAACAGCGATGCTGAAGTAACAAAAATGACCCATGGTGAACTCTAAACAAAGCAAGCCAACATGAGAAAGCTAAAAAAGAAACTAAACTCATTGAGGGGCTTGTGTCGTTTTCTGGCTCGAATCTGTATTGTCTTTATTTTTTTTAGTCTCAGAAATCATTGTTGCTTTGGAAGAATCTTACATCACTTATCCTCATTGCTAATTTATAGACTTTATTATCTAAATAAGAATGTGACGTTGCTCTCGCTGCTTTCTGTCACGTTGAAAAGTAAACCGTTCTGGTTGACATGACGAGGTGATGGCGGTAATTGAGAAAATTCCCTCCGTGCAATTTGGAAAAGATTTCCTGCTTATTGTGTAAGGTTATCTATGAGTGCTGAAGCTGTGAGAGGTGTAAGTGCTTTGCTCACAGAACACCTGAGCTAAGCAGGTTCGAATGCCAGAATTTGTACACACGCAGAAAAAAGGTAAAGCCTGAAAAACTGCCAACGTGTTGCAAGGATTTAGTTTTTTCTCAACTAAAAAACGTTATAATAATCGGTATAAAAGTTTTTTTCAGCTGAAATAATGTTCATTAGTTTGATCCAAGGTATGCTTTTTCATTTCAGTGCATCTGAAATTCAAATCGATGAAAAAGAAAGAGCTGAAAAACTGTAAGACGTTTATTATATTGATAACAAAACTCACAATTAGCTCTACGTCGGAAGGACATTCTGAGAAATACGCAGTAAACACGGATCATTCTTCATTCTCGAGTATATCCTTGTGATTAGACAAAAAAAAAGATTAGAGAAATTTCAGTCTATGGTTCAGGAGTTTTGTGAACACATTTGTGTTCTTAGCAGGAAAAAACATTTAACATTTAAAATCAGGAGCCCAAAAGGTATGTTTTTTTCTGTAAAAAAAATATCACAAGACTTTATGCTTAAAACTATATCTAGCTGGAGTGCACTAATTTCCAACATTATGTCTTTTTTCAGCTTAGTTACTGTTCATGTGAAAAAATTAAGACATTTTTTTTACACCAGACAATAAGATATCAATGTAGTTGTTTAGATCGCAAAGTGCATCAAAGTACAAAACTTCAGTGAGAATGTTATTTAACGTATAAAACAGCGTCCCGATTCACCAGGGACAGGAAGGACAGATATAATGATTGGTATAAAATTAGATTTTAATATTCTATCAGGTACAATGAGTAACAATGAAGGGTGGACAATAATATCGATATCATAATCATATCACACTGTATCATAAGCTAGAAGGCAAGCTATCGCCTGGGCTGTGAAACTGGTTTGAATAGGAAAATGATGCTGTGGCCTTATCTACACATTTAAATTTGATTGGCGCCACAACGTGTTAAAAATTTAGAACACATTGTCTGGCAGTGAGGTTACAGAAGAAGTTTAATAGCAGCAGTACATGTACTGATCATTTTTATCTTATTTTATTTTAACAATATATGTTTGCTATTGAATTTGCCCTAAATTAATCGTCAGTGTATCAATACTTTATATTTTATGTGCTCACTATCTACAGACTGTTAGTCTGTATAGCAGCAGTGAATTGATGAGTAGGAAGTGGCGACACGTTATGGAAATTCTGTAGCATAAACAAGAGCTAACAAAACGTCCTTATGATCGATGCTACAAGTACACTGTTGGTAAAAACCACAGTGAACAACCCACGTTAACATTTTGGGTTAAAGCTGTTATTGCTAGCTAGCTAAAATGTACACTGAAAAAAAAACCAGTTAATAGTTCGTAGTTATTTGTTTTTCTCAACTGAAAGGAAATATTTTTTCAGTTTTCAGTTGAGAAAAGCACCAAGAAAATGAACTATTTTACTTTTTCAGTGTAAATTTTAGCTAGCAATAACAGCCTTAACCCAAAATGAGGGGAAAAAACATAACAAGTTGACACAATTAAAATGTTTTTATTCAGTGTTTCATTTTTTTCATTATTGCACAAACTTTGTATGTTGGATTTTAAAGTAAAAGCTACTTAACAAAATAAATTTAAAGTAGAGCAGGACCTAGTGCCCCATTGCAATAGTTGCTCACAAATTAAGAGGTAAAAATAAAGTATTTCTAAATATTATTTGCATGCTTTTTAATTTATAGAGCAAATATTAGCAGTAATATGGAAAAATACCAGATTTACTTTAGTAAGTAAAGTTGTTGTAACATGCTGATGGTTACTAAGTGCTAGATACATGTCACAAATGACTTTTTAACTGTTTTTAGTTACTTTTAAAATTGTGCAAATTAATTCTCTTTACATAATGGCTGCTATGAACAGTCTCCGCCGTAAGCTCGATCGGCCGCAGTAGCAGATCAGAACCAAACGCAGGGATTCAGTACGTGTACTGCTTTTATTTAACAAAACAAGGACAAACATTAAACGTAACAGAAACAAACCATAACTATGACATGGAACCTTAGATAACCTCGACAAAACATGACTATGCCATAAAACCTGGATAACACAACGTCCAGCCTCATGGCACAACAATAAATATAATGACTGACCCTGACCAAGACAGCAGGACAGACATATATAGAGCAGCACACCAAGGGAAAACAAGGGACAGGTGAAAAAGCGGGAAAACACATGTGGCACCGCCCACATGGGAATAACACAGTGATACATAAATAAACTGCAACAGCCACTTGCCACTTGCCAAGACCCCCTAGTGGTCTGGTCAGGAATTGTCCCAGTAACTCCTGATAGTATGTTAGAATGATTTTATTAATAGTAAAAAGAAAATTAATACACACCGTCTGATGGAGAATTCAGCCATGATTGTGGAATTATTTAAAACGTTGAGTCTGTATATGTCGTATTTCTTTACATCAGTTCCTGTGTACTTCCAATTTGTAAGAAATTTGGCCATTACAGTAGCAGTAGTATGATATAATATTATTATAGCGTAAGAGGGTTAGTGCAGAAGTATAGTATAAACATTTATTGCACCAATTATCACATACTAGCAGCATCAGTATTGATGACAGAATAAATATTCACTATTTAAGCGCTCGTGTCTTATCTTATCTCATCACTAGACACACATATTGTTCTGTTTGATATCGTTCTCTCTGCCTGTCCTTGGCTTTCACAGTTCATTATATTTCAGACCAGGAAATAAGGTCATGAAGCTGATCGCCGCTGTGTCGTTGCGAGCTGAAAGTAAACACAGAATCCATGTCAGATGTGAAGCCAAACACAGTACACTCGCTGCTGTTACACAAAACACAGCTCTTTAAATTAAGACTGAGGTTAGATCTAGGGAAGGATGGGAAGTTTGCTCTCTTTCTTTTTTTTCCCGGTCCTAAAAAGAAACCGTTATGTTGTGTTTACCTTCCTCTTGTGATTGAGAAACTAGAAGATAAAGAACAAGACATGCTAACGGTTAGTTAGTCGAGGCAAAGTCCAACCGTTTTAAATGGCTGATCACGAACCTTAGCGCAGATCAATGAGGTCAGGTGTAGCTAAACAAAGCTTAATGAGAATTTTAATGAAAGAGGGCATCAATTATTCTTTTCAATTAAAGCCAAGTCCACTTAAATCGGAGAGGTTTGGGTTTTTCTGTCTAGCTTTAAAACACCACTGCATGTTTCTTTGACCAGGGCTGGAAGGATTCGATGATATAATATTGAAATCAATCATCATTTTTTAAAATGATAATAAAAGAAACACACTGTTGATAATTATAATTACAAAGCAGAATTGATGTTAAAATTTTGTAGTTAATTTTTTAAAATGTTAGTGTTTACAGACTGTTTTTATTGATGTTTTTTTATTTCAGTGTTAATTAAAAAAAAACTGTAATAATAAAAAAAATATCTAGAATTTTTTTATTGTCCAATCCTAACCTGGACTACTAATAAATGGGAGGAGATAATTAAGACAAATTAGGGCCTTAACACTCTCAAGTAGTAATGAAGTGAGTAGAAGGATTGGCAAAATATGCTTAAATGTGCACACATTAAATGTGAGTCAGCATTTTGTAATTGCTTCTTAAGTTTTGCTCATCACATGCTAACAGTGCCATCTACTTTGGTCTAAAATGCTAAAAACAAACTAAGATTTTTGATTCCTTGCTGTAGCGATAGGGAAGAGTAAGAAAAATTTAGCGAATTCACCGAAGGGGAAAGGACGGAGAAAGTGCCACACATATTTCTCACTTTTGCTTTGCGCAGACTTCAGCTGGTATGAACTTTGACCTGTGAATTTATTAGCCCTGATTTTGTGAGCCACTAGAAAACCAATAGGCAGAATTGTGCTCTATTTGGTCTGCAAAAAATATCATGTGATATAGATGTCAATATTTAACATTGTTGCCTACGGTCCAAAAAATAATGTTCCGTCTAGCAGCCTAAAGTATTCTTTGGTTCATCCCCTGGGGAACCCTTTTTGAGATTACGTTAGAGGGATCTAAGAAGAACCATTTCAGAAAAGATTCCATATATAATTTCTTGAAAATGTGTCTCATGTAGAACATTAATAATGTGATGATATTTTACAGAGTCGGTGGATCTTTTGGTTATCTTTCAGGAGAAATGCTTAAAGGTTCTATGTAGCAGCACTTTCCATTGTGAACAATTTTAGGAAGCTCATAACTCTAAAACTCCAACTCCAAAGAACCTTCAAGGAACCTTTGTTGCTACATAATGTGGATTTCAGCTGCCAGGAGATGAACAGCCAATGAGATGAAATTGCTGATATCCCACATGAACCCCTTTTAAGAACTTTTATGACTATTTTAAAGATCCACTTGGATCATCCTTTGACAATCCAAGTGGAACTTCAGCATACAAATTTAATTGGTTCTGGAGTTCTTAAGGTGAAAATTTGTGTTGCGAAACAAATTTCCCCATTAGAAATAATGTAAATGCAGATAATCCGTGTCAACTCCCAAAAATATGACCAATATGACCAGTACGAACTGTATGACTGCTTACAAAGAACTGACCCGAGCCAAGCATTCCATGTCAAGGCTCCTCACAGGAAGTCGTGCCACCAAGCTTGGGCTAAAAATAGAACGGAGCACCCACGCCACCGATCTGTCAAGAAACACCTGAAAAATCACCTAGCTTTTGAACACATGCCGAAGGCTGCGTCGGTATCGTGGGTTGACTCTTTCAAACAGCTTCCACTGACTGAAAAACAATCATAAAATTCATAAACTCTCTTCAGTTCGCTTTGCTTAGCTTTCCACTGATAAAAACACGTTTTGAACGGCTCCTGGATGTACGCGCGACTTAGCCGGCGTTCGTTTGCGCAGCATGTTCTCAAAGTGCTGTTTATGGATTATTTATAAATCTAATTACATCTTTAATGAGCAGTGAGCTGGTTTGTAAATGTTGTAAGCTCGCTAATTTAATCAGCCGTGGCTTTTGGGAAAATTACCTCTGTCAGAATCGGTTAATTTCAGGAGTCTAATATCTGCTCTGGTCTTACATATGCAGTCTGCATTAGAATGCAGTTTATTTTGATGCTGTTTCATGTAGTGGCTTGTGTGTTATGTTTGAAGCAGTCAGATCTCGCTCGGTCCGTAATTTCTAACGTTTTGATGCGTGATTTTCGGGCCAAAATCAGATGTGGACTAATATTCTGTAGCAGCAGCAGCTTTGACAGTTGTTTCAGCTGTAACATCACAGGTTTATATCAATATAAGCGCCTTTTTTCCCTGTTCTATAATAACTGCTCGGATGCTCGGGTGCTCCATGTAAAGCTAGTAATAAACAGATAAAAAAAATGTTTTATTAACAAAGAAAAAAAAGAATAATTGTTGACATGGAAGTTTTTTAATTGAAATGTAGTTAACGTTTATGGAAGGAGTCTCCAGTGTGACAGTAAGTTTTATAGTACTGTGAAATCCTATAAGCTTAGTAGTTAAGGTGTTGGTCCCCTGATTAGAAGGTTGTGAGTTTAAATCCCAGCTCCACCAAGTGTCCACTACTGGGCGCTTGAGCAAGGCCTTTAACACTCAATCGCTCAGTTATACTAAATAAGATATAAATAAAATGATGCTCTGGATAAGGACATCTGCCAAACGCTGCAAATGATCAAAAATACAGGAACTAGTTTGATTATAAATGTTCCATAAGATTAAATGTAACTATAAATGGATAAAAAGCGTGCTCAGATTTCAGCTCCACTGCAGCGCTTTCACTTTGTTTAAAGGATTTTGTTGTGTTTACATACACAATGTTAGTGAGATGTTTTACACCAAAAGTACATTCGATCTTTGACCTCACAGAGTAACAAAAGTTCATGGCTGAATATTTGAAAAGCACAGAATTCTTTCAGTTTATTGGTTGAAAGTTGCTGTTAAATTGTGAGAAGATTAAGAGAACGGCTTAATCCGATCTTCTGTGATACTCTGTTTATCTTAAACAACATTTATATGGGAATATTGTAGAAGTTTCCTTAACAAAATATGTACAAAATACAAAGGTTTGCACAACCTACAACAAAATAAAGAAGAATAGAAATCCTTAGCAAAACATTTAGTGTCTCAGCTTTTGTACAAGTTTGTTCATAGTAGCAACATACTTAGGTTTTCAATGATAAGATATTAATACATGTTTTTATTATAAAAACTTTAAAATATTTTAATTATTTAATATTATAAATATTTTAAATATCTTTTTAATTTTTAACTATAATATAGTTTTACTTTTCAAAAAAAAAATTTCTGTTGATTTGCATTTATGTATTTATGTATTTATTTATTTATTTATTTATTTATTTATTTATTGGATTATTGGATTATTGACTTGTTGAAAGAATTATTTTCTTTTGAATTCCAGTAAATGCTCCACTCTGTTTAATAGAGTTAATGGTTATTCTGCTTTCCTGCTGGGTTAAAGGTTATGTTTTGTTTAAAAAAAATAATAATAAAATCTAGCATTCTAGCATAAATCTTGTTGGAATTGATTTAAGAAATAAATAAATAAAATAAAATAAAAATGAATAAATAAAAGCAGAAAATTAATCAGTCGTAATTTTTTTAAATTCAGGTGTAGGTTGTTTTATTTATATTTTTATAAATATAATTTTAATTATATTTTTTAGGGCAAGGGCTGCTACTGTTAAATAGTTTGGACACACACAAGCATATTAATTAGTGTGTGTGTGTGTGTGTGTGTGTGTGTGTGTGTGTATGTGTTGCTCTGGGGTCGCTGTCTTGTTGAGTAAACACTCATATGATCACATTCCTTCCATTCCACATCGCTGTCCACTTGGTCATGTGATTAAGGAGGAGGTGCTTCAGCTCCTGGGAATGGGAAAAAAGTGTGTGTGTGTGTATGTGTGTGTGTGCGCGCATTGGTATCATAGGAACACGATCAAGGAAGAGTTGTACCGCGTGAGTCGACGCGTGAGCACAAAATCTACATGCTGTCGAGCTGCCAGAATCCTTCATGCGTTTACTCACTGAACATTATTACTGTTTACACATCTGATTAAGAATTCCTCAAGGAAATACTGTGTGTGTGAGAGAGAGAGAGAGAGAGAGAGAGAGAGATAAAGAAAAGAAAGAAAGAAAGAAAGTAAGAAAGGAAAAGAAAAAAAGAAAGAAAGAAAGAAAAAAGAAAGAACAGAAGAGAAAAAAAGAAAGAAAGAAAGAAAGAAAGAGAAAAAAAGAAAGCAAAAAGGAAAGAAATAAAGAAAGAAAGAAAGGGAGTAATAAAGAAAGGAAGAGGAAAAAGAAAGAAAGAAAGAAAGAAAGGAAAAAGAAAGAAAGGAAAAAGAAAGAAAGAAAGAAAGAAAGAAAGAAAGAAAGAAAGGGAGTAAGTAAGAAAGGAAGACGAAAAAGAAAGGGAAAAGAAAGAAAGAAAGGAAGACTGAAAGAGAAAAAAAAGAAAGAAAGGAAGAGAGAGAGAAAGAAAGAAAGAAAGAAAGAAAGAAAGAAAGAAAGGAAGAGAAAAAAGAAAGCAAAAAGGAAAGAAAGAAAGAAAGAAAGAAAGAAAGAAAGGGCGCAAGAAAGACGAAAAAGAAAGGAAAAAGAAAGAAAGAAAGGAAGACGAAAAAGAAAGGAAAAAGAAAGAAAGAAAGGAAGACTGAAAGAGAAAAAAAAGAAAGAAAGAAAGAAAGAAGAAAAAGCAGTGAGATATATAAAAGGTGTGGTGATTAGTTAGTGATGACGATGGTTACTGTTACGGCCGGTAGTGTCCGGCAGGATATAACAGAGCCAAACGCGAAGCTTGACACGGACAGGGGTTTTATTAACATAAAACATAAACAAACATGAACCACGACACTACATTCGGCCTACATACAAACGAGGACTAGCAACCAAAGCAGACACAGACAGGACTATAAATAGGAAACATAATCATGGAAACATTAGGTACAGGTGAACATTAATCATGACACAATAGGACAGGGCGGGGCTTAACTACAACACATGGCTGAACATAAACAAAACCACACATGACAAGACAAACCCCTGCTGAGAGCCCCCTAGTGGTCCAACCTCAGCCCCGCTACCTGTAACAGTTACAATGTGAAAAGTTTGCTGGTTCATCAGGACATGACAGTGATGATGAGGTTATGTGATTAATGATTAGTGTTAATTTCTTCTTCTTCTTCTTTCGGCTTTTCCCTTCAGGGGTCGCCACAGCGAATCATCTCTCTCCACCTATCCCTATCTTCTGCATCCTCAACACTTGCACCCACTAGCTTCATATCCTCATTAATTCCATCCATATACCTCCTCTTTGGCCTTCCTCTTTGCCTCCTGCCTGGCAGCTCCATGTCCAACATTCTCCTACCAATATACTCACTCTCCCTCCTCTGAACATGTCCAAACCATCTTAATCTGGCCTCCCTAACTTTGTCCCCCAAACGTCCAACATGAGCTGTCCCTCTGATGTACTCGTTCCTAATCCTGTCCAACCTTGTCACTCCCAAAGAGAACCTCAACATCTTCAGCTCTGCTACCTCTAGCTCTGACTCCTGTCTCTTCCTCAGTGACACTGTCTCTAAACCATACAGCATGGCCGCTCTCACCACTGTCCTGTACACCTTCCCCTTGATTCTCGCTGATATTTTCCTATCACACAGAACTCCCCACACCTTTCTCCACCCATTCCAACCTGCCTGCACTCGCTTCTTTACCTCTTTCCCACACTCTCCATTACTCTGGACTGTTGACCCCAAGTACTTAAACTCCTGTACCTTCTTCACCTCTTCACCCTGTAACCTTACTGTTCCACTTCCCTCCCTTTCATTCACACACATGTACTCAGTCTTACTACCACTGACTTTCATTCCTCTTCTCTCCAGCGCAAACCTCCACCTCTCCAGGTTTTCCTCCACCTGCTCCCTGCTCTCACTACAGATCACAATGTCATCTGCAAACATCAATGTCCAAGGAGACTCCTGTCTGACCTCCTCTGACAACTGGTCCATCACTATAGCAAACAGGAAGGGGCTCAGAGCCGATCCCTGATGCAGTCCCACCTCCACATTGAACTCCTCTGTCTGACCTACAGCACACTTCACCACTGTCCTGCTCCTCTCATACATGTCCTGCACCACTCTGACATACTTCTCTGCTACTCCTGACTTCCTCATACAGTACCACAGCTCTTCTCTTGGCACTCTGTCATACGCTTTCTCCAAGTCTACAAACACACAGTGCAACTCCCTCTGACCATCCCTATACTTCTCCATCAAAATTCTCAGAGCAAAAATTGCATCTGTTGTGCTCTTTCTGGGCATGAAGCCATACTGCTGCTCACAAAGATTAGTGATAATTTGATTAGTGATTAATGATTAGTGATTGATGATTAGTGATTGATTATTAGTGATTGATGATTAGTGATAATTTGATTAGTTATTAATGATTAGTGATTGATCATTAGTGATAAATTATGGACTCCATAAGAAGGTCTGAAGACCTTCAGCAGTAGATCTTGAAATACTGTAGTTGTCAAGTGGAGCCTCCATGGATCAGACTTGCTTGTCCAACACATCCAACAGATCAGACTGAGATCTGATGATTATGGCATGGTGTTTAAGGCCCAATGGTAGCAGCTTGGTGGTGCTAGGGCTTGTACCCTGATCAACAACCCAGAACCTTAACCACTTGAGCTACCACCACCCCCACTGCCACTGTGCCATTAGGAAATACTGTTACCATGAAGGTCTCTTTGGTCTACAATGTTGAGCCATGAAATTTAGAACCCACAGTTTCCCAACAAGCCATCGTTCCCCATGTACATCACTGAGCCTTGGGTGCTTATCACCCTGTCGCTGGATCACCGGTTGTCCTTTTTGGAGCATTTTTGGTGTGTACTAACCGTTCCTCAAAGAATACGCCACAAGACCTGCTGCTTTGGAGATCCAGTCATTTACCCATCGTGATTTAACCCTCGCTCAGATTCTTCTCACCCATTTTTCCTGCTTCCAATACATCAGCTTTGTACAGCTTTACACAGATCAGCCATAACATTATGAGCAGTGAGAGGTGAAGTGAATAAGACTGATGCTCTCCTCATCATGGCACCTGTTAGTGGGTGGGATATATTAGGCAGCAAGTGAACATTTTGTCCTCAAAGTTGATGTGTTAGAAGCAGGAAAAATGGACAAGCGTAAGGATTTGAGCGAGTTTGACGAAGGGACAAATTGTGATGGCTAGACCACTGGATCAGAACATCTCCAAAACTGCAGCTCTTATGGGGTGTTCCCGGTCTGAAGTTCCCGGTCTATCAAAAGTGGTCCAAGGAAGGAACAGTGGTGAACCGGCGACAGGGTCATGGGCGGCCGAGGCTCACTGATGCACGTGGGGAGTGAAGGCTGGCCCGTGTGATCCGATGCAACAGACGAGCTACTGTTGTTCAAATTGCTGAAGAAGTTTATGCTGGTTCTGATAGAAAGGTGTCAGAATACACAGTGCAGGATGGGTCAGGGCTTTTTGGGCAGCAAAAGGGCAACCAACAATATTAGGCAGGTGGTCATAATGTTATGTCTGGTGTACATGCTGTATGATAGCCCATCCCTTGTCAGGTACCACTGTAACCAGAGAATCTACATTATTTAATTACATTATTTAGCATAATGTCACATTGAGATCATGTTGTATCTTTCACTGAAGTTCATTTATTCCACAGAAACCTATGACTTTGTTTTGACTGTGAGATCGACAGACAGGGAATGATTTTTAATTTTCAGTATTTACTGTCTGTGGACTCGAGCCAACATCAGACACCTTCTCTGTCGAGGCGACTCGGGAGTCTGGTGTCAGTACGATAAAAGCATAACGTCCCGGCGGTTCGATGTTAATGTGCTCTGGAACAAGCGTGTAAGAAAAGACAGAAAGTAAAACAAACGTCCGCACGCAGCCGGAGCAGCTCAGCTGCCGCTTTAAATCTAGGAAATAAATCCAATTTCCATTAGCCAAATTAATTGTGAGCTTTAGTGCAGTGTGTCTTAGAGGAATACTGGCTTGTGCACACGTGTGTGTGTGTGTGTGTGTGTGTGTTGGTGTGTATTCACACTGTAATCCCCTGCTGGCTATGCAGCTCTGCATATGAATTAATAATTCTAGTTTTATGTTACTTTTGCTAATTACTTTAAAGAATTATGAGATGAACAGGTCAAACGTTCAAAAGATCCGATAAACTACAAACATTTTCAGCCCTCAGGAATAAAGTGGCCGATTGTTTAGAAAAAAATGAAAGAAAAACAATCTTCTTGGTTTTTTTCTAAATGGGACCATCGATAGTGATCTCATGTATCTCCAGCCTCCATGTGGTCCATCCTCAGGAGCAGCGAGTGGCCTTCAAGAGATGATGAGAACTTTTCCATGCAGAAGCAGAGCATCAGGATGGATGGGGCAGGTCAGGAGAGCAGGAGGAGGAGTCAGGATCACTGGACATTTTAAGATTTTTGATTTTTTAAAGATTTTGGTCAAGATTCTTTAGGATGGCACTGATTCTGTGTCTGTTTTTATGAAAACGTGTTTAGAAAATCGATTTAAAATCCAAATACATGAAGAAGTGTTTCTAAATCCTTCTTGGCATCAGCTCGGGTATTAACTGTAAATTATTTCACAATTATAAACATGTGAAGGCGTGCAACTCATGGACACGCCTTCAATTACCTGTATAAAGTGGGATACAATCCATTAATTAATTAACAATAAAAACAACAAAAATGATTATTCTCATTCTTCTTCTTATTATTATAAAATAAATAAATACAAAATAATAATATTATTATTATTGTTGTCAATATTATTATTATTATTATTATTATTATTATTATTATGAAAAACAGCTTATCTTTTTAGTTATTAGAAGCGAGAGCTGCATGATTTCTTGCTGAAATTTTTGGATTTATAAAATTGTGATCATTTCTGGCTCATTTTTTGTCTAGTTTTTTAAGAAGCAATATCTGTATTTATTTTCAGATGTTTAAATAATTTAAATGCATTTTCTCTGTAACTCGTTCAAGATGTCATTTTTAGTCTTCTTCCTGTCCTGGTTCATGACATCTCTGCTTCTGGTTACGTATAGAATCGATTCGAGGTTTTTCCGGCTCTTCATCAGCGATATGTTTAGTGCTCATACTTCACACAGGAAACAATGATCTCCTAATAAATGTCCAGTGATCTTGACTCCTCCTTCTGCTCTCCTGACCTGCCCCATCCATCCTGATGCCTTGCTTCTGCTTGGAGAAGTTCTCATCATCACTCGAAGGCCGCTCGCTGCTCCTGAGGATGGACCACATGGAGGCTGGAGATACATGAGATCACTACTGATGGTTCCACCTGGAAAAAAAACCCATGAAAATGACTTTGGTCTGCAGTTGATGCGAACAGTTTTGCATTCCAAGTCTCCGTCAATCAGAATCTCACTCTCTGGTGTCAGATGACGATCGTCTCGCTCCCGAGCTCCCAGTGTGACCACTTCTTCTTTCTGGACCTGCCTGATCCGTC